>JAUCNO010000082.1:1066547-1086493 GCA_032353835.1 Enteromius viviparus | reverse complement strand
TTATGTTCACATACAGCTACATGACACACTGCATGAACAATAATTTTTGAAAAAGCATAATAGGGGCACTTTAAAAATATTTTGTTGTTTGACATCTTCATATTGAGAAAATATATTGCAATTTTATTTTTGTGGCAGAAAATCAAAATGCTTAGCAACATATTATTGATTGTTTATAGCTGGTTTAAATGGCGTTAAAGGAAGGTGTTAAGTTACTTTATTGATCTCATGCCTAAATCAGATGTAAATGTTAACATGTTTGTGAAATAATAAACTATTCACTCTCAAAAATAAAGGTACAAAAGCTGTCACTGGGGCAGTACCTTTTCAAAAGGTACATGTTTGTACCTAAAGGGTCCATTTTGGTACCTTTTTAAAGATACTTAAGTAATATTTGAATCTAATAGTGTAGCTTTTGAAAAGGTTCCGCCCCAGTGATAGGATTTGTACCTTTATTTCTGAGAGCATTTAAAAAAAGAAATGAATATATAAAAACTGGCCATGTTTAATGAGAATAGATCACAGACAAGTGTCACTATATTCTTAGGGACTATGGCATAGTCAGTCATGGAAACAAAGCAGCTCTTTTGATAAAAAAAATATGGTTACAATATTTTCAAGAGCACAGCAGTACCCTGTTTAATAAGTAATGATCGCTCTTAAAAGATTAAAACGGGTCTATAAATAAAAGTACAGTAACATTAAGTGACAGCTGGTGGTTCATTCAGTGGTGCATCTCATCTGATGACTTCCTCCCATGCGCTTTTCATGAGATTACATCTTATGCAAGAGTGACATCATGAGTTTACAGCATGAGATAAATGATGTTTGGGGTGAAAATGTGAATCACAATACCATGATTGCTTTATTTTTCTTGGTTGGCTGTGGGTTTGATGGCCACATTCGTACTCGAAACCCAAAATATTTCCCACAATCCAACCCTTGTTTTTCTACCATCATTGCCATAACGGCCTCCTGCCAGACGAGACGGACTAATATATTTTTTCTTGTGAGAGTGTTTGTGCGCTTTACGCTCAGGAATGTTGACGACCGAAGCAGGTCTCCTGGTATCCCTTTTTGGAGGCTGTGAAACGAGGCCCTGCAGATGTGTGCTTAGACCCTCACTGTGTTTGATCACAAGGGTCCGTGCAGCTGTGAAGTTTGTGAGTATCCAGTGAGCTCTGATATGTACACACATGTCCAGAGGGGGAGAGAGCTCTCTAGCTGGTGTGTTGTCTTTCAGGAGCTGTTAGGATTTTGTACTGATGTGTAATGATGCTGAACACAAATGACATGCTCTGAAATCCCCTGAGTAGAGCTGTTAATGAAGCGTTTAGATTGTGTGATTACTGGAAACGGGCACGAACAGAGCACCAAAGTCTTTCTGAGAAGATTGTTTTTTTAAGTCATGACGTTTAACAACGCAAAGTGAATATATAAAATAATGAATTAGAATTAATGAATACAAATTTCTTTAAAAAAATTTAATTTTGTTGTTTTAATCACTGCTTTTTCATTTTAAAGAAATATAAACTTTTCAGTGTTTTATATTTTTATGTTAGCTTTTAATTCCCATAAAGTCAAATAATATGGAAATTGATTTATAATGAGGATTTATTCTGTTTTATTTCATTACTTTTGTTTTCTTTAAAAAATATATCAGTCAAGGTAGCCTATATATTTTTAGTGTTGTATTATATGCTGAGTTTGTCATGAATGTTTTGTCTTGGCCGTTATGACTTAAATGGTATGTTCTACTAATTTAATAAAAATGTTTAAGTTTTAATGGATTCAAAATAACAAAATGAATTGATTGCATATAACATTTTTATAGCGAACCAGGATATATTGCAATTAATCATGCCCCATATATAGTCTATATTAAGGGATTTTCCTACCATTGAAGCAATAGAGCTGTTCATTTGTGATTTATGACATCAATTTTCTGGTCAATCCAGAGAGCTAATTCTGCATGGGTTCCTGTGGGAATTCCTAGTGGTTTTCAATTTGCGTAAGATGACGTCTGAGGTTATTATTTGAAGAGACCTTTACTTTTTAAAATAGCATACTTCAAATCGATTTTTCTTTAAGCTAATTTTGTGTTTTGAAGTATACCTTGCTAAAAAGTTGCCATATTTGAACTAACATTCAGCTATCATTTGGATATGTTGAAATCTTTAAGATTTAGCTTTTAATCAATTTATGTTCTGCCCTTTCTTGATTCAGTTGATTTATGTGATCAAAATCCTTTATTCTAGATAGACGGTCTTGCATTACTGTGCATGCATGCATACACACACAACATATCTATCTAGAGACCTCGGAGTGCTGTGATTCAACAATGAGGTCAACCTGCCAGCGGGCAGAGCTGAATCCTTCACAGGGACGCCCAGCTCTTATCGTTTATCAAACCCTCTTCTGTTCTCTCAGCTACAGTCGCTCAATGGGCTTTTGTTGTCAGAGATGCAAATGTTTTGGTGGGGTGACGTGTCTTTGGAATATTGTTGCCTGGATCTCATTCATCCAGATGGCTTGCACACAACCCAGGGGTGGCTATGAAGTCATGTTTGAAAACATGGAGAATTGCGAACAACCGTCTAGACAGCCACAATCATTTTGTTTAAACATTTCCATCATAGATAGAAAAATCAGACTGGTCTCTTTTTAGGATTGTGTTTGTTGTAGGACTCAGTGTCTTTGATCTTGGTTTGTTTGAGCGATTGGTCCGTCTCAAGTCTTTTGTCAAAGCTAATAGGCCTCCCCTGTGTAAAGAAGCAGATAATCCGATTATTAAATCATAAATCACAGTGCCCAGTTGGGAATCAGAAAGTTCAGTGAACCCACTTGAGTTCTTTCATATTCAGCTTTTTTTTTTCCACTTTCCTTTTTTCATTCCCTTTACAGTGACATTACAATAGGATGATACAACCATCATTAGTCTTCCAAGACATGCAATATGTTACACTTTAAGAAAAAAGACAAAGGGAAGTGGTGGAAAAATAGAAAAAAAAATGGTTTCAAACTGGGCTGAGAAACAAGAATCGGTGGTTCTTCAAAACAAAAGTCCCATTTATAAAAACGAGAAGCAGTAAGAAAAAACTCACAAGCTATAAGAATATATAATAACATCAGCAAATTCATATTAGTTTATTAGTTTTCTCTTATTTCTGTATTTGCTAGTTTACATCCCTGATTTATTTACATTATATATTTTAGAAAATCATGATTTATTTACTTATTTCCAAAATCCAGGATATATTGATATTCATGACGTTTTTGAACCCTCAATAAACCATGTCATTATATCGATGGAACAGTGCTATGCATAGATTATAACCACCTGAAAACAATGGCTCAAACAACTTTACATTTAGTCTGTGCAGATAAATCAAGAAAATTTCAAACACTAAATGCAAATCAGTCAATAATTATGAGATACAATGTTTTTCAATTGTTGTTGAACTGGTGACAATTTGAAATGTTCTCATTTTACACCAGCCTCTTAAAGCCAATGAATGCAGTAAGTCCTTATATTTTCATACCTTATCTTCATATGAAAAGGAAGGGGTGTTAAAAAAGAAGGGTGAAATATGCAAGCAAGGTGTCTGAGGAGGGGAAGGAAAAAATACTTTGTCAGCACAAGGCCTGGAAGGAAAATCTCAGGCAGATGCAGTGAAGTACAACAGAGTAAAGGTCTAGATTTCCTCGTGATATAAGAGCCTGGCACATACTACAGAGAATTCGGTCTGAGTTGAATTTAGGAAGAAATGCAACCCTTTACAGCTCTGGGCTCCCAGGACCCTCTGAGCTCATAACCATGTAATCACAAAGTGAATGTGGATTTGGAAAGAAAGGGGTATTTGCAAGTTGGATTTGTGCCTTGGACCACATTACTACCCAATGTCTGCATTGCAACCTTTTTGCTTTCATTTGTGCAAAATTGCCACTTTCATCTTCCATGTTTAGTAGAACTCTCATTGAACAAATAACATTGTTCTTTAACGGAATTGCAATAGCTACTGTCCAAATATAACAAATATAAGTATTTATGTGTGCTGATGCCCAGTGCGACTGCTAACATGTTAGTATAAGTCAAAATGAATTAGAGCCTATAATTTGGCATGCAGTTTGTGTGGTTTAATTCCAGATTCATGGAGTAAACAAATGGTTCATAAGTTCACAGCAAACCGAGTTGGAAGTGTTCAAAGCTTTGGTTTATGTGGTGGCTTGGTAGCTACTACTAAAGTAAAACCTTCAGTAACAGGAGCTCTGTAAATCTACACATGCAACGTGTCAGCTTTTCATGACCACACTTCCTCCAAGAACAATAAAAGGCTTATGGATGGAATAGGAAATCCCTTTTCAACCTGTTACACCTCTCCTTTCTTGCATTACATAATACTTCAAGTGGCTTTAGTGGTGAAATGCTTCATGAATTTGTTCCACCATTTTCTTTCTCAAAGCCAAGTTTTAATTACAGTTAATGCATTAAAACAAAACGGGACATACATTTGAATATGGGATAAACAATAGCATGGTCCAAAATTCCAGTTATCATGTGTAATTCCAATAATTTCAACCAGCTGATGGTTCAACTCAATTTCTAAAATTAAAAGGGAATCTAGTAGTAAAATCTCAGACTAAAATTCTAAAATGAAATGACACTTATGTATTTTCTCTTCTGTTGTAGGTCAATTTGCAGATGTTGAAAGCTGGACACTATACTTTAAGGATAAAAATGGCCATGTGTCCTGGATACTTGGAAGAATTTTCATCCTGACCACTGTCCTGGATCTACACCAACATAGGAAAGTGTGACTAATCTCCTGGCAAAGAAAGACTTTGGTGATTTCATTTTTCTGTGGACTATATTTGAGAAGTCATCATGCCTATTCTGAAGCAACTTGTGTCCTCGTCCTCCCAGTCGAAGCGGCGTTCTCGTGCCGACCTGACTGCGGAGATGATCAGCGCACCTCTGGGAGACTTCCGTCACACTATGCACGTGGGTCGAGGAGGCGACGCGTTCGGGGACACCTCCTTTCTTAGCACTCGCTCAGGGGAGCCACCAAAGGAGCCCGAGGTGCAGGAGAGCTCACCTAAACAGAGCCTCCTTTCCCGTACATTCCGAAGCAGCAAGCGCTCCCAATCGGCCAATCGCGACAAGCCTGACAAATCCAAACTGGCGCCCCCTGGTGGTTCGCCGAGTTATGTAAAAAACGCAATCTCGCTACCATATTTGAATGACGATGACATGGGACGAGGTACTGGAATCCACCTTCCCAAGAGTGTTTCCTCAAGTCCTTTAAAGAAACTTCCAGAGGACGAAATAAAGCCAGTTAATGGAGCCATGGCGCCTGCTGTATCAGACGTGGAGCTGAACGAGAAGAGTTTCGGAGAGCTGACTGACTTGCGTCCATCGGTTCCTTACACCGGAGGCATGAAACATGCCGAGTCCATCATGTCCTTCCACATCGATCTGGGTCCATCCATGCTGGGGGACATCTTGAGCGTGATGGAAAAGAAGGGCTTCGATGATGACGATCTGGGATTCGAAGAAGGGAAAAGTAGCGAGGGACGTAGCTCACCGCCACAGAGCCCTCCCAACGAAGTGGAAGAAGAGGACCCTCTTCCTCCGATCCGGCCCCCACGTCAAAGACCAGGCACCAACCCTTACACCCCAGAGCTCCAAACCAGAAACCATCAACACCTAGACAGCTGTTCCCTCTCCAGCTCAGGGTCCACTGTGCTGGATGAAAAATCCCACAATCAGATGTATGAAGCGAACATGAACAACATCAAGTACAGCTCACCTCAAGTTCAAGATGATAGGGACTTCTCCTACATGGATGATGAAGATGATGATGATGACGAGATTAGAGTGTAAAGAGCCAGAACAGTCTTTGCAAAGACTAAAAAAGTGGTGGAGGTGGGTTGTGTTCGATTGGTAGGTGTAAAGCTCACACAATGACTTGGGGGACTGATTTCATAACGGAGATGAAAGGGAAAACGTAAGTTTTAGCCCTTGATTATGCTTTTTTCACTACATTTTTCTAGTTCAGGTATACTGTTACTAGTGACTTTCACCAGAGCCGCCACATCTGTGAGAGGAATGTGCTTTCGTGTCTGTATATGCCGAAGCGAGGGAATTCCATTACAAATGGTAATTACAGTCTCATGAGTATCATTAATTAATTCCAGTGTTGACCACTTGGAATGCTGATGCAGGAGGTTTGTGTGGAACCCAGCCTCACATTCTCCCATGAGCGTGCAGTACTATGCCTTTAAACTCTCAAAAAATGCTCATGCCAGCAGTCTTAAGTTTCCTATGTTTAATAGTTTTTGATTCCGTCTTGTATCCGAAATCTGAAATTTTGCCTTGAATACAAAACCTTACCATAAACGTGTTTTGGAGGTTCAACAGAATGCTTTATTATCTGGCATATGCTACCTTTTCCCCATTGGGAGTTGTTTATATTGTAGATCTGGACTTTGTCATGTGGGCAATGTGTGTTTAAGGGGATTTCCTGTCAGGTAACATGGAATTCTCAATCGTGGGGAATTTATATTGATGGGATGCAGAAAACAAAAAGCTGTGGTGACGTCACATCACTTGTAGGCAGTAGAATCAGTCCAAGTGGAACCAATTATGACTGCAGATTTGTGTGTGTGTGTGTGTGTGTGAGAGAGAGAGAATGAGGATTGATGTCAAGAGTGCTGAGGAGTGTGTTATTTGATTATCATTGTATAGGCTCAGAAATGAAGAGCGTAGCTCTCTTATTCAGAGTCTAGTGTAGTGCCTTGAACTTCAAGCTGCTCATCAGCAGAAGTGGCTCTGGAGGGTTTTCATCTCTGAATGACTCTTCTTTGTGGTTCTGTGTTTAGGTTTGAAGAGAGATCAACACCCCATGGTTAGATTGTATAGCCATTCTACGAGTTAGTGCCAAACTTTTTGCATCAATTAAATGTACTAAAATTAAAATTCTTTAACATCTACGCAATGAGCAAATTCGATCTTCCATGTAATTTTATGTTCAGATTTATGTTAGGCTTTCGCTAATTTATCTTGAAATTAAAGTGTGTAGTTTCTGCACCATCAGCAGCATTAAAATGGAATCCAGATTTTTTTTTCCTCCATTAGGAATATTTACTTTGTTCGCAATTCCAAACCAGCCAATCATGAGAGTTTGAAGGCGGTGCTACGCATTTATTTGACCAGTGGATATATAAGATATGCATTTTTTTTTTCTGTTCAGTGCCACAGAAATTGCTTTCTGATTTTCTCAAACTATGCTAACAGTTAGCAAATTTGCCCACACACTGGCAAGATCCTTAACACTATTATAGTCTCTGGTTTATCACTGAAAACATAAGCATAAAATAATTGCAATCGGTTAATGTTCTGGTAGCCAAGCAAGTATTAACTGCTGATTGTGCACTTTGGAAAATCAATTTTTTTTTTTTTTATTACACAAAGTTATGTTTTGGGAAGATAATTTAAAAGCATTCCATTCTTGATATATGTACATCATGTACATTTACTGTATATTTGAGTGTTTTGATCGATGCTGTAGATTAGTCAACAGTGTTGGGCCTGTAATCTGACGTTATATAAGCGCACTAGGAACCGATGAGAGCACCATTTGTAAAATGTGTTATTTTCAGTTAGTTTCTGTGGTACGTAATTGTTTGTATAGATCTCTCTGTGGCCTTTGACCTTCGCTTTGTGAGCTCAGTTATGTTTCGTATCCAATACTTCCTTGCTCACCTGTCAATGTTTTTCATTGGTTTGTGAAATCAGCATGTTTGTACAGTGGGACAAGTAAGGTACGATTTATAAGAGCTCTAGAAAGAAGCTTGTAATGCTGACTCCAGGGTGTTTTTCAGGGTTGGTATGGGATGGTTTTTCAAAGGGCTTTATTAATGGGATACGAGGGGCTTGTGTTGCCATAATTCTGGTTGAAATGCTGCATCTTGCCATTTTGTCTGCAAGCACAAATGGAGGATAATCAAAAGTGCCAATGTCTTCTCTTCCTCTTTTGTTGCCCATTTTTTGTTCATTTTATGGGTTAAGGAAGCGGTCGTGGAGATATCACACTGCATGCCAAGCTTTTGAAGAAGACCAGATGTCCGGAACTGGATTTGTGGGACTGAAAGTGAGCTGGAACGGTGGACTGTAACAGGTTTTGACAGCAGCAGGGCTCCCTCTACAGTATTTGAGTAGTTTTCTTTCAGGCCATTAATACTTCTACTTGTATCTATGCTTACTGAGACAAAACTCTACCATACATATACAATGGCATAGAGGTTTCTGTAGTTTCTTTGCTTGATTACTATATGCACACAGGTTTGTATTAATTTAAAACGCCACATCTTCCTGCAGTTGCTACAGAAAATGGTGACCGAACACTAAAGGATAAAACCATGTCTTTAATTTCCAGGTATTTGTTTTTTTCCCCCCACGTAATGTCTGTATCATTCTGTACTGAAATAATATATAATGACCTGCCTCATTTTTCCTTGCAAGATAACGGTTATATTTTTCAATAAAAGAAAAAGCTGATGAACTTCACCAGAGGGTTGTAATTTGTACTGATGTTCATGACTGTCGATGTGAATCATCATTGAAGAGTAAAACAAAATACCTGAGCAAGTTTGTTCATGTCGTAGTTCATACTTAATAAAATCCTCAGGCTAAAAAAACTACTGTATCACAGCTATTCGGGTGTGTTGACTCAGGGCCTTTGCCCTGTGCACTTTTTATGTTAATGCAACAGATCTGTGCTGTGATTAAATTCCTTCAAATATTTGATTTCAGAAAGCAAGTTGGTCTTGATAGGTGGAAGACCAAAAAATAATAAAAATAGAGATACTCAGGCTTAGTATCTGTAAGGACATCTACAAGCATGGAACATGAAACAAGCAGCAATGCTTCGTCGATTATTTAATATGCTTTCTGATCGAAATGCGTTTAGGATTTTCATGTGAAATATTTTAGGGGATTGGAAGGTAAAGAGAACAAACAATAAATTAAGAACACGGCAAGGTAACTTTAAATGCATGGATTAATTGATGTAACAAAAAGAAGACAAAAAAAGTGTAATGTTCTGTTTTGTAGCGTAAATGTAACCTACAGCATAAATGTGTTCTTACTGCCATCTTTTGGTCAATCGTCATATATTAAATACAAGGACAACATATTATAATATATATATATATACATTATATATGTATATATATATATATATATAATGTGTGTATATGAATGTGTGTGTATGTGTATAAAGTATTTATGTGAAGTTTATGTAAAATCTGAAAGTGCAGACAATTTTTTTTACAAAGTTATAATCATAAATAATACTGTAAATGAAGAGTTCATTTGCAAGACATTTTTAATTTTCATTTATTTTTTTTATTAATTACAATTAGTCTTATTCTGCAAATTGATTATTTTGATTAAGCTAAAAAATAACAAATACAGCTATTAAGCACAATAAAACTACAATCAAAAAACATTTATAAATGTTAAAGACAGTTATGTTTTTTTATATGCACTCTACATTTTTTCACTGATTGACTATTGACAACAAAGCAAATACAAAAATATCTAAATTCACCACTATACCTATTAACATATATATTAATTGATGTGCTGTTAGAATAATAAACAATAATAGCTCATACAAGATAAACAGTTCCTGTATGGAAATATCGGTCACACTTTATATTAGGAATAGGTCAAATGTGTAATTATCAATGTAGGTATTTTTTTTTAATACAAGTAGCATGTAAAAACATCTACACAATAAGTACATTGTACATTGTGCATTTAAATGTAAGCACACACAGTAGTTAAGGCCACCTAATACAAAGTGGGACCCAAAAATCCTTACCATATAAATTGATAAGCTGATAGCATGCTAGACAATAATAGCTAAAATGTCATGTTCTATGGATGTTCATCTTCCTCAACAAAAAGGCTTGAGTAATGAGTTGGTGAGGAAACAGTTGGCATTTAGAAACAGCATCATATTTAGATGTTCTGGATCCAAGCTGCTTCTTCGACTGGCCACGAGTCTGGCTTTCTCCACGTCAAAAGCAACATCAGCCGGGACTGCGGTAGACACGACGGCCAGGTATTTGCGTGCAACTTCACTCAGGTACCAGTCTTCATCTTTTGGAAAATTCCAGAATGGCAGAGGATCACAATTGCTCTGCAACTTTTTCTTTTCCAAGTATCTCCTCAGAACCTTATCAAAATTGTCCGGCTGTCTAAAGCTTCTCCCTTGGTTCTCTTCTCCCAGGTGTTTCATTTCAGCAATGATTGTTTTCTTAATGCGGGTGGAAGTCGTCTTCTCAGAGAGAGCGATGTCTCGGTATCGCAGGTCAAGAGCGGTGCTCAATGTCAACCAGTCATTTTCTTTGACTCTACTGAAGTGATGATTTAAACGCTGTGCTAATTCCATAGCAAACTCATTTCCGCTCTGCAACTCTTTTAGCTTCTTCCTTATGGCTTCCACCTGCGGTATAAGGTTTGACAGTAAGTGGTATCGTTCTGCTGCTGATGTGACTTCCTGGAACGCCTTGAGGGATGCTGTTGTCTTTGTTACGTTTTTATTTTCATGCTCGCTTAACAATAAGTCAATGTTAAATTCAATTAGCACTAGGCGTATGGCCTCATGCTGCTCTGAGATTCTTTCTAGCATGTTTAGCGTAGAAAGCCATTTATCACCTTTGGACTGAGGCAGGATATGTTGCGGTAACTGCAGCTTTTTTTGCGCCTTCTTGAGGTTACCCTGTGCTTCAACATTCGAAAAATACTCTGATATTTTACAACATTTTTGCACCAGCTCTTTCCAGTCAGAAGACGCTTCAAGAGTCTCCTTGAAGACCACATCGAGTGTGTTGGCGAAACAGGGTATGAGATCCAATCCTGCATTTTTGATGTCTCTCTTCATCCTATCTTCATTTGTCACTACCACTTTAATCTTGTTTTCAATTCTCCATTTAGCTGCTATTTTCAGAAGCTGTCCAACAAAATTACTGGGTTTACATTCTTCAGGTAGAGGTGTGGTTTCTAAAACGTATGATTGCAGAGTCCACGTGTTATCAATCAGGTGACAGGTGGTTGTCATATAGGTTTTGTTTGTGGTGGTGTTCCACACTTCAGAAGACAATGCAACATTATCTACATTTTCTAGTTTTTTTTGCACAATTTGTATTGTTTCGGAAAACAACTGTTGAAGCTTTAGAAGTATACTAGTAGATGTTGGTGGATGCTGGAACCTTTCGCTCATAGACTTGAAGAAATGGAGGAAGCCAGGCTCTTTAACTATGCTATGTGAATGTAAATCTGAAATAATCATACACAGTAAGGGGTTCCATTGATCACCTGTAGAAGAAAAAGAGCAACCCATTTTATACTTTGTGTGTGTTTGGAAATGGAAAGTAGGATCAAGATTTTTGGTTAAAAAACAAGAAAAAATGTGTGCGTATCAGGTGCAACTTGAGTAATTGACTGTTAGTCAATTAATATCAAATAACAGCTTTGTTCATTTTTAAAGTCAGTATGGTCAATAGAATTCAGATTTTCAAACACTGCTTTAAACTTGTGCTTTCGAGTACAAACTCATCTGGTGTGCTGTAACCAGTGTTCAGGGTAACGCATTACAAGTAACGCAAGTTACGTAATATTACATTGTCCAAGTAACTTGTAAAGTAGTTAAGTTTAGAGTAATATAGCTGAGTTACTTTTTTGTTTTTTAAATAAAGCCAATTTGTTTTCTTATTTATTGATTGAAAAGTCCCCTGACCCCATAAATTCTAGACTAAATGTGAATGTGGATTATTTAATCTCACTTTTAAAAACAGATTTAGTATTACTCAGAATATTACGCAAGCCCGCAATAATTAATAACACAACTGCATCTAATTCCATTTTATTAACCAATGTCTGTGCTGCTGACCTTTAATGGTCCATAATGACTTCAAAAATGAACTATTGTGCTTCCTTGTTTTTTGCTGGGTTTTTTTTAAATTATTTTTTCTAAAGATTATTTCTTCCTCTGTATTCTGCTTTACAAATGTGAATTTATAATTTTTTTTTTAACTTGAGGTTTATTCATGACACTTTTTAGTGTGCTTTTACATTTCTTATAAATAGAAAAATTATATTATTATATTAAATATATGAATTGTGATTAATTGTATGCAAAATAAAAGTTTTGTTTATATTTTAAAACATGTGTAAAGTGTATGTTGTTTATGTATATATAAATGCGCACACATACAGTATATATGTCGAAAATATTTACATTTATGCATTTATATGTTCATCTTCTGATATTTTTTAAAATATTTTAAATGTATATATAAACATCTTCTTTTTTCTTGGATATATACCTGTATGTGTTTGTATTTGTTTATACATAATAAATATAACAGCACTTATTAAAAACAAAGACTCAAGCTCTGCCCATATTTAAAAAGAAATGCAAAAGTAACGTAATGCATTAATTTCCATAAAAAGTAACAACGTAACATAATTAGTTACTTTTTTAGGGAGTAACGCAATATTGTAATGCATTACTTTTAAAAGTAACTTTCCCCAACACTGGCTATAACATTTGTGAATTAGTTTACCCATTTTTTAACACTTCATAAAAATAACTTATGTCCTCACCTCTTGTTCCCCTGTGCTGATGCTTCTTGTAAGGTCTGTATCTTCGAACCCCTCTGGTCCTCCCTATAGATATATACTGTATACTTACGATATCCTTAAAATGTAAATGTTTTGACAGAAAATAAAATACTTACCAAATGATGTAATCTGTGGCATATTCAACAAGTCTGTAAGCAAGTATTTAAAAAAAAATAGTTCAACTTCTCTAAATGCCCTGGAACGAGTGTCAAAACCATCCAGGTATGGAGGGAGCAAAATCTCTTGCTTTTGGTTTGGTTTAAATGTACAGTAGCTCCACCCTTCCTGCCTCACCTTTTTTATTCTTAAGTTTCGGTTGCGTTTTTGAGAAAGTGGTACTGAACTCTCTCTCTCGGTCTCTCTCTTTTTTTATTTTACTGTATTTTATGTATTAATTATTTGGTATTGTGTCTGTGTTGGGCTTACTATACCAAATGTAACAAAGTTTGGTAAAAAAATAGATTATTATTTAAATGAATTACATTTTATGTACTGCTGTCAAACAATCGCATACAAAATAAAAGTTTGTTTACATAATATATGTGGGTGTATATTTTGCATATATAAAGAGACACGAATAACATATATTTTGATATTTACATGTATTTGAGTAAATGATGAACGTGTTTAACCAAAAATAAAGCAGTAATGATGTTTTAAATGGTTGTTGTTTCTGAGCCAAAAAAATGTCACATTTTACTAAATTTACCCACAGTGTAACAATCGTTTCAGGCATATTTAAAACAAAAATCTATTTATGACACATTACAGGATTAATTACTTTCACTCCAAATACTAATCAGTTGTAAATTATTTATTTGCCACTATCCTAGGTTTTATCAATTTTTTTACTCATTTAAAACACAATAAAATGTATTATGCTTCTTTTTATTATTTTATTACATTTATTATATTAGTTTTATATGTACAAGTCAGAGTAAGTATGTAGCTTTAAATTTTATTCTCCAAAAACATATTTGAAACCTTAAAAGTAGACACTTTACTTACATTTAAAGTGCTTTCAATGGACATACAATCACTTTTGTGAATGCTGACATCTTAACATCTTTGGCCCTTTTACATGCATATATCTATATAATTTATATAAAATATATATATATATATATATATATATATAATCAAAACATATTTCTTACATGTGTATTTATAAATACATAATAAATCTACACAGCACAGACATGCATACTATGCACACAAAAACATGTTTTTTGTACATGATTAATCACAATGAACCTTTTGACAGCGCTAATTTTAATTCATAGATTAATAAATAGATTTCACATACTCAGATGAGGTGACATCCATGTCAAACCTATTTACATTTTGAAATTTTAATTGCTGAGCATTATTTACATAAACCATATTGTGTGTTTTCTTCATTGGTTGCCGTTTAAAAACAGGACCATACTGATGTTTTCTGGCTCCAGACAGTTTCTCCGGTTGACAAGCTGTGACTCTTGCAGCTGATGCACACGTTCCACTGGGATAGCGGTGGAGACCACTGTGAGGTGCTTGCGGGCCACCGCTGCCAGCTTTTTAAACTCTTCATTGCTCTTCCAGAATTCGAGTGCATTCACTGATTTGCTTGTTGTTTTCCAGTACTTTTGAAAGACTGACTCTTCACTTCCAGTGTCATGGCCGGAGTGCACTGCAGATCCTCTGATCTGTTTCTTGATTTCTGCAGTGATATCTACAATGCCCTGCAGAAGGCTGGTTTTATATTGTGGGTCCAGTGCTGTGCTAACTTGAAACCAATGGTTTTTTTTTATGTTGCCAATATGAAAGTGACACGCTTTTGACAGTTCCTTCGCTATTCTGTTCTCCACCATCGCTTGGTTTCTCAGCCTCTCCTGCAGTTTTTGGACAAGCGGTATGATGTTTGAGATGGGGACGAACCCTTTACTTCCTACTCCCTCTGTGACGTCCTTAAAAATCTCCAGCACTGCCACAATGTTTTCAATTATTTTTCTTTCATTCTCATTCAGGGAAATATTATCCACTCGTCTGTCAACAAAAACCTTAAAAATGGCTTGCCACTGTTCTGAGATGCTCTTCAGCATATGGAGAGTAGTGAGCCACTTTACACCACAGGATTGAGTCAGTTGACTGTGTGGAGCACAGTACTGCTGGAGATTTTGTGAGGCTTGGTAACTTTGGTGGAAAAATGCAACAATCTGCTGACATTTTCTGAGTAGAGATTCACAGTCGGTTTTCTGAATGGCTTCTCTGAAAACCTTATCCAAAGTATGAGCAAAACAAGGTATATAGGTCCATTTGCATCCATTGTTATAAGCCTTCCTTATCCCATCAATATTTGTGACCACAGTCTCGGTTTTTTCTGTGATGTTCCAGTCATTTGAAATTCTCAAAAGGTGCTCCGCTGCATCCTCTGCTGTGTGCTTGATGAGTAAATGGGCTGTATCTAACACGTATGATTTCTGCCTCCAGTTTTCACTGATTAAGTGACAGGACACTGTCAGGTAAAACACCTTCTCACTGGAGCTCCACAACTCGGCTGAGAGAGAAAGGTTACTTGCGTTATTGACTGCATTCTGTACTTCCGTCCTCTTGTGCCTGTAAAGGTTCTGAAGTTCATTCTGGATCCACAAAGTATTTAACTGAAGATGCCTTGTCATAGAACTTAAGGGCTGCAGGTCCTTTATAATTGTATTCAAAACTGACTTTTCATTTGAGCCATAACCTAATTAAAATCAAACCCATTACATGAGATATAAGCATACTGAGTAATATATCATTTTAATCATAATTTCATAAAAATCCATTACATCTCACCTCTGTGTGTTGGTAATTCTTGCTGAGGAGCATGTGAAGTAGTCCTGTCATGAGACCATTTTCTCCCTGTGTATACACAAACATATTTCTGTATTAGGCTACCTTATGAGAAAGTCACTTGTTTGCATGTATTTCAATATTTTGTATTTAAAATATTTGAATTTTGAGTGTATTGTTTATTTTGGATTCAAAATTCAATTTGTATATAAATAAATATATATTTCTGTTTATTGTTGACTCAGTGAGTCAAGACATGGCTAAATTTAAGATGCTTGGTTCCACATAGTATCTTAAATCTAGGTGCCATCTAAACAAAAGTTAAATATGAAGTATTTTGGCAACTGTGCAATGACTATCTTCACATTGTCAATCCGCAAAAACAAAACACTGCACACAGCTAGAGCCTATTTACCTTAATTAACGATTTTAAAAGTTTTGCTTTTGGTCGAACATAATAGGAAGCTATGTTTACAGTGTCCATTGATGTACACAGCGATAACCTTAGAAGATCTGGGACCTACTTACGTCTATACGGAAGCGGCATGAACGTAGCTCTATCACTTTGAAAATTTCTGTGTCGTCTTCCTCTGTGGAAATCGTTTGCTAGAGGCGACAACAAAAATATGCATATAACACCTGATATTTTCACAAAATCGGTCCTTCTCATTCTGCCAGTGTGCGTTTTTAAAACGGTGCCTTTAAATATTTTTTTTTCATGTAAATTTACAGTAACATAGTTTGCTTTGAAGAAAACGATAAAACAAAACAAAACATACCGAAGCGTACTCTCTTGTCCATGTCACTGGAAAATTGGAGCAATACGGAGCTCACAGGATGTCACAGTCAATGCTAAAGCCTTGTTCAGTAGTTTAGCTTTCATTTTTGTGGACAAACATTTGCAGGTTAATTTGAATGTGCAGTTGTGCAACCCGTCATTGACGCACAGCCTGTTGTTTCGGGCTGTAGGGAAGGGTGTGTTGTTTAAATGTTGATGATCTTTGAGCAGGTTTTTACAATGTTTTAGATTTAAATGAAAGTGAAACACGTTTCAGCACAGGTTATCCGACATATCCACTGGCACATGGGACACCCACGCGCTGAAGCGGGGTTACTGGACAGATTCAGCACGTGAGCAGCAGGTGTTTTAATGTTTCAGGTAAAATAATCAAATTGCGGATGTTCTCTCCCAACGTCCAGCAGAGGGCACCAATGATCTTTCTGGTGAAGGACAGAGCAGTGCTACTGTGATTTTCGCAAATGAGAAAGTGACATTAAACACGCTAGGCTAAATTAGAAATTGAATATTATCGGTATTACATTTTATAGAATATTATATCACTATTATCTGCTTACGATTTCATCTCAAGGCATTGTTCCACATTAAATGATTAAAACAGTACAGTGTTTTTATTTTCCCCGATGATCGTAATCAATATATATTCACTAGTCAAATATTCACTAGGCTTACAGTCGAAACAGTGATGTTTATTGTGGCTGTAATTCTTTTTCTTCTTCCGAATCATTTTAGTGGTAATAAAAATAATGATCAATATTGAAAACAAGTCATTTTGATAATTATGGAAATTGTTGATCCTATATAGTTTGGTAACTATTTTTTTGTTAATTCAATGCAACAAGAACAAGAGGTATTAATATTTATGTCAAATCAACATTAGCTGCCAGAAAATAGAAAAAAATGTAAAATAAATTACATCATATAAATTTCAATAATTTTAGAGCATTACACGTTTTCAGTGAAACCATTGTTTACATTAAACAATTTTACTTTCTGTTAGGTCATAAAGCAGAACCAGATACTAGAACCAGATAGCGCCTCCTAGTGGTAGTTAAGTACCTGCAAACTTTCTGCAAATTTAGAACTGTTTTTTCACAATTTGATTTTTCACAGTGGTATGAATGGAAGTCATTGTTCTGTGAGACACATTATATGTTGGTTGAGTGTTAGGTGGATTGTTTTTAGTGCAAGATTATGCTGGAAAATGCACTTAAGTATGCCATAGGGGAGTTGAGACATTTGAAGCATCTTCAGACATGCTTCAAATGTCTCATGACTTTTTGGTGAACACAAGCCATTAACTGTAAAAGGCGTTTATTATTTGTGCATTCCCATCAGCTCACTTAAGCTGTTCCGTTTAAACATGAATTGAATTTTTAAAAGGAATATTGCATAAACCAAACATAATGACATTCTTGAAAGTTAAGATTCTGGTATAAAATCTATAGATCTGTGCTGTAAACATTTTAATTGTTATAGTTACACTGATATGAGTAAAAAAGAAAAAAAAAACATTATAATTATTAAGAAAAGCTTATTTCTTCAACTTTTCTCTTTTTGTTTCCTGCTGACAGTGCCGAGACGTGTGCACCACCCTTTGACGTGCTCTCGCCCTGACCCCTGCCGGGTGGAGCGGAGTGAGCTTCCTTCCTGTGGAGACCCACGAAGGTTCTTCGAAACAACCGTTCTTTCCTGGGATGCAATGTTGCCAGGATATGAATGCATATAGTAAACAGAGCTATTACAGTTTGTAGCCTTGTTAGCAGGAAGCGGATATGAACACGGATACAGCAACACTTAATCACCAGCATTACTCTTATCTCATTAGATTTGTATTCAGGAGGACTAGAGTTACTAGCAGATGGTGATACAGCGACCACAACCTTCAGACTGGACCCTGTCTATGTTGTTGGCAGTTGCAAATGATATAAATAATAGGTTGAGTTCCTTTCTCTTTTCCCAGGTTGATGTCAAAAAATAACACCAAAATGTGTAAACACTGTGGTCTGCGGCCTTTTTGGCATTGCTTTATTTATTTAAGCAGCCACTGAGACTATGAGCAGAATTTTTGTGCATTTATTGAGGGTAATCAAGACCCATGTGGCTTTAAAACCCTGTGCATCTCCATCGTACCGTTAAGTAACAATGAGTTCATTGGGAACCAGTAGTTAGCTTGAACTAGTGCCAAGAACTACGCTGCGGTTCTATATGCTGGGAAACATCCCGCTCTTACTTTCTCAACAATATTTTCTTTCCTTTATGTACCCTTGATCTCCTACACAGGCTGATAGATTTACATTCATGCATTTGGCAGTTGTTTTTATCTAAAGCAGCATTAAGAATATATTTTATAATTTCATGCGTTCCCTGAAAATCAAACTCATGTCGTGGTATTGCTAGCATCATGCTTTATTGTTTGAACCCTGGAATTCATCAGGGTGTAGTTCAAAATATATGAAAGGCTTTTGTCACTTGGCATGTACTGACACACCTATAATGCTTTTCATAAACCTGAGCTTTGTTTTTTTGTAAATAATACATGCTAAAGGTTAGAAGTGGGATGTTTTTTTTTAACTGTGCTTAGCTATTTTGTTTGTTTTATTTTGCTTTTAAATTATTCTTGCTTTGCTTTGTTTTGCTTTTTTTATTTTATTTTGTTATGCTTTGCTGTTTTCAGTTGCATTGTTTTTGTTTTGTCTTTGTTTTCTTCTCTACTCTTTGACTTTTGTTTGTTTTTCTTGTCTTGCTTTAGTTTATTAATATATTGCACCCATTAGCATTTACATTTTTGTTTAGCTTTTGCTTTTCTGTTTTTTTTTTCTGTACTCTTTCATGTTTGTTTGTTTGCATTATCTTGCTTTTATGTTATCAATATATTAGTATCCTATTAGTTTTTACATTTTTGTTTTGCTTTGCTTTTCTCTTTTGTCTCACAACCCAAATAGTCCATTTTTATCCTTATACTCTGCTACAAGAGACCTTTTGACTTTGACTTATCCAGCTGGGCCTCTGGAAGGCCCGATTCCTGACCCTTAACATTTACACTGTAAACCTGACTGGCAGCAGGAGGAGACACTGGCTGGCTAATGTACAACTCACCCAATCTTCAATCAAATATCAGGCTCATCTACAGGGTTCCATTGCATATTTTGGCCTGCTGGTTGTTGGGGTGGTTGTCATGGGCGGAGCCAAACATCTGGTGAGTAACACTGTTTACTACAGATTAGAATTACTTGCTTTGCCTTAAAGTCATAGTTGACCTCAAAGAGAAAATACCGTCATTGTTTATTTACCCTAAATGCTATTCTAAACCATACTTCTGTGAAACATAAAATAAGATATTCTGAGAAATTCTGACAGCTATGGATTTTTAAATGTGTGTCTTGATTCGACTATAAGCATCATTTGTTTCAGGAGCGATAAGACTTTTTGGCATGTGCTCGGAGTTGCCCTTCCAACCTGATCTCACGGCAATTTGTACGTATTTTACGAGGTGGCTAATTCGTACAAATATGTACGACCTCACTCGTACGAATTCATACGATTTATTCTAAGTCGTACGTATTTTACGAAATGGCAATTCGTATGAATTTGTACGAATGACCTAAACATAACCCCGCCCCTAAACCTACCCATCAC
>JAUCNO010000082.1:1048091-1062384 GCA_032353835.1 Enteromius viviparus | reverse complement strand
CTGAAGCCTCAGCTGGACGAGCGTGGAGTGGCTCTGTTTGCTGTGGTCAAGGAGAACATCTCCTCAGAGATCCAGGATTTCAGAGCCTTCTTTAACGGAGAGATCTTCCTCGATCAGCAGGTCTGTCACATGTAAACACACACACACACACACATGCATGCCATCTCACTTTTTTCTATTAATTTTTAATATTCATTTATTTGCTGTGGCTTCCAATAGCTGCTTAAATAAAACTCTAGGCATTAATGTTTTTCTCCAAAACCATCTTAATTCATTACTTACATCATTACTATTTCAGTCCAGCTCAATCCCACCATCTTTAATAAACGAGTAAAACACCTCTTTATTTAACCAAAGAGACTCAGAATCAACATGACTGCCATATCTTCTGTTGATTCTGTTGTCTTCACTTGTAAGCGTCCGGTAGATGTTGAAATGTGAATGTGTTGTGATCAGAGAGGGTTCTACGGGCCTCAGGAGCGCAGGATGGGCGTCTCGGGGGTCCTGCGAGCCGGAGTCTGGATGAACGGGTGGAGGGCGTATCAGAACGGATTCTGGGGAAACGTTCGAGGAGAAGGCTTTGTTCTGGGAGCGGTGTATGTCATCGGACCGGGTCAAGAGGTGTGTGAAGACAGAAACAATCATGCACAGATCTAAAGTCATGCGTTTTCCTTCAAAAAAAGACCCCATGCCAAAATAAATCGCTCCCTTCCACCAATGTACAAAATGATTCATAAATGCAAATGAAAATCCCTTTCTTATATGTGTTTTGTTTGTTTTTGTGCGCAGGGAATCCTGCTGGAACACAGAGAGATGGAGTTTGGAGACAAAGTCAAGATGTCTGACGTGATTCAAGCTCTTGAACAGATTAATTCTCAACTCCAATTAAAATAGCTTTGAGCTCAATAATCAGTCGCTTAATGAGAACTCCTTCAGCGTGAGCGTATGTTATTATGAAGTAATATGTATCTTGAAAATCGCAGAATAGATAATGCAAAGCTGTCCATGTGTAAACAGTAATGATAAATGTGTGTAGTTAATGACAGACTGACTCTAAACTCAGATGAAGGATCAGTCTCGATGTTTCACGCTCTACACACACACACACACACACCAATAAACACACACCATAGTCAACCAAATCTGCCTCATTATTACGTCTGAATGCATTACTGTGTATTGAGCTTGTTTCCAAATTTTCTTGTTCCTCAAACTGGTAAAAAACTAATAATTAATAAAATAAAATAAATAAATGCTAAATGTAAAGACACTGAAAGATTGCAGGGGAAGGGGTTAAAAACAGAACAGTTATCGATTACTTTGATCATTGCAAACATTTTTTGTATGTTTTATAAAATGTTAGATATGCAAACGAGTTATTATTTAATGAAATATGTGCTAATTTGCATACATTTCTAGTACAGTTGTCAGTTTCAAAATTCTTGTTTCATATTTTTTTAAATATTAGAGTCAGAATGGACAGAAAACACTTTTTGTGTGAATTAAAATGTATATAATCAAGCAAATTATATATTAAAAAACATCAGGATATAGACAATATAAATTAAAATGTTGGCTCAGTGTAGGATAAAAAAATAATTTTGAGAAATATGAATTCTAATTATATCTGTTGAAAAAAATAATAGAGTGCTATAAAAGAAACACTTATTAATGTCCTGTAGATGTTTTCTTTCCAGCAGTCTGAAGAAACTCTCAAACTCGACAAGTGCATTAAATTAAGTCTGCCCTTAAATAAATAAATAAAAAAATAAAGCATATTAATTTATAAATATTTATCAAACAATAAAATAACAATAAACAGAAAATAAAATGAAAGAATTTCCAAATAAAGATGAAATATTGTATATTGCGTGTCATGTGATCATTAACAGACATCAGAGATCACAAAACACATGGATCTGTTGTTAAAATGATAAAATATTAATTTCAAATCTAAGAGGGAGGCTGTGTTCTCAGATTAGTCCAGGCATACAGCACAATGTGAGAAAACCTCAGAGGAGCTGTGATAGGTCAGAGTGTGTTCAGGTCTCGCTCCTGATTGGGTAATGCTTGTTTTATGCTAATTGTTGTGTTAGATATGTGTGTGTTTGAGGCTGTAGTTTCAGTGTGAGAAACAGGACAAAACATCCTCCGCAGCAGACAGTAAGTATTCATACTGTTTTTTGCTTTTTCATAATTCTCATTCCAATAATTGATTTATTAAAATATTAGCTTCAAGTGATTGTTTTAACTCAAAGGTGTAAGTATTTGTTTTATTTTATTGTTCTTAGACAACACGGGAGTTAATCACATTTTATCAATGCTTTGTTTTATTGTGACTGTGAGCATCTCAGATTATTATGAGGCTGATAACTGAAACCAAAACCAATCTGAAGGTGCAAAAAAAATCAACTTTAAAGTTGTCCAAATTAAGTTCTTATGAGTGTGTGTGTGTGTGTGTGTGTGCGCAGTGTTCCCGCAGGATCTGGAGGGGGTGTGTGTGGATTTCTGGTCAGCAGGAGTGTGTGTTGTTGTAGTTTACGTTCTGCTGGCAAACACCGATCTGTTTCTGACCAAACCAGACCGGACGTCTCTGAACAGACTGGCCAGCGCCGAGCTCAGATCCACCGCCGGAGGTCAGAGTTCACCGCATACCGTGTCGGCTGCTGACACACTACGAAAACTCTACACGCAAATACAAGAACTGCACACACAAAATGAAAACACCTCACATGTCTAAACATCTCAAAATATCACAAACACATCTCAAAAGGCAAAACTCCTTTCCCACAGATAGATTTTTGTGTTAAATTAACTGTGTTGTGTCAAAGTCTGAGAATTAGTGTCTGGTTGCAGATGTGGTGTTTTTCTGCTGTTTGAGAGTCAGCTTGACAAGAGAAGAGTGTGTGTGTGTGTGTGTGTGTGTGTGTGTGAGAGAGAGAGAGAGTAAATGTAGTGAAATTGCGTGTTAGTTGTTGATGCATTTGCTCTTTATCACCTGAAGCCAAGGCTTGAAGTGTTGTTTCTCCTCAGATGAAGTGAATGTTAAAGCCGTCTCTTTGTGGGAGCGGACAGGAGCCGTTATTATGGTGGTCAGACGGCCAGGATGATCTCTGTGCAGAGAGGTGTGTGTGTTTCTCACCTTGTCACGTGTATATAATCACACACACATCCTCACAGTGCTGTGTGTGTGTGTGTGTCAGGAGGCGTCTGATCTCTCCTCTCTGAAGCCTCAGCTGGACGAGCGTGGAGTGGCTCTGTTTGCTGTGGTCAAGGAGAACATCTCCTCAGAGATCCAGGACTTCAGAGCCTTCTTTAACGGAGAGATCTTCCTCGATCAGCAGGTCATTACTGGAAATGCTAGTAAATAAATTACTAGTATTTATGTACTATTTGTTGATATCTTTACAACAAATAGCACATAAATAAACACGATTTAATTCTGGTTTAATTTGATTGGTCAGGCAGTGTTACGATAAATAAATCCAGATTTCTTGACTGTTTCAGATGTGTTTCTACGGTGTAAAGAGGAGGACGATGAGGAGTTTGGGATTCGCTCGGTTTGGGGTTTGGAGGAACCTGCTGCAGGTGTGGAGGAGAGGTTACCGTGGCAACAGGAAGGGGGAGGGGTTTATTTTGGGAGGCCTTTATGTGATTGGACCAGAGAATCAGGTAATTTACAACAAACATCCTCATGATTCATGATTTCAAAATGTCAAAACATTAAAAAAATATGGATCTGTAAAGACAAAATATTGTCTTTTTTGGCTTTTATGGCTGATGAGGCTCCAGACGTCTGATTCCTGACGACTGAGTAAATGATATGATGTGATCTCATGTGTTTGTGTTGAAGGGGATTCTGCTGGAGCACCATGAGAAGGAGTTTGGAGATAAAGCCGATCTCTCAGCAGTCTGGAGGGCTGTCAGACGGATTCAGAAAATAGAAGAGACACAAGACAATTAGATTCATATCAAAACAAAACACTGCATCTTTGAAACATAAAAAATCTAATCAACTGAGTTTCCTGAAAACCTTTCTCAAACTATTCATGGAATGCATTGTTGTGTGTGTGTGTGTGTCGTATGAAAAGTGTCTAAATGACAGACTGATCCTAAACTCTAAAGAGGGGACGGCCTTGATGATTGACACTTTAGAATCACCAACACACACACTCACACACACTCTCTCTCTCTCTCTCTCTCTCTCACACACACACACTCTCTCTCTCTCTCTCTCTCTCTCTCTCTCTCTCAAACACACACACACACACACACACTCTCTCTCTCTCAAACACACACACACACACACACAGGCACAAGACTGAATTTTGTTTTTCTCTACTATCCAAAACTGTTCATTTTAAAATATATATTATTAATGATGCAAATGCTTGTCATGTTTCCTCTTATTTTCTTATTCTTTTCTCTTTAGTCCTTTGTTAAAGTATATCTAAGTATAGTATTATCATATCCATGCTATAAAATAAACTTTAAAAAAATCACTGTGGTGTGACAAATGTGCTTACAAATATTAAAATAGACTAATTACATGTCTAATTAATATTAAATTAAATGTATTATTATTGTTATTATTTTGAATTATTATATTTAAAAGAAAAACATAAAGAACAAATAAACGTAAAAAGTTCTAATATTTAAATGTAGTCTCATAATACATGAGCTCATATAAACAGATGAATGTCACGCTCCGCCTCAGAGGGAAGATTGACAGATGTAGAGTCCAATAGAAATCTCGCAATCTTCTCCATGCAGCCAATCAGAGAGCGGGTCACGGCAGAGGACGGTTAACAGCCGCAGGCGTCAGAAATTACGATACGCACCTCAGCATGGAGACACCTGTAACTTACACAGGTAAAAGTTTCGTCTGTCGGTTAAAGTGTCGATTAAAGAGCTGTTGTTGTTGTTTTATACAGGTATTTTTTCCTCTGTAGCGTCTCTCAGGTGTGATATTCAGTGACTGAAGCAACACGGAGCTTTTCATATTGACGGACGGACTCCCGTTATTCACGAATATAATACAAACAAACCGATCTGCTGCTTATCGCTAGTATTGGTTTGAACATATTACACACTCTTTGTACTCGGCAGGTGTTTTAGATGTAAGTCAGGGCTTGTTTGTGTTAGTTTGATCGTCTGAGGTGCTGAATGAAACCTGAGGCGCGGGATTATAGCGCGCGCGACGTCAGCATCACCTTCGCGCGTTCACGAGTCAACCAAAAACCATCCAACATAATTCACCACATCACTATTAATAAAATAGTCTGAAAGTTACAGTGAAATTATTTAATCATTACAACCACAAGTACCGTGAATACTAGGGTAATGCCATGTATTTTAATACTGCTGTAACATATGAATGTTGATCATTTAATGAATGTAACGTTAATGTAAAATATTAAAGTACCATGGTTTTACCATCGGGTACCATCAGTGTACCAATGACAAAGTATCACAGTTGTCTAAGCAAATAAAACTGAAGTAAAATAGCTGAATTTATAAATTGAAATTAGCCAAATTCTCAGTTTTAAAAATATTTAGACTTTTAATAATGCATCGCATCTAATACAGAATAGCTGTAACCACAATAACTGATCATAATAATAAAAAATGCTCTAGAATATGTTTTTCACTTCCCTTCATGGACAGTCATATATCACTTAGAAATGATTAAATACAAAATTAATAGTAGTTATTAAGATTGAAATGGTTTGGAATGGGTAAAATGTGCTAGGAAAAAAAATATATTATCAGAATATCAATGTGCCTAATAATTATGTACGTAATGTACTTTTAAAAATCTGGGGCATATTAGTTATTATTTAGTAATATTTCTAGTAATGTTTTAGTGCGGATCATTAGTGGTGGGAGTTTTGATCGATGGCTGTCTGTGTTTGTGTTCGCAGTGAGCTGAGAGAGGTGTTCTGGGATCAGTTTCAGATGGGACAGAGACTCACAGATGGAGGCTGACACAGGTGAAGCAGGTGAAATGACTCTGAATGAACCGCATGAGCTCTGAGAGCGGACCGCTGAGCGTGTGTCTGTCTGCAGGTGAGATGGTGAGTCTGACGGTCATCAGGGCCGGTGATGGTCAGCTGGGCTTCAGTGTGCGAGGAGGATCTGAACACGGACTCGGCGTCTTCATCAGCAGAGTGCAGAGGAACAGCGCCGCAGGTCAGCTCTCGTGGTGCTTCCCACCATAAAAGAGTTAAAGTCAGATATATTAAATAAGGTCTTTATGAAAATCTGAATATGTTTTGAACAAGGTTAGGTGAAGACCTGAAACTAGGGGATGACAAACATAATTAATGACGAGAGAAACAGCTTATTACATTTTTTGAATTGCTTTACAAGTTACAACACTAGAGTTTAGTATATCCTGAACGTCTCTGTTCAGGCCAGTAAGAGTGAATTAAGAACTACTACTTTTTTTGCAATTAAAAGTGTCTAATTATAAAACTGATCAGATTAATACCATATACACATGGGTTCACAACTTTAAGCAACACTTTAATCTAACTTTATTAATGAGACTGTTACAGATAATAAACGTGACTTGTTGATATTGTTTTGTGTGTGTACACTGATGTGTGTTTGTGTGTAGAGCTGGCGGGTCTGTGTGTCGGTGATAAGCTGCTGGAGGTGAACGGTGTGAGTCTGGAGAACATCAGCATGAGCAGCGCTGTGAAGGTGTTGATGGGTCATGCTCGTCTCCGTCTGCTCGTCCAGCGGCTGGGACGTGTGCCTGGCCTTCGTTACACTAACGAGAAGACCACCTGGTGAGCATCCTCAACCTTACAGAGTGCTCCGTTGTGCAGACCAAAGATCCTCAGCGCTTGTGTGTGTTTAGGGTGGATCTGATCCATCGGCGGATGGTGGTGGAGGAAGCAGATGCTCCCGTCTCGGTGTACAGCTCAGACGGAGCGCTGTGTCGAACGGTTCACCTCCATCTCTCTCAACACCAGCCCTGTCTGGGTCTCAACATCCGCGGAGGACGAGAATACAACCTGGGCATCTACATCTCCAAGTCAGTGCAGCAGCAAACACACGCACAACAGGACTGATCTGAGTCATTAGTGTTCTGACACTGAACAATTTTATCTTATAGCATTTTTGAATTCCTTTGAGGGTGTTAACACTAAAATAAGTGAAACAAATCAAACGTAAATACTAGATCATTTAAGTCAAAGACACTGATGTTAGCTTGACGAAACCTTGTCTGAATATTTAAAATATATTTTTTTAAAGCTCTAAGTGAGTAAAACATTAGGCAGAAAGAGTCCACAGGGTTATTTTAGTATCATTGAGATACTATTATATTTTTTATTCATATTTTGAATGTTTTTTATTCATATATATTGGTTTTGTACATTTACATGTTGTTAATTATTTATATATATATAAATATGTGTGTGTCTGTTATATATATATATATAGTAAGTTTATATATACATATAAATTAACAAAATTTAAATATAACAAATTTTCAGTTTTCATTTCAATTTTAAGATTTTAGTTTGTCATTTTTATTTTTTAAATGTCTATATTTTTATGTTTAAATTTAATTGTTTGTTTGTTTTGAAAATGAGAAACATTGCCATGGTAACTGACTAAAATAATTAAAGTTTTTTTTACTTTAAGTACTTCAAAAGTAAAGTAACGAAAACTGTTAGTCTAGTTAGCATTAATAACCCTGAGTCAGACAGACAAATAAACTCTAAAACAGTCTATACCAAACCACAAAAGACCCCAATACAACCTCTAAAGCCACACTAGACACAAGACCACATTAAACCTCATCAGACCCATAGAAATTATGTTATTTAAAAAGCAAAACAAAAACATATCATGTATTGGAGTAATGATGCGAACAGGACACCAGTGCTGTGTCTGATTGGCTGATTCCAGGCTGGATCCTGGAGGTCTGGCGGAACAGGGCGGAGTTAAGATGGGCGATCAGATCCTTGCTGCCAATGGCGTGAGCTTTGAGAACGTCAACCATTACAGAGCAGTGGAAGTGCTAAAGAGTCAACCTCATGTTATACTGACTATAAAAGTGAGTCTCACACACACACACACACACACACACACATACACAGCAGATGGCTGATGTGATTCTCTGGTTTCTGTGTCTCAGGCTGTGCATTATTCACTCGTTCCTGGATCAGGTTTTCTTGCAAACTCCATATTAAACACATCACCTTTCCAAACATTCATGACCAAGACCCAGTTTGGAGCTAATAATGACATACTGCTGTGTGTTAATGCTTATTTTTTTGCCAGTACAGAAAACAGTAATGTTTTTCTAACAAAAGGTTTCACAAAAAATAATCAAAAGCTAGTAAATCATTAAAGATTAACGTAAAAGTAAGCATATTAATTTTAAAATAAAAATGGTCAATTAAAATGAAATAAATAAAAATAAATAAAAAATAAATGTTTTATACATCATATTTATTTGAAAATGAATTCAATATTTCTTTTTAAATATTAATAAATAATAACATCAGAGAACTGTAAACATGAAATATTAGGTGAATTCGAGATGCACTACACTAGCCTGCCACCAGCTGACGAGAGCAGCCCCTTGAAATGCAATATGACGTTTGTTATTTGTATCTTTCAAGGCTTTCGCAGCTGATTTTGAGCAACTGCAGCGCCTGACCTGTGCGACTGCTCTCCTTTGATAGCACATGTGATTGAAAGGCGGCAGCAGCTTGTAAGCGGCAGCTGATTTCTTGCGGCGCCGTGTGAAGTCGAACGCACCTATTTACTTGAAATCTCAGGGGAACTCTGGGAAAATATTTTAGTTTTTTTTTCTGATAAAACAGTTTAAAAATATGGCTGACAAAATGGTATTGATTGATGTTTTGTTCACAGGAAGCAGGCAGATATCCAGCCTACAAAGAAATGGTGACAGAACTCAGCTGGATGAATAAAAGTAAGTTTCTTATTTTCAGCATGTACACAACAATATAAAGTGTTCATCTCTAAGTACAACAACCTCTGACCTCTTCCAGCGGGTAGTGAAGCGGCCTGTTCGTCTTCACAAGGGTCGGAGTCTCACTCGTCCACCTCCTCTCTCTCCTCCGGGACGCCCCTTGGTTCAGTGAGCGGACTCTCTCAAGCCACTCTGCCAGTTAGCTTGCCTTTAGGAGCTAAAATGTCCAACACCTCTGCTGAGGCCCAGTTTCATCCAGATTCCACTGATAGTGGCGGTCGTTCAGAGCAGCTGCGGACGGTGAGCCGAGGACCCACAGAACTGCTGCAGGACTCAGTGATCCAGAGTGAAGGAGACCTGGGAGGCAGGAAAACATCTCTACTCATGGCTTTCAACCAGCCGAGTCCTCCCATACGCCGAACTCGAAGTCATGTGACCGTGTCAGGTGGGGTTTGGTGGCATATTGAGATCTTATGCAGCCACAATGACATTTTTTTTTAAATTTTCAGGCAGAATTGCGGACCACATCCATTGTTTCTCTTGTTTTGACAGAAGAGGAAAAGAAACAGAAGAGGAAGCAGACAGAAAGAGGAGAAGAGGGAAGCATTCCTCTGCAGCGGTCCAGAACGTTCTTCAGTCTGTTTCGAAAGCGAGATTGGTCCAGATCGACCTCCAGATCTCCGCCCCGCTCAGAGAGCAGTCTGGGTACTATAAGAAATCATGCTCTGTTATCAAAATCTGAAACGGCACCGCACGTGTCCTTCATGCAGAAAACATTCAGGGCATCAAATACATAGAACCCGCAGTAAAGAATGAGATGATCTCAAAACATAAGACAAACCTGACCTCTCTGAATGTTTCTACAGGCAGGACTGATGCTGGTTTATCTGAGAGGGATGCTCTAACTCAGGTGCGAGAAATGGCCGTCCGATTGCTGGAGGATGAAGAAGTGGTCATGCTCATGGAGATCTGTGAGCGGGTAATAGAGAGTCAACCTGATGATCTCACACAATTAAAGCTTTTCTTTATCCAGAGACAAAACCTGTGCTCTTCTTACAGTATTTATCAGAGCGAGGGCTGAAGATGCTCGTGCATCCGCTGCTGGCCGTCCTGAACACGCCAGAGAAGCTCCTGCTGCTCCGAGAGATCAGGTGAGAGCTAACCACCACGCATGTACAAACAATAGCCTTTTAGCAGATGAATAATGCTGTGTTCTAGCCTTCGTTTTGCAAGCCACAACACCACTTTTAACTAAACATGGAAAACATTCATACGTTTTGTCATATTTCTTATTAATAAGCCTATAATGCGTGTTTATGTCACTTTTAATGAGGATTGTGTAATATTCAAATTTTTTAAAGTGTACCTGAAGTATACTTGCAGTAGTTCCACTTTAGCACAATCAATTATACGATAACATGACTTTAGTTGGACTTCAGTATTACTTCAGTTTAGTATAAAAACTATTTTATTAAGTACATAAATCTGAAACTGTATCTGTAGTATAATGAGCATGAAATAATTGCAATGCAAATACATTTACATATATATATATATTGCTTTTATCTGAAGACTTTGCACTGCGTTAATGGTGTGCTTTTTTGGCGTAAAATGTCTGGGAATCAGACTGATTTTGGTGTAGTGAAGGCCATGCACATATTGTTTGAGCCCACACCTTTTCTGTTTATAATGTGAAAAAAGTTACGGTTGACCCGCTCCATAAAGATCACACAAGATCTCGTAAAACTTCTAAAACCCTTTTGTTTGGGACATACGTCCGTTAATGGGCTAATTGGTACTGGTTGAGCTGATTAGTGAAGGCAGGTGTTCAGGGTTAACGAGAGTCTTAAAAACCCTCAGCTTGACGAGCACTGGTTCGGCAAAACTCTTGTGTGTTTCAGTGTTTAAGGAAGGAGCGTTGAGTGCTGATCGCACATCAGAGATTTTGAATGTTTAAGAAAGCCAAGCCAGGATTGACCTGGATATTTATCATGTTTTTAGAGAACTTTATTCAAAAGTGTTTCAGTAACTCAGAAAAGATTCATCATCTCTGTTTTAAAAAAGTAATTATAAAACAAACTCTTAAGCATTTCTTGATTCTAGGAGACAAAATACTGATAGTTCTGAACAAATCCGATGAACTGTGATGATGTTTGGATCACTGGAATAGATGAAATGTGTTTAGAAAGAGCTTAAACTCACTTGCTTCGGTCTGGATATGGACTATAATGGGTTTATATTAAACTGGTCACTGGAGAAACTGCTTGGTCAAACTCCTAATCTGTTAAACCAGTAGCTTTGCCAAGTGATTCTCTGCTTTAAACATAATACTTTAACATCTGCTGGTCAAAACTGTCCAAAGACCTTTCATAAACCAGCTTTCTTGATGTAAATTGAAATATGTCTTTATAACTTATGTTCTTTTATTAATTTACTTCATCTAATATACATGTGTCATTAAATCTGAACCTGCTTTAAGAAACTGGCCCACGATCACTTAAAAAAACCTCACACACATTAAACACTGGTTTGTGATTCACTAGATAACAGTCCTCTCACAGAAAATCCTCTGAATCCATCAAATCAAGGTTTAAAAGCCTACAACGAAGCCTGAAATCATGGGATGGTTTGAGGTGCTTTTAGAATGACTGACTGATTCAAAAAATCACTTGCAAAGAGCTTCAGGAGTGTTTTGAAGTTGAAGGAACCAAACAGTCTTTAAAAAGAGATCTTAAAAGGAAGAAAAGGTCCTCATCAGATGATAAAAAAGAAAAAAAGGAAAATTCTGGGTGTGATATAAACAGTGTTGGGGAGTAAACTAGTAACATGTAACAGAGTAATGTAGTATAAGTACAAAACAAATGTTACTGTAATCAGTTACAGTTTCTGAGAAACAAATGTGTACAAAGAGTTACATCTGAATATTCTCACTCAAACCCTGCCTGCTTTCATTCACCATCAAGAACATTTGTTAGACATTTACATTACTCCAGTAAAGTACTGGAAATGGTTACACTACTCGTTACATTTCAAACAGGGTAATCTATAACCTGTAACCTTCCCAGCATACATTTTTTGGTTTGGTGGCAGAAGTTTTAAGTGCATCCCTGATGAGAGATGAGTTACTGTAGTTTTATTGAATCTCACGTGTCTCTGTTCCTCTCAGATCGCTCGTGTCCTCCAGTGATCTTCTGCTCTTCAACAGCATGGTGTCTCCATTTGAAGAAGATGCTTATGATATTCTGAAGAGTCGCTCACGTAAAGTTATCATAACCATCACAAAATAACACACAATCACAGCGGTTCATAGTTCACTCGGTTCATCTCGTGTTTTAATTAGGCCGAAGCTCTCCTCTCCGCTCTCCTCAGTCAGGCCACGCCCCTCAGCGCCACCTCATCACACCTGTACAAGGTGAGCGTCACTCCTTCTCACATCATGGACCGGTTTCACAAACAGAGCTTAGCTTAAGCCAGGACTAGGCACTAGTTAAATTCAGATATTTAAGCAACTTTTACAGAAATGAAAATATTACAGGTGTGCATCTTAACACAGAACAATGACACTGACGTGATTTATGATATTTCCATCTGAGACCGCTCAAACATGCAGTTTAGTCTGAGACTAGCTTAAGCCTCGTCTGTGAAACTGGGGGTATATCTATTAATAATTTAATCTACTGCAACTTTTCCGCCAAAGAAAAAACCCCTCCCAGCCATCATGAACCTCCCAGAGTCAAAATCAGCTTCAAACTGTTGTTAAAAACAGTTTAATTTTAGACCTTTGTTAATAGTGCTGTCACGATTAATCGCATCCTAAAGAAACGTTTTTGTTTACGTAATATACGTGTGTGTACTGTGTTTATATGAATACACACCAATGCATGTAAATATTTAATACAAATTTTATGTTTTATATATTAAACATTTCTATTATAAATATATGTACTTTTTTCAAAATATTTACTGTATTTTGCATGTATTTTGTATTATGTATTTCTATATACATAACACACATATTATGTGAATAGAAGCTTATTATGGATGTGATTTAATCGTTAGACAGCACTTATTAAATTGAAGGTTTACTTCTACATCAACACTAAAGATCTTTTGATAATATTCTGAAACAAAATTGCAATTTGATTTTTAGAATTGAATCAATTCAAACACTCAAATGTGGCATATAGTTGTTTTAGGGTTGAGAAAATGTTGAAACAATATTTAATGCAAAAAAATCGGTTAAAACTACAGTGAAACAATGTAGCGGAACTGAAACAATGCAAACTGTGGTTAAAGCCATTTCTGTGTTGAGAAAATGCTAAAACAATGTTTGTTTGTTGTTTCTTTGTTTTAAACATTGATTTCAATTTGTGTTCAACATTCGCTCTTGAAATGCCAGCTGGGTTTATTCTAAATAATGAGTGGTGTTTCTCTGCCGTAGATCTGCGCGGTGGATTTGAGCTTCACGCTGCCCAGGATCTTGAGAGACGGAGTCAGCTTCTGGAGGCTCTCGAGCAGCTGCATCTGTCCTGCGGTCAAGACCAGAACGAGTCCAGAGCCTTCAGCCCGTTACTGGACGTTCCTGTAGACACTTACGGTCATTCAGACTCGCTAACCTCCTCCAGGACGTCTGGGCTCCTTCCTAACTGGCTGCTTGCAGAGAACACCCGTCGAGACTCTGGTCGAGTGTCAGGCGACGCTCTCAGTCATTCTGAAGATTCTTCTCCTGTCAGGAACGGATGCTCAGATGTTCTGTCCACTGTAGTGGACGCTCCTCGACACAAGAGGCCACTGCTCTCGCAGGTGTTCGGCTCACTGAAGAAGTCCCACAGTTCAACAGTGTCTCCTGTGGTGGAGTCTCTACACCAGAAGCACAGCGGTGAAGAGTTTGAGCTCACCACCGTCCACATCAGCAAAACCAAGCAGTCTCTGGGTATTCACTCTTTCCTTTTCATTCTAAATTTAAAGAGGTCATACGTTTTGTACATGTTTGTCTCATCTGGGATTTCTGCTGGAATTATGAGAAAGCTGCTTGTTTTCAGAAACTTTCAGAAGAGATTTATTTTATGATTTCAGAGGAGCCTACATTATGATTCAGTATGATTAAAACAGTAATTATTGAGTGAAAAAAGGTGTATAATATAGCATTTTAAATAATAGCATTTTTTTTATGTTTTTTGTTTAATATATGATTAAATAAGAAAAGTTGTTGTGAAAAACTAAATTTACAAGTATAAACAAAATATTTTTAATAATGGAAATAAAAAAATAATTTTATTTAATTTATAATGATTATATTAAAAAATATTTTATTTATTTATTTTTTTCAGAGAA
>JAUCNO010000082.1:1011402-1047991 GCA_032353835.1 Enteromius viviparus | reverse complement strand
TTTCTTAATGCCTGTTGAACATAACAGAGACATTTTATGATTATTACAATAAATTTCTTACCTAATGCTCCTTTAATATTGTTTTGAAGTCATAACATAACATGAAAATTGCACCCAGATAGGTTTATGCCATAAAACCAGGTAGGTTAACATACAACCTACCTGCTTGAAGTAAAACCATGATAACACAAAAGCCAGTCATGGTCTAGAAATGCTCCAAACAGACATACAAAAACAAATGCCAAAAACTGAATGCCTCAAGTGTTTTCTTTATCTTTACACTTGGAGTATGTGGACGCAAAGATCCACAACACAAGCGGCTTAAGATTACAAATCATTTCTGGACATTGAAGGTGCTGAAGAACATAATGTGTCAAAAATAACAAGAACTAAAGTTTAATGCTATGCAAAACAAAGCGTATTATTTCTGAATGGCTTTGGGAGCAGAATTTAGTCAGACTGGAATGGACTTGTAAAGTGCTTAGCGCTGAATTTATTTAAAAGCCATTCAAATGAATGACTGGAGGCAGTGGAGTTCACCTCGTCTGTACAGACTCTCACTGAATCACACCTCAGCTATGCACACATTTCTAATCCTTCTAATACTCTAAATTATGTTACATTGCCCAGAGTAGGGACATGAAAAAACTAAATATCAAAATGAATCAAAATGAATTGAGTTAAGTTTGAGGGCACCTTTTAAAACCTCAAAAAAAAAAAAAAACATGTTAAAATGAGCTGTAAACGATTAATCGTATGCAAAATAAGTTTTGTTTACATAATGTGTGTGTGTACTGCGCATAAAATGTATTATTTATTAATAAATATTTATACCTATTTATTACATATAGACTCACATGTATATATTGAAGAAAATGTCTTATTTTTATTTACTAAATATATTTATATAGAAATTAAATTATGTGAATATAAATATTTACATGTAAATACACGTAGATATTTTCTAAAGCTGTACTGTACATATCTAAATACCCAAAATAGAAGAAGAAGAATATATACAGAAAGTGTATAACTTAAACACATAATGAAGTTATAGCTGTTGGGAAGAAACATTTCTAAATAAATAGATACATTTAAAGTAAATAAATGAATGACCTGCATGGTTTGCATATCATTAAACTCACCCTCCTTCACTCTCTGCCTCTTCTGAGCTTTGTCCTTCACTTCTAGCGGAGACGACAGCTCTTTTTCTCCTGGTGGAAGTTCGATGAAGAGGACTTGCTCTGCGAGCAGCGATGTCATCCCCGCTCCGGCCCCTCAGCTGATCTCTGACGTTGTCCTGCAGGTGTGGAAGGGCATCCTTCAAGGCTTTTACCTCTTCTTTGAGCTCAGACACACAATGGATCAGAGCTCCTAGCCGATCCAGCACCTCCGTCTGGCCCGTCTGCAGACCCAGACCGCCTGCCGTGTGAACTGCGTTGCTTCTCAGATGCAGGACTCTGTCACCGCCGGCTCCTATTTTGCGTAAGCAGACAAACGCCAGACTGATCCCAGCAGCCCCTGCCAGAACTCCCAAAGCCAGAGCCCTGCTGTCCGCTTGAGCCATCATTAACTGCAAAGAAAAAGGAAAAAGTATATTTTTATTTGGGCTTGTTTTTAAGTTGAAACAAATATTATTTTAACTGTAAAAAACATTTATATTGAGTGCTGTCAAATAATTAATAGCAAGGTTTTTATTTACATAATGTGTATATTTATTATTTATTAACACACACACATGCATGTTTAGACTATAGTTTTTTTTATATTTATATATAAATATTTTTAATATGTAATAAAAAAAAATAAAATTGTAAAAACTGCATGAAAAAATTATACATTTGGTCATCTGAAATATTAGCATTTTTGTATCACGCAGAACATGCTTTCTTTTAAATACGTTTCAGTTTAAACTTATTCACTTTTTTCTGTGGCCTCAAATTCACTTTGTTATTTAGACTTGGTAAAGTAATAAAAATAAGTGTCCTAATGAATTAATTCTACAGGAAGTGTCATCGTTTTGCAGCAGCAATGTGTGTATTCTGTTTTTTGGTACTGGTTGGTTTATTTTTCTCGAAAATATTCCATTCAACTACACACACACACAAAAAAAATACAAGATCAAAATATTCTTACAAATTTCAAGTTCACAACCTTTCAGTCCAACACTGAGTAGTGTTTAATTTTATTTCCATCATTTCTATCGGGCTAAATTGAACAACGTTTAGGTGTCTGAACTTGACCTTAGCATCTAGTGAACCCTTTCACGGAAATAACGTTACTTCGGCGGATTACAACACAGCAACAAGGGTTAATACAATGTATTAATACTAGTTTTAATTGGAAACGCATGATTCAAATTGTTCCAAGTGGCAAGAAAAGAAAAGTAATTAATGAAAGTACATAAATATTGTGGTACAGGCTCTCAATTCACATTAAATATAACTTTCAAAGTTCAGAAAACGCTTTAAACCGGACCAGTGGGATTAGAAATGGATCAGCTGTCAAGGACTACAGGACTATGCGATCTGCCTACATACGTACATGTAGCGGAGAATAAACAATACAAATTTAACAGCATCAGAGCAAGCCCCGTCAGCAAAAACACAAAACATACGCATAAAACGGCGACATTCTTATAAAAGCGCAGATTTTACCTGTTCAAACTCTTCTAAAAGAGCAGCGGCGCGTCTGCAAAAACAGTCCGTGTCGCTCCACTGCTTGATACTAAAGGTTCCGCCCTGATAATGCAACCATACAGTGGAGCTTCAGTTTTAAGATTACGTTCAAAAATCCCGTTGCAAAAATAATCAACAAAATATTGAATACTAAGAAGAAGTTAGGAATTAATATTTAATGATTATCTGACAAAACGGATGGATGAATGCAGGAAAAAAGACTACTAGCTTACATATGTTCCTATTAGAAAAAGTGATGTGATGGTACCATGTTAGCTCTTAGCAGATGGTCTATTATGTAATATAATATAATATAATATAATACAATATCTCTCAAAAATTGATGCAATATTCAGCTTTTAAATAAGAATCCTGGGATTACCATGGTTGTTTTTGTTCTCACAGTTTTTCCTTTAGATAGCCGCTCCTGTATACTTTGTACGTTGAATACTGTCTCTATAAAGAGGCACCATGATTAAGAAAATTTAGATTATATGACCTGCCAAAAACTGATGAGGCAAAGAATCAAAGTTCATTGAGATGACTCATTAACAGAGTTGCACTTGGGATCTGCATTCTCACTGTTAACACACCACTTTAAAACGACAAGAATAATGCCTACTCCAGAAAAAACTTGTGTAGGCTATAACTAGGTAACACTCAAAAAATTAGCTCTGCGTGTCATGCACTAAAATATCTTTCATTTACTGTCCAGTTGCATACATAATGTGTTGAGCACAATTATGCATATGCAAAAAAAATAAAAAAATAAAAAATAATAATAATAGGCCATGTCTAACTGTGAAAGAAATGTTAGTGTGTTTGTTTAAGTCTAGAAAACTTACTGTAATGGAGCAGATCTGTGGCCTCCACTGCTGTGGAGCTCAGTGCTCTCTTGTCTATATAAACACAAATATCTGATCAACCTTGAACTATGACTTCTGTTTCAGCTGCTCTGATTGGCTTTGAGCATCTTTGCATAAGCATTCACTTAATGACACTGCTGCAGTCAAATAACATAATTCGCTGTATATCTATTAGCCTTGTTATTTTATTACCATTCTTGAGATCATTTATCATATAAACAATAGAATTTGTCCACGTTCATGGCTATGTTTTAATTAATATTAAAGAGAAAGCTCACCCCAAAAATGGAAATGATGTCACCATTTACTCTCACAAACCTGTATTTTTTTTTCTGCAGAAGACCAGAGAAGATTTTGAAGAATGTTGGTATCTACTTTTATGTTCCTCCAAAGAAAGTCATGCATGTTTGGGACAATAAGAGACTGAGTAAGTGATGACAGGGGTGGACTATCCCTTTAAATGCTTGTAGTAAATAGTCCTTGAGTTTTGGAGATACAGTAAGTGCTATCAAAATATAACTTACTGATATATAAAGATGCTTCTGGTCCAGATGTTGTAGTTACAATATCTACCAGCAGGTGTCTAATGACTCATGCTAACTGTTGAAACTTTAACCCCTTGGTCAGATCATGCCAAATTAAAAAATATATATTTCGCACTTCCAGTTTTATTATATATATGCCGACTTCCTTCTTAGTTCTTCACTACTGTAGTCCATCCACATTAATCTAAGCTTTTTTGTAATGTAGAGCTGTTTCAGTTGCTGTGAGATTCTAGTCATTCTTCACTGACCACAAAACCGCTGACAAAGTTTTTTTCATGGAAACCCCAAGAGCCATGTGGCATGACAGACATAGTTTAAGACCATTCCTTCCACATTCCTCTGTCTAATTTGAGAAACACCTGATCATGTTTACATGCTTTATTGCATCAAGTGGCCACATTGTAAACTTGAGTTGAATTGAAATAATCAGATTAAAGGAACAGCTCACCCAATATTTGTTTTTATTAAACCTTTATTTAACCAGGAAATCCATCTCTTCAAATTATGTAATGCTACATTTGTCTAAACTCCGTTCAGATGAATAAACAAATTTATATACATCGTGGATGGCCTGAGGGTGAGTAGATATTAACCCATTTTTCATTTCTGGGTGTACTCTTCTTTAACGCTAAGCAACACCTCATTTCCACCTAACAAAAAAATAAAAACTAAATTAAGTGAGCACAGATGAATAGTGTTGGGTAAACATACTGTCACTTTAATATTAATATCTTCTTTTTTTTTTGCAGTGTGTATATTAAAACTAGGTTGGAGGCCATTTAGAAATAATATCCTACTTTAAGGTGTCTGGGTGCAATTTTTTTTTTAAACAATCTCATACTTAACTGTCTGGATTAGCGTTCATTTGGACAATCTGATATTTCAGTCTATGCCTTTTCCAGTTAATACTATTTTGCTATAATTCTTTGCAAGCATCCTATCCGTTGGACATTGCCAATAAGCTTTAAGGAACATTAATAATAAGTCCTCCAGAAAGACGTGCATATAAAACAATGACATGCAGAGAAATGGAAAGTATCTAATCCTCTTTTGCCTTGAAACAGAAAATGTCACCTTGTAACTTTGCAACATTTCTAATGTAAGCAGATGGAGGATTGTAGGGATGGGGTCAGCTTTTTTAATTCAACATGGATATCAGGTGTTTTGTGCGCCCTTCATCCTCAGACTTATATTTAAGGGCATAGATGACAGCAAGACAAAGAAAAAAAAATTGTCTTTAATTGACATTTAACAACATTGCACGAATTGTAATTGTGTATCTCAATGAGACTATTTTTGTGTCACCTATCTTTGAAATCCTGATGCCCAAAACCTTAGCAGTGGAAAAAGCCTCTCCCTGATGACAGCTGGCCTCCCAGACTGGTTGAATTTGAAACGAATCGTTGCACTTATAAAAGCCCTTTTATGTACAGTAAAGATTCTTCCCATGATCTGTATTGAAAATCCTCAGCTTGATCAGACTTGCTTCAGGTGAGAAGACCCATGCACAGTGACAGTTATGCAAATTTGTATTTAAAGATCATTAGAAACGTCACATTTAAATTGATTTTACTTAAACTACATATACAGTATTTTGCTTTTGATTTTATTTGTGATTAAGCTTTAGGTTCACAGAAATAAATGTACTGTAATTTGCAACATCTCTGTGTCATTGCTACAATCTGGTCTCTATGCTTCATGCTCAAAGAGCACCTTCAACTGCAAAGATTTCTGTTCTAAATCAGGGAGGCTCTTTCAGACAAGCAAGATATCAGAGTTCACCCATAAACCTTTTCCTTGACCCTGTCCCCCTCCATCAAACTTGGCGAATAAAATCCAATACTTAACTAATTTTGCAAAAATAGCTGTTTTTTATAGTTACATCTGTGGGTATTTTTCTACAGAAACAAAGCATATTTATTAATTTATAAAGCACTCCACTATGCAAAGTTCTCCTAAGATAAATTGGAATGGAAATCAATGGAGGATGCAACAGCCAGTTCCATTTCAGATATTATTTCTTTATGTAACATGGGCTATTTGTGGAAAAATGTGCAGTCGCCCATGAACCCAACCTGCACCGCCCCATTTAAACATAGTATAGAGATGGCGAAGCCCACATGAAGGTGGAGACTGCATGCATGGCTTCGATTGCTACGTGCAGTTTCACAGACGTGCCTCTTTTCACAAAAACACTGCATTGTTCCAAACCAACCTGTACTGGCTTAGAATATAAACACACAGATCAACCCAAAGCAGAGGAAGGTGCTGCTTCACACGAGATTGAATGATAGCTGTCATCCAACCAAGACCTCGTTCTGATCAGACCAAAACCGCCAGATTAATCGCCGTCCTCAATGTCACGGCATGTTATTCAAAGACACACAGGCTGAAACTGTACTCAGTTTCTATATAAAGATCAACAGCTATCTATGCATCAGACGCCTGCGGCATGAATGGAAGACTGATAGATAGATAAAGATTCTCTTACATAAAGCCATTCAGGATATTTTATATAACTGGAACCTCTCATAGTGGTTTAGAAAGATGGTAGATATACAACCACAGCATAAAGGTCAGCTTATGCAACTCCGTATATAGATTCTGTCATTATTAATAGTTACATCGTTGTAATATTTTATTCATGTTAAATGTTTGCATAAAGACATCTGATTGATCTGTTATTCAGAATTGGGATGCTTAAATGCATAGTTCATCCGAACATCTTCCGCAAGCATCATTATTATGTTATGCATCAATCATATTTTTTTTTGTACCAAAATGTGTGATATTGTTGTTTGATATTACGTTGCTACATGTTAGGAGCTGTCTGTCAGCATCTGATTTCAAATAAATTGCAAATCGTGGCAGGTTGCAAAACATTTTTTGTGTGTTTATTAATGACATCATCACCAACTAGTCAAAGATGTCAAAGCTATACTTTCAACCTTTAAAATTGAGATATGATGCCAAATTAAATCTACAGTTTTGATGCAATAGTTCACCTTAAAATGAAAATGTCTTTCAATCAATGTTTTTTATCTATGGTCACAGTGTTGAAACATTCACTTTCCACAGAAGAAGGTAAGTTCTGTTTGAGTTAATTAGAGCCTTTCTACTGTAGGACAATTAACCTTTTTAAAAACACTTTTCTGGAAGTAGGTAAGTTTTTACTTAAAGGGAAAGTGCTTGCAAAGAATATAAATGACAAAACTCTTTGTAAAAATGCACCGATTCAAAATAGAACATGCTCACTAAACAAAATTCTATTTCAAATAAATGCTGTTCCTATAAACTTTCTTCTGCTCAAAGGATTCCTAAAAAAAAAAAATCACAGTTTCCACAAAAATATACAAAATACATGGTTCTTGAGCAGCAAATCATCATATTAGATTGATTTCTGAAGGATCGTGTGATTTGCATCATGGGAATAAATTACATTTTAAACAACTGTCACAAGGTGCATGTAAAGTGATCTCATTTACATTAGCGCAAGGCCCTCCTGTTCGTGTAACGGGTTTTGAAAGGTACATATAATCTGCTACATCTGATGTTCATGCATGTAAGGGCGTCCAAATGCTAATCAGAACCATCAGCTTTAACTTGATCTCAGCACTAGTGAAACTCAGCACTGAATTTCCGCAGGATATTTTCAAAAGCAAAGCATTTTTAGATCTTGGAATTCTTTACACATTCCAAATCTGAGATAAAATAACTACCAGACATACATGTGAGCAAACCGATGAACTCACATTAAAGGCTCCTGATTTCTTCAGAGAAAAATATGCTATTGTCCTCTCCGTGACCCTGTTCTGTAACCCAGTGCCCCCATGATGTCATAACTCACCATAGGATTAAAAAGGATTCCCGTTGGCAGCGGGCCCATACGGGAGTCAGAGAGATGTGTCTGTTTCCTTGTCTCTTCTTCATGCAATGATGGAGGGAAGACTGTACGTGCTGCATGTCAGTGGCCTCACATACCGGCAGCAGAAGATACACATCAGTCTGTGAAGCAGCTATGTGTTCAGAACAGGATCAAACTATTTCATTTCTTTTATTGGTCAGCGACCTTAACAGAGCTCTCGGTCTGCAGGTCTTTAAAACGGCTTAAAAATGAACACTTCCAAAAATTATGGCCTTAAAGGAAGTATAACTCTGTCATCTTTTACTCACCCTCAAGTAGTTCCAAACCTGTATGAATATTTTTGAAGATATTTTGAAGAAAGCTTGTATACAGGCTGTATACATGTTTTTTTCCCTACTAAGTCAATGATGACCAAAATAGCCTGGATACAAACTTTCTTCAAAATATCTTTCTTTGTGTTCAGCAGAACAAAGAAATTCATACAGGTTTGTAACTATTTGAGGGTAAGTAAATGATGACGGAGTGAACTGTTGCTTTAAGTAGAAATGACTGAATTAAATAGGTATGAAGACTTGTTTTCCCTTTAAAATAAGTTGTTTTGGCTGATATTTGTTTCATATTGATCATGAAACACTTCATATTAGGATAAAAGATACCAATTTTCAAAACTAATGACATGTATTATTAAAAATCTAAGTAATATTAGCATTACTTAGCTTTGCTAAGTAATGTATTGTAGCTAGTTAGTCAAAACATAGAATGTTTAAAGTTGCTGAACAACATCAATATTTGATTCATTAATATAGATCTGAACTGATCAGTGGAGTTCGGCCAGCTGAAGTTTCCTGAAATGTTATGTTTAAATATGCAAATTACGCATGATAAAAATCCAATAATTTGCATAAACTTTCAGGAATGGTTGAAGTATGTACTACAAAAGTGAGGATGTCTGGATCAGTACAGGATTTTTAAAAAAAACTAATTTTGGAAAAATGACCTTTAAAGATATGAATTTGTACAGACAGTGTGAAATAAATCAGTAAAATGTGTCTTGGATGTTTTCTTTCAAGTAGTCTGAAATAAAATGTCATGAAAGCAAAAGAATCTCACTAGTGCAATACAGTGGCTTTTCCTTGTAATAAAAATAAATATTAGTTAATCTGTAGTAATAATAATTTGATCTGATAAAATGGATATGAATAAAAATGAGACATTTTTGATGTTGAAACTTTGAAATTTTAACACTGTTCACTCTGAAAACTGTAAATTCGTATATAGCAGAGTTTATAAATGCCTTTAAATTAGTGGTAGGCCTAAAGTTTGGAGTAAAAGTGTGCGCATGCAGACATATCCCAGCAGGGGGCGCCTAGATTACTGTCATTTACTGTCATCTCTGCTAAAAGATGTTGCAGTGTTTTGTGGTGTATTTTTCTCTGACTGCATGCTCTTTCTGTGGTCAGTTCAGTTTAGCATTAAACGCTTCAGCTGCCCACAAACAAGAGAGATTCACCCAGCATGACTGAGTATTTGCGTGTGAATGACTGAGACAAACTTATTCCGGCGGGAATCTGGTTGCACACAGCTGCTGACATTTGCAAAGAGTGTCTTATTTTTTAAGTTTGTCTACAGTCGTAGAAGCAACCGAGTCTATTAATGGAGCTGTTATGACCAGCCTTGTGTTAGTTTTAAGGTCATTTGGATTCAGAAAGTCCAAACAACACTCGTACTGTCAAAAAGAGCCGAGCTTTGGGTCCACCAGTGAGTTGGTGGTGTTTTCACCTAAGACGACTCCTACAGAGTAAAATCGTGTTTACTAAAAAGCAAAACAGCACTTCAGTAAGTTTTAGTAAAGACTAAACAGTTCTAAGCATTTACTTTTGATTTAATGTTGTACTCCTCAGTGACATTAAGTACCTTTTCCAGTCAGTTAACAAGCTGTCTTTTCTGAATAGTTGTGAATAAATACCACATCTTCGATCAGAAACTGCAAATTAAGTGGTTGATTTTTTTTACAATAGTTTTAATTTGATTTTGGATAGGCCTAAATGTATCTGTTTAAAGTTGTTACACAGAGCAGAAAGATATAGTTTTTGTGTCAGAAAAAAATACTTTTCAATGTAATATAACTTTACTCCATAAAAACTAGTAATGTGATGCATAATGTTACCTTTGTTTTACTTTTTGCTAACTGGGCTGGACTTGCTTGTTCATTTTTTAGTGACAAAGTGTTATATTGTTGCCATCTCTAAAGGCTGTTTCACACCAAAAGTGTGACCCTGCACTTAGTTCTCTCAACATGGGGACAGGAAAACTGTCAGTCAATGAATGGAAAAACAAAGTAAAAATGTAAAAAACTTTAATTTAGTTATAGTACTTGTACTACCCCAACACTACACTATTATATACTTATATACACTATACACATGAACACACATACATATACATGTAAAATTGTTGTAAAACAAGGCAAGGTTGCTGTGGCAATCAACCAGCAAACACAACAACGTTGTAAAAACGTTTTTTTATGTTGTGAAAAGGTTGTGTTATAAATAATTTTATTGCAGTTATAATAAAAATTATAATGCAATCTTCTGTTTGCGCTAAAATTAATGCTAATATTTGAAGGGATTTCTTTTTTAACACAAATTACAGGATGAACATGTTTTTAAAAATATATATAATAAATACAGTTTATAATGATTATTATTGTTTAATAAATAATATGTTATAATATTGGCATACCTGATTTAGAAAAAATATTAAATCTTGTTAGCCATTTTTCAGCGCTTTCATTGCAGGTTTATTGCTATGCCTGTTGGGGGCAGTGAGTGGCTGTCTTAATGAATTAGTTATTAAACCCCTCATTCAGTGCTGATTCATTCAGTTGCCGAATTCTGACAAATGATATGACTCTAGTACTGAGAGTAGGTTTCATTTGCGTAGAAGACAAACGTGATATTTAAGTTTTTTGACTACCTGAGGAAAATGAATCAGGTAGGTTTTAAAAACATTTTATTTTGGTTATATTGTTTTATACAATTTTAAAAAATTTAAAAAAGTTGTAAAAACGTTTTGTGTTTGCTGGGTACTGTCAGCATCTAAATTAATCTAAGTTAATCATTATAATCCATATGCAGTTTGACTGATATTACGCTACTTGGAATGCAAAATAAAAAATGGATTTCTGAAAAAAACCTTAATAAAAATGGAATTATAAGTTTTTGCCAATGAACTGTTCATTTGCTGTTGTACATAACAACGGCAAATGTAAATGTAATTGTACAGTTGTGTAACTGTACAAGACCAAAGGGTTCTTGACGTCAAAACAGATGTATGACTGTCTTCTGTGAATCATTTGAGTAATCACAAGCATCTCTCTTTCTTATTGAGAAGCTAACATATCGTCCTGCTGGAGAGAGAGGCCTGTTTCCTGCTGCATGCCGATGGTTAGACCTTGGCCTACACACCCTCAGATATTTCTGTCCCTCCTCACTCTGCTCCTCGCCAGCCTCACACACAAAACACACAGAGAAGTAACAGCACAAAGTCACACTCACCCTCACTCGTATGAATTTCTATCGTTTTTTAGTATGTCAGGGCTGCTCTTTTTCATACAATAATAGTAGTCACAAAATACTGTATGTCAGGCTTCAAATACGACAAAAGCAGCATAAAAGTGTACATTCTATTTAGTAAAATTAAGTTGTACAGTACTTGTCTTCATTTACACATGGTGACATGAAATATTAGTCAGATGATTTATAAGACAGTTATTTAAGTGAATTATATGTATTTTTTTCACAATATATATTTTAATATTCTTGAAAGAAGTCTCTTATTCTCAACAAGGCTATGATTACATTGAATCAAAATTACAATAAAACATTTATCGTAAAATATTATTACAGTTTTTAAACAACTGTTTTCAGTATATTTGAAAATATTATTTATATTTGCCAAAGCTGAGTTTTTAGCACCACTACACCAGTCTTCAGTGTCACATGATCCTTCAGAAATCATTCTAATATGCTGATTTTCTGCTAAAGAAATATTTTACATTATTATTATAAATACTGAAAACAGTGGTGCTTAATAGTTTTTGTGGATATTATTTTTTCAGGATTATTTGATAAATAAATGTCAAAGATCAGCGTTTATTTGAAATTAGATATTATCTTATTTAATTATAGTTGCCTAAATATTTAAATATTGTACCATTACTTTCGATCACTTGAACACACATTTACTCAATAAAAGTAATTATTAATTAATTTAATTAAATAAATACATAAAATCTTACTGACACCAAACTTTTAAATATTATATACCCAGCAAACAGGGAACGTTCTTATAACTTTGGCTAATGTTCTTTAAAGATTCTCTCAAAGTTCTTGCATAACGTTAGTAGAATGTTTCCTTAACATTATCTGCAATTGATAAAAAAAAAAAAAAATCATAAAAACATTATCAGTGTGTTAGTGGAACATTTTAAAACGTTTTGAATAACGTTCTAACCAAACATAGTTTTGTAATAACTCGTTTCGGGAGGAGGGAGCGAAGGCTACACCCCCATTTTCGATCTCCACCTTCCAATTTCCCAATTATTCCATCCTCCAACCAGTGCCCTCAACTCCCCTATAAAATAGACAGACTCACTCCTTTACTTCATCTCGATCTTTGTATCCCTCCTCCTCCCCTTTCTCCACCCATTCTAAAGGGGGGGCTCTCAGGGTTAGGAATCGGCTGTCCGCCTCTTCCATCTCCCGAGCCCTTAGGGTTATTCACCCTAGGGCTCGGCAGCCCTTCTAACCCTGAGTTTCTTACCCTTTAGCAGCACGCCAAATCTGCTTCGCTTAATCTGCTTCGCTTTAATCTAGCCGACAAGCCCGAACTCGTGAAATAAGAAAAATTGTTGTGAAAAACTAAATTTACAAGTATAAACAAAATATTTTTAATAATGGAAATAAAAAAATTATTTTATTTAATTTATAATGATTATATTAAAAAATATTTTATTTATTTATTTTTTTCAGAGAAATTATTGTACTGTATATAAACCTTTTAAAATCAGTGAAATTTGTTTTGACATGTTATTGACTTTGTCACAAATTGTCATTCTTAGAATTTTTTTTTCTAAAAACAGGAAAGATAATCTGCCAGCGGGGTAAGCAAACCAATATTATTTCAAAGAGAAAACAAGGTTTTTTTTTCTCGTTTCAAAAAACACTTTATTTTGACTTGATTTCCTGGAAACAAGACTTTTCTAGGATTGCTAGAAAATCCTTCTTGATTTAAGATTTGTTATAAATCTGGGCTAGAAACAAGACAAGCTGCCTAGCACCATATTGAAGAAAGTCTAGTTAGTGATGTAAATACTGTGTGTGTGATCAGGGATCAGTATATCCGGAGGATCAGAGTCTCGGGTTCAGCCCGTGGTGAAGATCGAGAGGATTTTCCCCGGAGGAGCTGCGTCTGCCAGCGATGCTCTGCGGGTAAGAGATGAATCTGAGCGTGTGTCTGTGTGTGTGTGTGTGTGTGTGTGTGTGAGTGACTCTGTGTTCTGTGTGTCTCAGGCTGGTTTTGAGCTGGTGTCGGTGGACGGCGTCTCTCTGCAGGCCGTCACTCATCAGGACGCTGTGGACATCATTCGACAGGCCTTCAGTAATAAGAACATCAACCCCATGCAGCTCGTGGTCAAAGTTCCCGGAGAACCCAGAGCTTCGTGACACGTGTGTATTACAAGAACAACTGCAATTAAATTTAAAATATAAATCCACATTCAAATTCAAAAACATTGCATTGCATTTCAGGTGTGTGTCAGGCAGATGAGATGACAATTCTAAGTGATGCTTAGCTGTGTTTGATCAGGGTTCGAGCTAGGGGTCTGACACTGGGTTCATGAGAACGAGACGAGACAAGATTTTTAGACTTTTAAAATAAAGCAAACATTGAAAACCATTTGGAATTTGTCATCACGTCATAAATAGAAAGCCACAGCAGTTTCCTGTTGGAGATTTGTTGCTCCACATCATACCACTATCGCGAAGATATCACCAAGTTCTCGCGAGACACATTGCATCGCGCCACGAGATCTCGTCACACCCCTAGTTAGAGCTAAACCCAGGGTAAGGTTTGAGGAACCCTGTTCTAGAGGGACATCTATTACAATTAATGTAAGTTCAACATTAAAAAAACTTTATATCCCACTCCAGCTCATGGTTTTAAATTAAAAAGTACTCTGTGATTCATTTTTGGTCATTTATATTGAACTATACATTACATACATTATATACATGATGCTGTTTAGTTATTAATTGTTTATGCAAATCAATTTATTATAAATGGCTTCTAGTGATTTAAACAAGCCATTTGTGTGCAGTTGTGTTGTTTTATTGCTTTTTGAAGGAACCTGCATTAGTAGTCTTTTGCTCGATGCGCCCTCTTGTGGCCTCAGGAGAGAAATCAAAATAGCTTTTTTTCCCCCTTAAAAATAATACCTGTTCATCAGAAGCTGTAAACTCTTAAATATAACACTCCGGATAAACCAGGAATGTGTGCTTAAAACAAATCCAGCAGTGTTCAGGAAAATGAACCGACATTATCACCATCTAACAAGTGTAGGTTATGAGGTTATTGTTTTGAAAGCTTTCTAAAACACGTTTTCTTGAAGTTTATAAGAACATTATTTAAAGCATAAAAAGCCCTTCTTACAATGTTATACTATATATTTACCCAAAATATCATTTAAAAGTTTTTCTTTAATGTAATGATTATAAAATTATTTAAAGGTTGCAAACAGCAATATAACTTTTTCACCGAATTGAATATTTGTTTAAGTGGTTTTAGGAACTTTAAGACGTCCAGTTGTCTTGCTGTGGTTAGAACAGAATCTTTACCCAAAATATGACATTTGAGTGTTTCTTTTCTAAAAACACATTAAAATGTCTACTTTTTTGTGGTGATTATAACATTTTCCGTTTCTTAAAACATTCTTTACATTTTTTTATAATTCCCAATATAACATTATTTGAAGATATTTAAAGGTTATGGAAAAGTTCAAGCATACATTTTGAGAACGAGCCGATGTTCCATGAACAGAAGTCGATTCCTCTGCTTTAACCAGTTTGTGAATTCTAATCAGTCCTGGTGACAATGTTGATTTATTACAAAGATCAGTATGTTTTCTGTGGCCATTTAAGACATAAATAGCAGTGAATGTGAATCATTGCAGGTGTTTAATTACAAACAGCTCGTAGGAACATTAAATATACAGCACAAAAAATATACAATGTGTTGGCTTCATACAAATACTGTTAATTAAAAAAATCACAACACCGCCACAATCACCCACAAGATACAAGCTTTGGTCTATTCACAGTGGCTTCTATATGAACACATGTATATACAGTATATATTATTCAGTATTATGTGACCATATGTGTGCAGTAATGGGTTTATTTTGGTACAAATATAACAGTCTATAGTTAATGTGTTTTTAATAGTGCCGTGTTCAGCTCCTGTCAGAATGACTTGTTGCTCATGTCCTCAGACAGAAATTATTTTGAGTTATAGATTATTATTTAACACCAATATGGATGCATGTGCAGCTTTGTTATTTATTAAGAGCAAAATATTTCATAAATGCATTAAACTACTGAAGAACAGAATCATTTCATGTTTTACATTTGAGCAGCTTGTGTTCCTAACTTTGAGTCATGAGCACTAATTGGACGCTCAATTTGTGTTAGTTCTGACACGACACGATCGCAGTATAACAATCTTTGTGTGAGACTGATGCGGATGAGCAGATCATTTCGGGATATCGCATACAAAAATGGCTGGATGCAGGGAAACGTGTGCTTAAACTACGATCCAAACATAAATCCTTGAATTGGTCAAAGAAGGATTGGACAACTGGACGAACGATTTTAATCTTTCTGAAAAGCTTAGTCTACAGTGGCTTTTTAGTGCCACACTAAAAGTTTCCTGTAGAGGCTGCAAGTGTTTTTTTGGTCTAATAATTTTAACTGCATTTAACTGCAAAATATTGAAACAATCTCTTATTTTTCAGACATTATTCTGACACCGCTCTAACTTTGTTCAAACATAAATCACAATGCTACTTTATTCGTGTCATTTTGACACCAGCTCATTTTCAAAATCTTTCATAGTCAAAATAGTATGCCTCATATCTTTATGCCTTCTTATTTTTGTATTGCCACAACTTCTCATAACTTTGACTATTCTTAAAATATATAAACTTTAGTCTCCATACTCTTACTTCTGCGACTTCATTCTGGACATTTTCTCTTTTATTCTCAAAATATTCTGACTCAAATCTAACAGTGCTATGACTTTCCCACAAAGTTCATACAATTTTTGTTTAAAATATATTTATATATGGCACCAAAACACGCTCATATGCGATTTGGTATAACTTCCTCCCAGAAGTCTCGTGTGATCGTGTCCCAAACACATTATAACATGAGCAAGTTCAGCCACAGCTTCCTGCTTGCAGCAACCCTTTAGTGCTTTAAGAAGTCATTTATTGGCACTTCTTAAAGAAAGGTGTTTTATTCTCAAATATTTTTTGCGATATTCCAAGATGAATGTGCAACATATGAGGGAAACGTAGCTAATGACACAAAAGTGCACTTCTGTGAGTTTACAAACTGTGTCCAAAATGAGTGAATTACTGGGCCACAGAACTCATGTCACATACTCTGCGCCGCCTGCGGAGATCAAGAGCCTGTTCGATGCAGGACAGATGCGTTTGGTGTTTGAAAGTTGTTCAGCGATCAAAAAAACACACATTTCCCTGCCTGTGTGTCCAACTCTGTTCAGAGAATAGTGCTGTCTAATGATTGTGATTAATCGCATCCAAAATAAAAGTTTGTTTTTGTTTGTTTATATATATATATGTGTGTGTGTGTGTGTGTGTACTGTGTATAATTGTTATTTATATATACAGTGCCCTTCACTAATATTGGCACCCTTGGTAAATCTGAGCAAAGGCGGATATATGCTGTATGTGTGTGTGTTTATATATTCATGATAAATATACACAGTACATGCACATATATATATATTACATAAACAAAAACTTTTGAATGTAATTAATTGTTCAACAGCACTATTTGAGAACAGAACACAATCTGAAATGAGCGCGGCAGCAGACGATTACGCGTTTCAGATCTCGGTGGCAGCGATGTCGTCGAAGGTGACTTCGTTCCCGCTGCTGTCGTCGTCCTGATCCCGTGACTCCAGCTCCAGGCTGAGCTGTCGGAGCGATCGATCCAGATCTCGGTTCCTTTTGTACATCTGCACGTAGTTCTGCTGCAGCTGTTTCTGATACCGAATCACTTTGTCCTTCTCCTCCTCCCAGCTCTTCCTCTCACTCTGGAACGCAGACGCCTGATTGGACGAGCTCTGGCGCTCGTACGCCAGCTCCGCCTTCAGTCGCTCCACCTGCTGCTTCGAGGCCTTCAGTTCCTCAGCGTCGTCAGTGCTCAGACGCAGATGAGACGACTCGTCTTCCAGACGGCTCATTTTGTCCCGGAGCAGCTCGTTCTCGCTCTTGCGGCGCTGCAGTTCGTTCTCGCAGACCTCGAGCTCCAGCGTCCTTGTGTGAGAGGAAGTGAGCGCCTCCTGCAGCTGGATCTGACTCGTCTGCAGCTCGCCTCGAACCTCTCGCAGCTGTCCTCGTAGCGTCACCAGCTCTCCGGCACGCTGAGCCAGATCGGCCTGCAGGTCCTTCAGCTGCTGCTTCAGCAGAGAAATCTCCCCAGTCTTCTGACACACCTGAGAGACAGGAAACCGCGTCAATTTTGAGACGAGAACATTTTTTGGCCTTGCGTGCGTCAATCTGTTGTTTGGGACTCTTAAAACCAATATTTTTACTGGATCTTTTATCTTTATCGTGATGGATGTAATTGAAAGGAGCCCGGCTCACCTCCCACTTGGTCTCCTCCAGCCTGGGCCCGAGCTGAGTGTGTTCTCTCTCGAAGGAGGTGCAGCGCTCCTCCAGCCTCTGGTGCTCCTGCAGGAGCTGGCTCATGTCCTCCTGCTGCTTCTTCTTCTCCTGCTGAAGCTGAAACACCTGGAGCTGGAGGAGATGCTGCTCGCGCTGAGCCTTGTGAGACGCCTTCTGCATCTTAGCAGCACACGTCTGTCTGAACTCCTCTATCTCCAGCTCCGTGCGCTTCTGACGCTCCTCGTACACCTGCACCAGAACACACTTTAGCATCCCACACAAACTAGAGTGCAGATAGCCAAAACCAAACCTATCAGAACTCATAATAGGTGTACTTTAAAAGCAGCATCTCTCGGGGAAACACCGAGAAGCGTCTCACACACACCTGACAGATGGCTGCTTCGTTCTCGTCCAGGTTCTCTCGGAGCCGCTGCAGCTCCAGGTCTCGGTCCCTCAGCTTGTCCTCTAGGTCTCTGACGATAGTCTCGTAGGCCTGGACGGGCGGCGGTGTCAGCGGGTCGGTCAGCAGCGGGCCCCGGCTGCTCAGGGACCCCGAGCTCTTGCTGGACGAGGAGCGGCCGCTGTCGGAGTTGGAGTGTCCGTGGTGTTTTGCGGCCTCGCTCTGGCTCTGGAGGTTGGTTAAGGAGTGGCGGGCCGTGTCTGTCAGGGTGAAGGACTGACTGCAGAGAGCGTTTCGAGCTCCGCTGTAAGAGCTGCGCCGCTCCGTCGTCACAGAGACCTCGTCCTCATCTTCTGGAGAAAACATGCTGAGGTTTCCCTGACTTCCCGACAGACTGGCTCCGAGCCGCGGGGACAGATACTGAAGCCCGTTCCGGCTCCGAGGGACCACGGGTTTGAAGGCAGTGGGTCTGATTATGGCCTGCTGAACGTTCTGAGAGAAACACACACACATATCATGAAGCATCTTCCAGAAACGGCTAAAACACATCTCCATCTTTACTGTGATCTCTAGCACTCTCTATTCTGATTCTGCATTTGTCTTCTTATTAAAAAATTAAAAAACACACACTTGACCATCTATCACTTGCTTGATTCTTGATATAGCAGGATGCTGGAGTAAAGGTTAGGCTTTGGGTCTTGAACACCAACTTTAACTTTAACGGTCCATAAAGTAAATACTCCATAAGATGATAACTGTGATCGTATGGCTGATAAATGGATAATATTAAATGTATCTGTTCTTAATTTTCAATTTAAAAATAAAGCACTAAAAATTAAATACATTTGTTTTAAATGTGAATTTAAAGACGTTTTATATACAGTAGCATATCTCATACACAATAGTAAAAGTGCTTCACATAAAAGTGATTAAAAATGATACAAATTATATCTAGAAGCATTTTTGAAATAATTATTATATAAACCTATTTTACACTTAAAATATTGACTTATGCATATGTTTCTTATTCTAATTAATTGAACTGAGCAGTAAAGAGTCAGACTTAAAAAGATATCTTATCCTATCAGAGATGTTGAAATATACTGTATATTAAAGTTGATTCTATGACTTTTGTTTTCTAAGTAAAATGTTTTGAAGAGTTAAGATATAAGACAAATAAAAAGCATCACTTAGTTAATAAAAAGTTCCTCAACAAAGTTTGGTGACGATGGCTTTGATTCTCAGAACGAAGTATTCAAAATCCCACACCAGGTTTTTGCAGGATGGGACCATTCAAACCAAAATAGCCGACCTCCTGTTAGTCGCAGCTAATGAGGTGATAAAGTTGTCCGTCTTGAGAAAAACAACAAACCAGTCTGCTGACAGTTTGAAAGACTAGCCCCCTATTTTTGACAAAAGGTGGCGCTGTAGAGTGCGCTTGTGCCAGTGTCTAACTATCATCAATACTGATGTGTTTTGAGTTTCTACACGTGTTTTCTGCCTCAAAAACAATGTTAAAGTTTGACATGTTGCCATGGCAACAGCATTTACGGTATTAATATTCCATCAATAGTTTTACATTGTAGCAAATCGAGTAAAAGTAAGATGCTGAATTTAAAGCAATCTGAAAATGACACACTTCCTGCTGCCAGTTGGTGGCGCTATAACTTTGACTTTGACTTGATCTATGTGATCAGCCTCACACAACAAACACATCCCTGAAGTTTGATCAAAATCAGACAATGTATGTGGACATTATTAGACACTTCCTCATTTTTCACTATAATTTATCGACTCGCCACGAACAATCTGTTTGAGATATCAAAAAACCCTTCGCAATTTAGCATCCCCGGTGTCTTGAGGTCAAGTTCACCGAGTGGCAACCCAATGAAAAATCCTCAGAGGAGTATATCCCAGTCTGATGACCGCAGATTCCAATGTGTGCCGATTTGAAGAGTTTTTCAGCATTCTAAAGCCCCAGAGGGTCATGGGAAAAATAATAATAACAATAATAATTCTTACATAAACAATAGGGCCTTCGCACAGCAGTAAACTAATATTAGAGATAAAAATACATGTGCTGTTAAAGATTCACTTTACCTTTCTCATCGCTCAGAACTCATTTAATTCATACAAATAAAAGTCAATTCAATTAAATAAAACTGATAATGTAAACATTTTTATTATGTTATTTATATATAAAATATCTTACATTTCATTCAGATAATTTAATTATTTGGTTGTGTGTGTGTGTGTATATATATATATTATAAAATATAAGAATATAAATGCACTTTTTTAAAATATATACTGTATGTGTGTATACTGTATGTATATATACACACACACACACACACACACACACACACACACACACAGTAAATATACTCCATACACATACATATATAATGTAAACAAAATCTTTTATTTTTAGTGCAATGAATCGTTTGGCAGCAGTAATATATATACATCTGTCTGTGTGTGTGAATCATTTCAGTATCTCTTGAAGTTATTGGTCTTTATTTTGATAGGAGATATACGAGGGGTGAAGTATTATTTTATTAATGTGTAATCCTGTACTCACTCTTTCTAATTGTCCAGACACTGGAACCAGTTTGGGAGGTCCGTCCACTCCAGTTGAACCCAGCTCCAAGTGATTCTCGTTCCAGTCTCTTATCAAGTCCTCGTGTGAATACGAGCGGGTACCGAAGCCCTTGGCTCGTCCGACCATGACCCTCCTCTTGCTGGACGGGGTCCGGCTTCCCTGCGAGGTTTCAGACAGCAGGCGCCCGGAGCCTGGCGTGCCCTTGCGGAAGTTGGTGCTGACCTCTATGTTTGCGCGGTCGGGGTAGGTGACGTGACTCTGCATCATGCTGCTGACGGCACCCATCGCTCCCATCATAGGAGGAGAGGGGTGGAGGCGCGGGTCCAAGCCTGGTCCTGGATGGTCAATGGACACGGGGAGAGACTGGACCAACGCCATGACCGATGACTCGCCAACTCAGAACACCTGCGTGGAGAAGAAGAAGAGAAACTGTACAATACCGAGCCCAGGGACCAAAATGTTTGCTTATTATTCTTATTTTTATTGTTGCTGCTGCTTCTGGTTTTGTTATTGTTGTTAAAGGGTTACTTCAGTCCAAAATTAATCACTTGCGCCCATGTAGCATGTGCGATAACGACAAAAAATAATCTCTCAATATTTTCTGGGAAAATAACACTGCATCACCATAACACCATTCTGGAGAACAGACAGGGTATAGTGACAACATTTTCATTTTGGGGTGGAGTAACCCTTTTAAAAGAGTCACATGTAAATGTTCAGGTTTTTTCCCCTACTAGTCCATTTTATTCAAACAATTATAACAACTAAAGAAAGAAGACTACAGCACTCTGCCTGTTGAATATTAAACACATCAACAAACATATATCTGATGCTGCTCATCTCCACTTTTCCCTAATTGCAGATTCAATAATTAGATCCGTCAGCATTAATATTTCACAGCGTGTCTGAATCAGATGTGACGTGTTGTGTTGTGTTAAAATACATCTTTTTCCATGTAGTTTTTGTCCTGTCCACCAGCTGCGAGCGACAGGAGATTCTGTTCTTGACGGTTTAGATTTTCTTTGACCTTGCCACTTTTTTTTGTTCTTCACGGATGTGACTCAAAACAGCAGTTCCTCAGGATTCATGCAGCATATGGGACTAATCTAGATTAGAAAAATTCATCCCAGTTTGATCTGCCTTGACAGCTTCGAACGAGACAATCACTGAAGCTGATTAAATAACATCTGTGTGTTTCCCGGTCTTTTACAGCCCATTTCAGAGCTGGTATCATCATCATTCACATGAAGCAGCTGATTGGCTTCTTTTCACATCAGCAGCCAATGAGCTTGCTGCTTAGCAGGCACCCTCCACCTCTCCAGCTCCACCCGTGTAGATCCGCTTCAGGATATCACACACAGAGTGGAGTTATTTCATATGATGTAAGTGCAGCAGCATTTCCACATGTCTGGATGTTTTGGCGAGTCTTAGTCTATTCTGCCAAGACCAAACACGTCAATATTATCAAGTATATTACCACGCTAAACCCTTTGAGAGTTGCCATGACAAAAAGACAGGTTAAACAAGTTTGAAATGCTTTTACAAAGACAGGCCCAAACTCATTAGTTTAGTCATTAGTCTCATTTTATCCTGAGCCAGTTCATACGGATTATGATTTCTTTTATTGAAACAGACATCTGCCAGCTGGTCACGCATGTACACTAATGCAGGGATAAAGAGGTCCTTCACTTGTCCAAGGACGCTTTTTGTGTGTGGTGTAAATGTAATTTATTCTAAAGTGATAATCTCATTAAAATCCCTTCTATTAGTATCACAAGCTCTTGCATAAAGAAGATCTGTAAAATTTCAAAGACTACAGGTTCAAAACCAAAGAGATATTCTTCCTAAAAGTCATGACTTGTCCACACCTCCTAAAACGACTCGTTTAAACACGCCTCCACTTCACCCGTCACAGACTGGGTTAATTTTCAAATGTTTCCACAAAGAAAGAAGGCGGAGCTATTAATCTGTCTGTAGTGTTGCTGCGGGCGCCGAGACGCAGCATCACGTTATGGTAAGGGGCGGGGCATTTCCATTAGACGCTTGAGGTGTTCGGCCAATCACAGAGCACTGGATAGCTGGCTAGTCAGAGCACACCTCACGATGAGCTTTGTACAAATCGACCCGTTTCAGGAGGAGGGGCTTACAATAATGTACAGTAGAAGTAAAATAATGTGGTTTTTAAAATGAATTGCACAAAATACACAAAATAATGTTCTTTTTAGCAACATCATATGGGCCCTTTAAGACAATACTCTAATTAAGAATCTACCATGTGAACAGAGATGTTCAATGATCTTACTGAAGTACACACATATCAAATAAAGACATGTGGAACATTCCTATTTTAGTCCCATTATTGAAGCACGGATTATTGAAGCACACTATTACTGTTGGTGTAAGAATTTTTACAGCATTTTGCGACAGGATACACGACCGTGACCAATCGTTTGATGACTTTAACAAAGGCTGTCATCTGTTTGCACGTATAACTTGACAACTGTATGTCTTCCAGCTCAAAATTAAAAATGAAACACTCAAAATATATATGGGATCATAGCAAAGACAAACTTTATGTTTAAACATGAAACTCTGGTGGTGATGGAATGATGTCTGCCATTAATCGATCTATGCCCTTATAACATGTAGAACAGGAACATGAAAGGAATATTCTAAAAGCAACTCATGTAAACAATCATGATTTTTTTTTAAGGTAAATAATAATATTACTGACGTATTCATCGACTAACCCGATTCATTCAGATATGCTGAAGCATTAAAGCAAGCATAAAACCACACCCTCCCTGCAGATCACTCTCCGAAGCCACGCCTCCTCCTGAACACATGACCACACACATATCATTTATTCCCATCAGCTCTTAAATAATCTTTATGAATGGCAAAAGCACTGAATCATTGTCTTTAAATGACTGAATCTGAATCTAATCCAATCTGAATCATTCTCGCCATTCTCTCTAATAATATTTCTGATATTTCCAGCTGCTTTACTGGAACTGAAACTTCATTCACAATGATGCATAAAGCACTTCATCAGACCCTTCACCATCTCTGTTCCACTGCAGTGGAGTGAACCTTCATATAATCATTTCAGACCCTCATAACCTTCGAACAGCTGAGGACAGGAGCCCTAGACTAACTACAACCATAAACAAACATACCTACAACGACCAGTAGCTTCCTCTTCTGCTCCAGTTTGTAAACTAATCTAGTTTAATCTTGCCATTGTGTACTATAAATAATTGTTGTTCCTCACTTGTAAGTCACTTTGCATAAATGAATAAATGCAAAAATAAAGGAGAACAGACTGCAGCCAAGATCCCTGACCTGCTTGATGTTTCCGAGTCGTCAGATCTAAGCTGCATGAAGCAGAATTGCTGATCTTGATCTCAATACACAGTGTTTCAGAGACACAGAAAACACTCCTAAATCAATGTGAGTCACGTGACATCAAACCAGCTCATTTACTTCCTTCAGTCCTGTTGTTGTTCCTGTTCTTGATTATATGAGTTGATCTCTTATCTTCAGAGATATTTCTCTGCTTAAACAAGAATAATCTGATAAGCTGTGTCTCCTCTAGCGTCTCAAACTCAAAGACCTTTCTCATCAGGTCTCCACACTCTTACTGTACAACAGCTATACACTCCTTTGGGTCAGTTAATATTTCATTTAGTCTCGGAGCAGATGAAAAAATCTCTTTAGGGAGAAAATGGATTGTACTCATTGTCTCTCAATGCCTGACAAACACACACACACACACAGTACCTGATGTTAAATCCTTCATGTTGTTGTGTTCTGATACAGCTGTGTGTTCATCAGTCGCTTCACTTCCTCTAGCTGAAGTACTTCAGTCTCGCTCGGTCTCAGCATGTGTGTGTGTCCGTGAGGGAAACTCATTTCTCTATGCGTGTGTATGTAGCTCAGTCTCCATCCCAGAGCGATCAGCGCTCGTTCTCTTAGTGCTTATGATCTTCCTCCCTGTCTCTGCCTCTTCCTGTCCTTCAGTTCCCCCCCCTGTACTCTACATCAGTACTGATGGTGTGTTAGAAAAATATTCCTCAGAACTATTACACACAACGCAACTCACACGGTTTCATCTCCTTCATCCACACACACACACACACACACACACACACACACACACACACACACACAGTAATGATTCTCAGCTAGGGCTCTGACATCCACTAGAGGGCCTCGAGACGACTAAAAAGGATCAAAACAAAAACAAGCTAAGAGCCAACATTCTCACGGTTTCTACACCTCCAAAAAATTTATAAAATGTTAAAACACCATAAGGGGTATATTTTTTCTACATATGCCAAGATGTGAAATATATTATCCTGTGGTGATATCATGAATATTTTGACTGCACTGACGCTGTTGTCTTCTGTACACCTGAAATTGAATTTGCTGATTGAATATTTTTAGTTTATTTCTGAAATAATCTGTAACACAAAGCACTACTTGACTAATTCTGTAACTGAATATTATATTAGTTGAAGAGCAAAAAGAAAAGTCCAGTTTTAGAAACAACAGGAACATTCCATTGTATCATTTTGCCTTTTATGAAACTGTTACTTTTTAAATGTTTCAAAAGTTGTTTCAAATGTTGCGACATTTAGTTGAAACACTGCATGAATAATAGATCTCTGAACAAATGTTGCTGAAGGAAGTCCCTGTTGTCTGGGATTTAACGCTGTTCACTCGTGATCGGATCAGCTGAGACGGATGTTAATAGCAGGTGTGAACGAGAGCTTCAGCTGCTACTAATTTTACTTCTTGTAAAGTATTCTGGGCCACAGATCTGTGCGATCAAACCTCAGGGACATACGAGCATCATAAATAGCTCAACGTGGAAAATCTGAGATCAATCACAGATCATCGGAGTTCACCCCAGCACCAGGGCTAGACTAGATCTACTGTAAGAACACACTGTATGAGAACAAAACAGGTCAGACCAACCCACATCCAGCCACTGAAGACTCGTATGATTTTCATTGGAATACTAACAGTGACAGCCTGAGCAAATATGAATTCTACACCCTCAGAATGCAAACACAGATTAAACACATCCTCTCATCTCTCTTCACACACTTCCAGAGCAAAGTTTTGAATGAGTGTGCTGTGCTGGTATATATAGGCTAGTGTAAGTAGGCTACAGCGTGCTGTGTGTGTCTCTCTCAGGTCCTGTAAATGGGTCACGCTGGACACGCTTAAATTGGTTCTACAGGCAGAACGAAGCGGAGAGGTCCAAGTCCAACAACACGAGACCAGAAAATATCATCAGGATCAGCTCCAAAACACACACACACACACACTCTTCGATGCACCTGCACTAATGTGATGTTTTATTAACACAAGCTTTGACTTACAGTAATTATACAATCATGTCGTCCATCTCTAATGTTTCTCTTTCAGGAAAGGAACAAAATATACTGACTGGACCCCAGTGTGTTTCAAAATATCATTTGTTTGAGACAGAGGAAAGACATGCAGGTTTGGAACAACATGGGGAACTTTCATTTTCATTAAACTTGAGTATGCTATTACCATGTTATGAAGTTATGAAATTTCATAAATCCATCTGATCCAGTAGGACGGTAACTCCTGCAGGAGCTGGGATCTGCTGCGAGGACATCAAACCATGCTCCTGCGTTTGATCAGCAACATATTAATGATCGGATTTCACAGAACGAGGCCATTAAAAATATATTCTGATACAAGCACAAGATATTCTGGGTCAAGGGCTGATTTCTCAAGAAAAGACATTATGACTAAACTTACATTCAACCAGATCAGTATTTGATTTAGGTCTTTAGGATGTTTTTTTTAAAGTACATTTTACAAGGAAATACTACTTTACTGCAGTTCCTTTGTAAATATTTCTGAAATTTCCTCGCAATTTCTACAATTGAGGGTTCAATTCCTAACCAATGCAGGAGCTGATAGACCTTATAAGTATCTGGCAAATGCATAAATAAGTCAGCTGCATGAAGAAAAAAAACTGCTTGAATGCAATGCAAGCTGTTTAGGAGAAAATCATGTAATTTAACACAGAAATATTTATTAAATTTAACAGCAATTTTTAAAAATAGTTTCAAAGTAAACTCTTCACCAAACATTTGTCAGTGTAAAAGCACTAAACATAGCTGCAATGCTAAGATAATGGGTTCAATTCCCAGAAAATGATCCAAAGTATAGTTTGAAGCAATGCATGTGATTTTGGATACAAGCATCTGGAAAATGCATGAATGGAAGACATTAATTTCAATTGCATGCAGAGAGAAAAGTGATGAACTAAATATTAAAATACATATCTAGCTCAAATGCAACGTGCATGCTTTGAAAAAAAGTATCTGCCAAATGCATTAATAAAATGTAGTTCTACGAAAAATCTTTATGGAGTTTTTTTTGCATAATAGGCTTCAATTCTGAATGAATCCTGAACAGATGAATCATTACTTGACTCTTCTGTTTGGCCCAGTTTGAGAGCTTGTGTTCTGTGCTGGGACACGAGGACAGAGATCTGGACAGCTGCGGGTCAGTCCAGGACAACAGACCTACTTCAGATGACCAAAAAAAAAACAGAAATCACTGACGAACAACAAGAAATCTGAGAATCCTGCAGCAGAGGGTCATGAACTGAGAACAGATCCACTCACTTTACTCTGGAACTATTATTGTGATTATGATTAATTTAATGTCTGTCAATCTCCAAAAAGGACAGAAAAATTGATAAAAGCACCATAAAAAGTTCCATCACATATTATAACAAGAGAGTGATGAGTTAAAAATCCCTCCAAAAGCATGAATCATTTATTAGTGTCCTAAAGCACACTTTGGCACAGTTTTGTTGAAGCTGATATTACGCTGAAGTGATTCTCATTGGATGGTGATAAATATATAGTTTCTTTTATAATTATTACATTTGTTTGTTATATTCATCAGTAAAAAGGCTATGAGTCTTTGGTTTATTCACATCTCTTGTTCTTGTTCCACTAACTAAACAGCAGCAGAGGTGCGTAAACAATCTCACAATCATGTTCGGCTCTCACAGTGTTTCTGCTTCTGTCTCAGGATCAATCACAACAGAGACCTTTAACCCACACAAAAGCTTCTAGAAATAGAGCGTGTAGGGTTTTCAGAGAACTAAGGGTTACAGGAAGCCACACCTGATTCATGTGCATTTCAGATATAATGCAATTATATTAATAAATTACAAGACTAACTCGATAAAAGCAGCGTAGATGAAGAGTTGTGTCTGAAAATAAAGCCTATTTTAGGACCATTAAGATCTTATTTTTATATTTATGTTATTTTTATCCCATTTAATTAATATTTAATGTAATTATATGTGATCCTGGAGCACTAAACCAGTCATGAGGGTGAATTCTTTGAAGTGGAGATCTATACATCATCTGAACGCTGAGTAAACAATCTTTAAAGGTGAGAAAACCATATTTAAAGTTTTTTAGCAATGAATATTACTTATCAAAAAATAAGTCTTTATATATTTATGGTAGGAAATAAAATAAAAAACGAATTAAAATATATTAAAATAAGATTTTTATGACAAAGCACATAACAAATTAAGCTAAAATTAAAATGAAAACACCCAATTAAAAATATATATATTGATATAAACTATAACAGTATCTTAACTTTTACTGTCATTTTCTCAGGGAACATTTTTTTTAATTTTATTTAGGGTTTTATTTTTCTTCTCTCTCTCTCTGAGAAACCTTGAGACGATCCCAAAGGAGCAACATCAACAACAAGTGACTGCACAGGAAATGATATCATCAAACTTCAATCTGTGTGTGAGTGTGTGTGAGTGAGTGTGTGTGTGTGTGCGTGTGTGTGTGTGTGTGTGTGTGTGTGTGTGTGTGTGTGTGTGTGTGTGTGTGTGTGTGTAAGAGAGAGAGGTTTGTTTATAGACTGGAGGAACAGCGGATGTGGGTTTGACCATGATGAGCTTCACACACACCATCAGACTTTTACATTTTATGATGAAAACAGAGGCTTACAGTAAAATCTGTACTTATTGAAATACTTAACTAAAATCTCGAAGCCTAAACAACAGCCACAGAATTTCATCATCATCAGCGAGGATCATGAGTCTGTGTTCTCTGAGCGACAGGTAGATTTCACATCACCGAAGAGCCTGACTGACAAAGTGAATATCCATAAATGAAAAAAAGCTCAAATACTTTCTTGAAGTTATTTTTTAACAAATTTAACAACATACAGTATTCATGTTCATGACTTTTTGATGGCATTTAATGGCAATTAGTTAATGTATTTATTTATTTAGTTATTTTATAGATTTTATTTCATTTTAAAAGTATTTCTTTTATTTTACAGAATTCCTTTAAACAATGTTTGAGTAATGTTAAAAATGATGTTAAAGATGTTTTGTTGAAAAAAACAATATATGTATGTTTTTGTCATTTTTTTATGATTTTAACTTATTTTCTTGAAGTCTCCTTAAAATTTAAGTTTATAATTCAATACTTCAGCAACATATTCACATTCATGATTATTTAATGTCAGGTTAATGTTCATATGACACACAAGAAAATTATATTTTATAAGTAAATGTGTTTTATTTTGAAGTTTTTTTGACATTTAAATGTATTTATTTATTCAATTTTCTTTGTTTTTGTTTTTTTCATTGTCTTTAAACACAACATTTTAGCTTTACATTTTTTTAAATAATTTTTAATTAATGTTTTTACAACTCACAAACCTCCCAGTCCCTCATAAACCCCATGTTGGGAACACAAAAAATGCAAATGAGGTGCAAATTCATCAATCTAATCTACATAAAGGTCAGCGGATATACAACTAGTCGTCCAGTGCAGTTCCAATCAAACAACATGCAATAAAATCTAGAAAAACATGAAGTAATTGTACTGTAACAGTGTTCAGAGTGTATTCTGCTTCGGTGTAAATGATCCAAACGGTCTTGATTAAGAAGCTCTTGGTTTGGAAACAGAAGGTCTGGAGTGAGATCACTCCGGGATTAGAGTGGTATTCTGCATTCACTAGCTGCGCTCTGATATCAGCGCTAGAATAAACCGCCAGTAATTAGCCTTTATCCGCTAACACCACTATCTGCCCACTGTGAACATGAAACGACTTTGTCTAATCAAACAGACTTTGTTAAGGCTCAAACCTGATTCAGTGGTTGGTCCCAGTGAAGCGCAGCTGATCACTGGGTCACAAGAAGGATCAGTAAACGTCTGACTAAATCCTGTCGAGTTTCAGCACCTCAACTGAAATCCATGCTAGATAATCGATCATTTATTTACAAAATAATATAGGGTTTTATTTTTACACAGCAGGAAGTTTACCCTACACAAGAATATTCCTGCTCCACCACACACTCACACCTTTATTTGAATACTGAGCGATACTGAACATCTTCCCAGCTCCTGTATTTCAGGACTGTTCGACACTCTTTAGCTTGAATAAGAGACTTTATTTCTCATGATTCAGACATTTTTCTGTTGTCTTTTAGTTTTAGTTTAGAATTGTTTTTAGTTTTTCACCAGGAGGTACGCTGTTAAGCATGGTTATTAAGTGAAAATACTGTTTGCTTAAACCCCTTGACAAAGCATATATCATTGATTAACAAGCTCATATCTCACATTAGGTCTGTTTTTAATTTCTATTGCAGTACGGAGAATTACTTTCTGAACCTGACTGTTGTTCTCTCTTCAGCTTGATGGCACGCTGCTCAAGTAGTGCAGGAAATACTCAAATCTTGCTTATGGGACGACAAAGTAATTTGAGCCAAACCTCGTGAGCTGTAAGTGTTAAACATCACAGATGAAGCTTCATGATGATGACGAGGGTGTGATGTGAAAGGCAGCAGACCGAGAAATATATCCATGTCAGATATAACAACATACTGTAGAGTTACAGAGTGTACCTACTGTACAACAGAGCCTAACTGGGCCAAACTAACCAGCAGACCTTGACCAGTTAAGATAAACTTCCTGTTTCAAAGGGATATGTCAACAGGGAAAAGAAAACTGCACTTAAACTATTTTATTCACATAAAGGACCTTTAGCCTGATCTAATACAGTGTGTGTATATGTATATATATATATATATATATATATAATTCTATATTTATCAGTGAATGTACCAAGGCTTGAACTTATTGCTATTTTTCCAACACTATTACACACAAGACTAAACCTAAACATGAATCAAATAGATTATTAGACTAATTTACAGTATTTACAGACATGGGTCTGTGGGGCTCCAATATATAAAAATACAATAAATTAATAAATAATGTTAATGTTTCTTGCTTTTCAATTGTGGTATCTTCGCGTGTCAAGGTTAAACCCCCATGGACTAGATGACTAGTACAGCAAGAGTTAATCTAACAGTCGATTAGTTAAATGCTAAAGTAACGAAGAGGGAAGTTTGTGCTGTTTATTGTAAACAGTGACATCATAAGACTTCTGATAATCGCTGATAAACGATACAAATGTTGACGAACAACCGAATGAAGTCAAATTTTAAAGTCAGAATAGCCATTCTCTCTCTCTCTCTCTCTCTCTCTCTCTCTCTCTCTCTCTCTCTCTCGCAAAACGATGAAGTTTAAAGTCAAAGCCAAAACAAACTGAGGAGGACAAACCTGCTTCAGTGTCAATAAGAGAGCCAGCCTGTCACAGTTCAGTACTCCTCTCGTCGATATAAAACATGATAATAAAGTACATCACGCTGTATTCCGTCTGTCTGTCAGGTTACTGTAGAGAAGAATCGCCTGTACTCACCATACTGTGGGGTTTATTACTGTCCAGGTTTAATATCGCGGACTCCTTCAGCTGTGACTGACTGAACTTCTTCTCTTATGCCCCTCCCCCTTCACGCACTAACCCTCTGCTGTCCGAGACTCATGAATATTAATTGAGTCACGTTGCGCGCGTCAAGGGGGCTTCAGTGATTGGCTTAAAAGCCTGACGCTGGTGGGCGGGGTCACAAATGAGCGCAGCTGACTCACTGGCGTAATGAATATTAATGAAGTTTGGTGACTGGACGCTTCAGGACATTTATTAAAACGTCAGCGCAACGTAATTAATATTCATAAAATTTCTTCTGGTCATTCTGTGAATAAGGAAAGTAATTTAGCGCAGACTTACTGCTACATATTGTTATAGGTTACTACACAGAAAGCTAAAAGTACTGAAAGTATATGAAATACATAAAAATAAATACAAATTATACTGTATCCAAGCTTTTGTGTGGTTTGTTACAAAAGCTTTTTATGTCAGATAAATGCAGATCTTCGGATCTTTTTGTCCATCAGAGAAACCTGAAAAAAAAGTTTTTTCAAAACTGATAATAATTAGAAATGTTTCTTAAGCAGCAAATGTTGTGAATGATCACGTGACACTGAGGACTTCAGTAATGATGCTGAAAATACAGCTTTGAACATAGAAATAATTACGTTTTATAATATATTCAGATAGAAAGCGGTTATTTAAATAAGAAAAAAAATACTTCAACATTACTGCTTTTGCTGTATTTTGGATTAAATAAATGCAGGTTTGGTAAGCAGAAGAGTATCCTAAAAATAATAAAAACATAAAACATCTTACTGTTCAAAAACGTTTAACTGGTAGTGATTTGTGTTTATATATACAGTACTGTGCAAAAGTCTTAGACGTGTCAGTTAGAAATATCATTTCCAAACATTATTTTAGTCATTAATTGTAATAATGCAGTGATTATTGTCTGAAACAGCCAGTGCTCCACACAGAGATCTGATCTGATCATCATCAGTCTGTCTGAAGAAACAGAACAAACTTTTTGTTGGTGAAAATACTAGTGTACTAAGACTTTTGCACAGTACTGTACCTAAAAACATTCCGTTTGTTGTTTTATTTTGTCATTTTGTTTTGTAGGCCTTGCTTAGAACGAGGTTCAGTGAAATTCAGAGGTTTTCATTCCCTGTAGAAATGCAGGACTTTCCCAGGCCTTTTTTACCTAAATGTAAATGTTTTTTCCAGGTTTCCCACGCTAGCTGGAAAAAAGATTTAGATTTGAGCCATTCAGCAGACGCTCCGATCCTGAGGGATGTACAGAAAGCGAAACTGCCATGGATTAATCTAATTACTGCTGAATCATATAAAATACACGTCCAGCCCATCAGTCAAGCCTTAAACATTCATTCCCTCAGCCTCTCTTCTACTGTTCTCTCACATCTGATATCAGACCATCCCTTCAGGAAATGAGCGTCTGTGTTATTTATGACCTAAGCTCTTCAAATGCTTCGAAACACTTGAAAAACCGGTCTAACAAGAGCTCTAAGCTCTCGAGAATCTGATGCACAGATTCCAGACGTGCCTGGCCTCTTTAGAGCAGCGTGCAGTCTTAAAGAAGCCTCCGGGATGTTCTGGTTCTTGGAGCAGATCTCAGTAAGGAACTGGGCCGGGAAGGTCTCCTCGTGAAGCAGCGTGCCCCAGAGCAAGACCCAAGCAGGAGCACTTCTTCTTGAGTTTCGGTCTTGTGCTTGGTAAATAGTGCGGGTTTAACAGACTGTGAGAGACAATGGAATGTTCTGGAATGTCCAGGAATGTCCTGACGTGGGCAACTAGAGCTATTGTTCATTGTTCTTCCCACCGCAATTAGTCTCCCACCGTTCCAACGGACATCAGCTCTCAGCAGACTATGAAAACAGTGTTTACAACATATGCTACAGTATATATGACCCTATAGAGCATGAGATCGGTCATAAAGGTCAATTTTGTGAACTGGAGATATATCTCATCTGAAAGCTGAACAAATAATCTACAGCTGCTCGAGGTGCTGCGCCTCAGGGTCACAGTTTGCACACTTAAGGCACAATTAAAAATGTATGATTGCTGTTATGGAATTAGATCAAATATATTCTGATTGAAATGTTTGGTGACGGCAGATTTAGAAACACTTCCGTTCGTCAAGACTGCATTTATTTGATCAGAGAAAAACAGTAATATTATGAAATATTATTACAATTTTTAAATATATTTTTAAATATTTTCACATAAATATTTTTCTATTTTAATTTTAAAATGTCATTTATTTCTGTGATGCATTCTGAATTTTCAGCATCATTACTAATGATCCTTCAGAAATGACATTTGTGTAGAAACTGAATCTTTTCTTTGAAAATCTGGAATCTGAGGGTGCAAAAATCTAAATACGATAGAAAAAATATAAAAATAGTTGGAACATGATCAATATGTTTTTTGTCATAAAAGAAAAATGTATAATTTTGCCCATACAGTGTGTGATGTACGAAGCTTCTGTGCTCCAGGGTGTAACTCATATGTTGTTGTGTGTGATCAGTAATGTTTGTACCCAGAGAAACATGTTCTAAGAAACATGGCAAGGTTTTCTGAAAGTTATGAACAAACATATATTAAGTAACATTATTCGAATGCTTGTTTCATGTTATTAGTGGTAAAAGAGAAGCACTTTCTTGAAACTGTAACTCATGCAGAATATCCAGTAGACTGGATCACAGCAGCTCTTTGTACTTCCCTCAGTCTCGGTCATAGATTCTTAACAGGAACCAAGAAAAGAGAGTTTTCTCAATATTGCCATAAAGTCTCCCTTTGAACATCATTGGATGCTTTAAAATCCAGCTTAAAGACTTAAAAAGCCTGGAATGGTTTGATGAGCACATTTTTCTTTCTTTCTGTGTTTTCTATTGAAACAGGAAGTTGATATGTTTATGCTGGAAACTATACTGAAAGTTTGTTTATTTAGTCAACTGAATAAAGACGAGTGCAGATGCATAGATCTTAACATTAATAAAAGACAAAAAATGTATTCCACGTGGTATTAAGGGATTCATTAAATCATTAACAGTCCCATTGAAAACATGAAAAAGCTGTCTCTTGTTTGAAAAACAGTCTATGAATGTTAATATCTGTCTTGTGTCTGAGATGAATCACTTTCTTCATTCAAGGTCAGCTTCGGTTACACTGCTGCATGGTTTGATGTTTGTCTATATGCAAACCCAGAAACAGAGCGGGTTATCTTCAGCCAGCAACGTGATCTTTCTTTCACACTGCGGTGGATTTATTAGACTCACCTGGAACCATCTGCATTTCAGTGAGAAACAATCATCTCATTTAAAGCAGGAGGTCAAGGAGGATTCTCTCGTGTGTTTGGCCAGTGTGCCGTCTAGAGATATGAGCACATAAATGAATGTTTTCTTCATTTATAGCTTTTAGACAGCCATGTAAATCTAATATCTGCTTCCCTGTCTGCCGTCTTCACATTCCGTCTACTTCAGGTTTCAGCTGATTGCTGTGAGTTCGGGGGAAGAATCGCCTCCAGATCTGACCACAGACGTCTCTGCTCGGAAACTATGAGAACAATGTCAGATGCTAGAAACTACACTGTTCTAGTCTTGATTGCATGAGGAGGCCCAGTACAATATTTCATTTTTTCAATAACATTCATTTTTGTTTTGCTTTATTTGTTTTCATATTTTAATGTTTTCATTATAGCATGCATAATAAAAGTTTTTGTTTGCATAATATATGTGTGTTCTTAGTATATTTATTATGTAGGTTATAAGTAAATACATACACACACAAAATTAATTTATATTCTTATGTTTCTGAAATATTTACATAAATATACACACCACACATAAATATATTATGCAAACAAAACTTTTATTTAGGATGTGATTACTTACAATTTTTAATTTAATATTTGTATGATTAAATCTCATAACCCTGCAGTTCCTTCACAACCCCGTCTTGGGAAACCTTGATGCTTAGTGCACTTCATTAGATTAAACACACAAGAACCAGATCCTAAGCTGCTTGTGAAGGACATCCTCTCGCTCTGCTCTGTTTCAGGTCATGAAGGTCCTGCTGTGACACAGAGCTGTGTTCAGAGAAAGCCATCAGAAGGCGAGCTGTCACTCAGAAGTGATGTGGAACATTGTGTCCTACTGGCTTCTGAAACACTGCAGCGTCTGTCCTAGAACATCATCACGTCAAGCTGAAGTGTGAACACACAGAAGACTCGGTCAAATGCACAAAACTGACTTCAAACATGAAATATTCTCACAGGATATCCTAGAAGAGGCTCGAAGGTTCTGCACATGTTCATGTGACCCTAGGACTACAGCACACTGAGATACTCTTAAATAAAGATGCTTCGTGGTGCCAGTGAAGAAGAACCTGAACTGAATGGTTCCATAAAGAACCTCTGAACTCTTCTTTTTCTTTGTGGCGAAAGAAGGTTGTTCAGGTTATAAAAAGGTAAGAAAGAGATGGTTCTTTAAAAGAACGCTTGACTAAATTGTTCTTTGTGGAACTATGGCATCACTTTAAAGAAAGAACTTTTATATTTTATCTGCAGTACTTTCATCCTCTTTACATGAATGAATGAATGAATGAATGAATGAATGAATGAATGATGCATTTATATAGCGCTTTTACTGTGTATGGCCAAAGCGCTTTACAATCATGTGGGGGGGGGTCTCTCCTCAACCACCACCAGTGTGCAGCATCCACTTGGATGATACGACGGCTGCCACAGGACAACGGCGCCAGTGCGCTCACCACACACCAGCTACAGTGGAGAGGAGAGAGAGATACAGC
>JAUCNO010000082.1:971667-985308 GCA_032353835.1 Enteromius viviparus | reverse complement strand
TATATATTAAATTTCTAATATTGTTTTAAGTTTATTGTTTAAGTTTCTAAAATATTTTATTGATTTCGTTTTTTTGTTTATTTACTATTAACTGTTTATTTACGTATTTAATTTTTTATTTAATTTTGATGAGAAAATCAGTCAGCGAGTCTCTACACATAACCTGAGCTCAACTAGAAAAGATCTTTATTTTATATAGCATTTGCTTTCAATAATCCATTTGTGCTATTTTAGTCACTGGTGACTTCAATAGTATCCTAAAATGTGGAAAACAGTAAAAATGAAGAATGAGTAGGTAGGTGAAAATTACTTGAAAGACTCTGCTTTTGAAAAGAGACGTTTATAATATCTATAAAAGACAAGTGGGTGTTTCACACGAGTAAATGAGATTGCCAGGCAATCCGAAGGCTGTTAAAGTGAACAGTGTCCTGGAAAGCACATGGCGGTGGATCAGATGTAGTTTGGGGGCATTGCTGAAGCCAGCAGAGGATGTTCAATCACACACTGCTCTGTTAATAGAGGGCACATTTAGAAGAGAGCACCTCTGTTCCTTAAAGGCCATATAGACTCATAGCAAAGTGGGCCATGGGAGATTGTATAAAAGCTTCTTGAGTGCAAGATCTATTAACTGTGTCCTTCAGAAGAAGTAGTTCTCTCTTAATCATGCTCTTCCTGTCATTCTTTCTCTCTGCAGCATAAAAGAGAAGCTCAGAGCAGCACCAAGCATGTGGAGTTGATCATCGTCGCAGACAACCGTGAGGTAATGAGGAAGCGCTCTTGACCTCACGCACATCTCCAACCTTCAATCATTTAACTCAGCGTCTCTAAACTAGCGGGTCGTGACCCAAAAATGGAACGCAGACCTGCTTTACTTGGGTCAAAGACATCAGCGATGCTCAGTGCAAGGGATACCTAACCATATAATACTGTCAATCAATCTATCCTGTAAAAAATTACCGTGATTTTAACGGTTGGTATTTTAAAGGGCCCTCATTATGAATTTTTGAAAATGATTTTTCTTGCAGTGTGTAACACAGCTCTAAAATATCCTGCAAAGTTTTATATCTGAAAGTGCACAGTGTATAAAGTTACTCTTATCCAAGCCGTGAAACATTCACTTATTGCCCACCCACTTGTTGGTCTGTTCAGGTTGGTCTGAATGAAAATACCTATTCATTCTTTGCCACTAGGTGTCACTCTTGCTGCGTTAAAAGTTTACAAACAAATCATAAGGAAACAATAAATGCATATTATAAGAAAATGTTTTTTGGTCTTGCATGCATGTCAACCTGTTGATCGGGACTCCCAAAACCAAAACATGAACCTGTTATAAACAATAATAGGGGCACTTTAACTGTTATATCAGTTAGCGAAATTGTGTGATTTACCTGTAATTTTTTTAAAATATATTTGTTATTTTCTTTTGATTTTAGTAATTACTGAAGTTAGTAATTATTTTGATTTTTTTTATTTTTTTTTTTACAATTTTTATTTTAATTATCCTTGAAGTTATTTTAGTTGTGTTTTAAATGTCTGTCTTATTTCAACTGACTTGTTTTATTTATTTTACGTAGTTTTAATTGTGTTTTAATTGTGAAAAGCTGAGTTACACTAAATTAGAAACTAATAAACTCCATTTATTGGCATGAGACTTCTATAGGTCATGAACCCTGGATGCTAAGCTTAGGAAAGTCAGGAGGTCAAAGGTCAAAGCAGATTAGAGGGTCATGGTTTGTTTGGACAGGAAATAAAGACTGTTAGTAATGTGCATTAAGAAACACTTTGTTTACAATATAATTCTTCTACCTTTTAAATATCCTGTCCTGTGGAGCTAAATTAAGCAAATGTTACTGCAATAAAAGCTTCCATTCTGATGTTGGTTTCTCCTGCAACAATCACCGCAATCATGGGCGACACATTTCCAGGCTGTGCTTTTATTCTGTAAAGCTGACAGTCTGGACGTCAAATGCTGCTGGTCGTGTTTGGCTCAACATCTGTGTGCCACCGCTAGTGAAAAATGAATTAACTCATGTGACATTTACCACAGCCGGCCAATGTGCGGCACATTTGGCTGCAGTTAAAAGATTTTTTTCATTTCTTTTCATTTCAGTATCAGAAACAGGGGAAAGACGTGGAGAAAGTGAAACAGAGGCTTGCTGAAATAGCAAACTACGTGGACAAGGTAAACTTGGAAAGCATGTCAACATGCATAATGAATGAATGAATGAATAATTAATACTTTGCAGAAGACACATCATTTAGGAGGGAATTCTTATATTAACTTGAATCTTTTTCTTATTTAGTCATTCATATTTGTATTTTAGCATTCAAAAAAAACTAACATGAAAATACGCAAGTACATATTTGTGCAATGACAATGTAGTCAGTAAAAAAATAAATAAAGCCGGTATATATGCATATATTGTGTGTCATATGTAATAATATAAATATTGTAAATCAGATTAATCAGTCTAAATATACAAATCTAAATATAGAAAGGTAAATTGTGAATATAAAACTAAATATCTTGTATTAATTCAGAGTATACAGCTATATATAAATCTGAATATGTAGTTATAAGTGTAAATATATAGAAATAAATATGTAAAAATGTAGTTGCAAGTTTATATATATAAATGTAAGTTGATTTATGACATTTATGCATCCTGAATATATATATGTAAATACTATTTAAAGATATATATATCGCAAATTAAATATAATGTATGTTATTTAGTCAATTTCTTTATATTTTTGATGATTTCTTAACAGGATGTGAAGCAATAGTTTGGCATGAAAATTACACATAGATATATATTTGTTTAACAAATCACTAAAGTGAGCTTTTGTCAGGTTTTGGCCCTTGAAACATCTGCTTAAAGCTGCTTTGCTGGTGTGTTTCAGTTTTACAGATCTCTGAACATCCGCGTGGCTCTGGTGGGGCTGGAGGTGTGGAGTGACGGAGACAAATGCTCCATCACACAGGATCCGTTCACAACGCTCCACGAGTTCCTGGACTGGAGAAAAGTCAAGCTGCTCCCGCAGAGACCCCACGATAACGCTCAGCTCATCAGGTTTGACTGCTGAGAGACGACAGGTGGAAAAAACAGCATGCGGTTTACCACCGAAATCAATGCACTTCTTCTTCCAGGAAGAATCACTTTAAAATTTATTATTTTGAAACTTTGAAAAAATTAGGTTTCATTCAAAATTTTTTTTTTTTTTACACTTTGGTTCAATTGAAATTTAACACAGCCTGCTGTAGATGAACCTGTGTCACATGACTTTCCTGTTTTCTCTCTTCAGTGGGGTTTACTTCCAGGGCACCACCATCGGCATGGCTCCCATTATGAGCATGTGCACTGCAGAACAATCAGGAGGCATCGTCATGGTGAGTCACATCCTTAAATCAACCCAACACACAACTAATGCCTTCAAGAGTGTGACGCATTTATAGCTGACTACCTGACTCTTAGCTGATTTTATGTATCTCAATATTTGTGTTTTCATTAAAATCTTCTCCGTTATGCGGTTTCTACCAAAACATGTAGTCTCTTGGTCAGTCAGAACAGCAGACATGCATGTTTTCTTAACTGATTCATTCATCGGAAGCATTTTATTTCTTTTGGCCACCTCTTGAATGTCAGACTTTTGTTTTTCCTGTTTGATGGAGTGGAGTTGCCACCATAAAAGCCACAGTATTTCACCAAAACGCGGCACAATCTCATGACATCTTGTGTTCAGTTGAGGTTTTTATCCTCATTTGACCAGTTCCCACTTAACCAAACTGAAAATGCAATGATATACTCAGACATCAGCAGATTATATGATTGTGTTCAGCTCCTCGGACCGTCAGAATTCTCACATCCACTAGAAATAAAACTTACAAAATGACATCAAAAGAGATTAAATAGAGCGCAGATGGAGACTTTTGCTCGAGTCTTCTGCTTCTCTGATTTTTATGCTCCAAAAAACACTTAGCAGTCTTAAATTTGTGTCCTCTAGAGTGAGAAAATTGCAACTTTTGCCACATTGCGTTCGTACATAAGTGTCTTTTAACCAATGAGGCTTTTGGAAATACAATTTGCTGTTTTCCTCCTTGATTTCAAACTGATCTGGTTCTTTTAACCCTCTCTAAATGGACACTCCTGTCTGTCAGACGCTCCTTCGGTGTGAAAGAAAATTGCATCATGCATATATAAATGAACTCATGCTTTTCTTGACTAGCGTGCCTCCTTTCTATGCTCATTATAGAATGTGCTGGATTCATAAGCATCAGCATTTTTGCCTGGCACAGTTATAAAAGCCTAAAGCTGGCAGGAAAGCTGTGTGTAGCAATAATTGTAGCGATTTTTTTGACAAAATGTGTACCTTCTAGGCAATAAAATCTATGGTTCAAAAGTTTAGAAATCTTTAGCTCATCAAGACTGCATTTATTTGAAAACTGTATTTTGTGATAAGATAAGATAAAATCTGTTTTAATATATTTTAAAATGTAATTTATTCCTGTGATCAAAGCTGAGTTTTCAGCATCATTGCTCCAGTCGCACGTGTCCTTCAGAAATCTTAATATGCTTATTTGTTGCTCAAGAAAGATTATTATCAGTGTTGAAAACATACACTGCTTCATACACTGAAAACAAATTGTTTGAAACAATTTTCACTCACAAATAGCTTGTAAAATTCACTAAAAAATAAAGAATTTGAAAGAAGTCAACATTAACTGCAACAGTATTTTCTTGTATTGTACTCCATTAATTTGTTTCTACAGTATTTTTGTGTTTTGGAACATTACGAAAGTCTTTACTGTCCCTTTTGATCATTTTAATGCACCCTTGATGAATAAAAGCATTAATTTCTCACTGACCCCAAACTTTTTAAGTCATTTTGTTCCAGTGTTTAGTTTCTGAGTCTCTTTAGCTCTGAAAGAGAGCACCTTCTGAGCAATAAAAACTTCCCTCTGCACATTCACGCTCATAATCACTCAAAACAGAACCGAATCTGGCCGTCTCCCCTCCTTTTTAATTTGGTTTTCACGTGTTTGCCAGACACGTCCTCACCAAAGCGACTGTAATTGTGTCTGTCCTGCCTCATCAGCACACACCCTTCCCAAACAAAGGCTGCAGAACTGCAATTACAGCCGAGGATCTCCAGTCATGCTGCTCTGACGGATTTGTGGAAAAGTAATTATAAAGGCCGTTAGCGTCTGCTCATCGCAGATCTCATGTGAAACCGTTTTCTGAGAGAAAAGCAAACATGCAGGAGAGATGTAATCTGGGGAGGGAAGGTGGAACAGGACGGATAACTCCTCTCGGGTCTCTGGGGTTGCGGAGGAAGAAATTGCTCTTGTTTGCTTTAAATTGAAATTGATTGCTTATTTAAATTTGCCAAGTGTTTATTGCTACTTGGTCTCATGGCATAAATGTACCTTGGTGCACTTTTTAGGAAGACACAAAATATGTACCAACAAGTGCATATCACTGCATTTTCCTAAAGAAATGAACATTAGAGGCAGTTCAACTATTCATTTTATTCATGCAATACATACCTACAGTATATCAACATAATAAAAACATGCTTGGGGTTCACATATTGAACATGTGTTTTAGCTCCACTCTGGGGACATTTCTCTTTGAAACATGCATAAAAAACATGTGTAAAAAAGTGCACAGAGGTGCATATTTTTATAAGACCGGGTTGGTTTATTTATTTGTCAAACAGACTGAGGGTTTCTCAATCTCTCTGCCTTATAGGATCACTCTGACAATCCTCTCGGCGCCGCGGTGACTTTGGCCCACGAGCTTGGACACAACTTTGGCATGAACCATGACACGCCGGAGCGAGGCTGCGGCTGCAGAGCCACCGTGGACCGCGGCGGGTGTATCATGACCCCCTCCACTGGGTGAGGCAAATTAAAATCAAATCCACAAATTAATTTTCCAAACCAATTAATCTCTGTATAGTCGCTGATATCTCAGTAAAATAAAAATTATAATTTTATATATATATATATATATATATATATATATATTCTTTTTTTTTTTTTTTTTACAATATTTTAAATACTTTAAATATTACAAATATGCAATAATTTTTGATTATTTTTAATTTATATCTTTATATTTATATTTTGAACAAATGTATTCAAATAATTAATACATTTGGTGTTATATAGTAGAATATATTGTAAAAGAATATTCCATATAACCTAAGAAATATTGTATTTTTTGTATTTTATGTACAAATTTGTATTTTTTAAATATTTTATAATTTTTTTTTTACAATTATATATATATATATATATATATATATATATATATCAAAGTTATTATTGTTGAGTTTAAATATTAACTTTTTTTGCTAATCTAATATATATATATATATATATATAATTGTAAAAATGTTTTTATAAAAATGTATTGACCTTTTTTTATTAATTTTATTTTTGTGAAAGTCAAGAGAGTGTGTTGTTATTTGGAATTTATGTTTTTTTTTACTTTCGAACAAACAGCCCAAAGTAAAAGTAAAAGTAAAATCCAGTTAAACTCTTTAGCTTTCTGTTAATTGGTTTCTTATTCCATTTTACCCAGAATTTCCAGTCTGCTCAGCACATGACAGCTCTGTCTGTTTGTAGCGGTTTGCTCTGTTTCTGCCTCATTACTCCATAATGAGCTCCATTTGGTCATCTGCACAACAGCACACTTTAACACCCCACCCAGCGGGACAGCATTAGCCTTTAGCCTTTAGCCACACGCTCATTAGCATGCTTCCAGTCGCCCGGCTGCTTCATGACGTCTGAGTTTCGCAAATCAGCTTAGAGTCGTTTCATAAAAACATCAGAGCTTGTGCAACTTGTTGCTTATTTCTTCTGTCATCTGTTAAATGGAACGACGGGCTTTATGGTCAGATGTTCTGAGGGCTGTGATGAAGACACGCATGAATTAAACACATCCATACTAAACATGGAGACAATTTTAGCACATGCTGATTAAATACGCTAAACAATAAGGGATTGATTAAACTCTTTTCAGGAATAAACTGAATCATCAGAAAGTGATCGTGCATTTCTGCGAATGTTGTTGTTTTATTTATCAGGTATATTAAAGTTAATTAAAAATAAAACTTAAACACACACACATAAGGCCTATATATACAAAAACTAAAGCTTTACATTTAAATAAAAAAATAATGTATGAATGTAAAGCAAAAGGACTATTATTTAAATCATTTGTGATTTGTGCAGCTATCAGTTTCTCTGCAATCTTTGAAACTATAGGTAATATACTAATAAGTCTGGTAGAGTTGTATTGTGTGATTCCAGGCAAGTAAATCATGCATTTGCAGGCCATGTTTGATTTTCTCATGAGGCAGATGGTTGTACACCCGCCAACTTATCCCACCATCCTCGAGTGTGTATCAGTTCATCCGCACCAGTGTTTTAGCTGGACAGATCCCATGAAAAACCCGTAACGTGCTTATAAAGAGCTGTCATGAAGGACCGGACGAGGAAAACAGATCTGATCCAGAGAGACAGAAAATAAGAAGCATATTTGTCACATATTTGTGCAAAAAAGAATCTGGAATCAGACAATTAAGACGGATATTTCTTCCATTACGACACATTAGTCTGCGTCTGCTCTCACAGAGCTTTCATAGATCAAAGCATCAATGAATTTAACATCACAGCAGGTGTTCGTTTATGAGCTTCACATCTATGTAATTGCATTAATTAAGACGTGAGTGCTGAAAATCCCTCTGAGGTTTGAAGCAGCTCCTTCAGTCCTGCAGGTTTGGTGTATCTGATCCGGGCTGGACTTCTACTCACAACACCTGATCACTTACACAGGAAGAGACTGTTTGATTGACAGCTCAAGCCACCAGTGTGATGTTTTAAATGTCATGTTTTTGAGCTAGCTGATCTTTAAAAAATTGTGTCCTTTGAAATTTGAGTGTGAATTTGAATTATGTAGACCAAGCTGAACTGGAATGACAAACAGAAGTTTACTCAATTGTTCTTTAAAGACGTTTAACTTTAAGGTAATGCATGCTATGAAACCTTCTTGTGGAAGCCTGTTTCCGCCACAGAAAACAAAAAACCTCACAATGTTTTTATCTCACAGTTCTGAATTATTTTCTCTAAATTAAGGAGATATAAAGTGAGAATTGCGAGTTGAATTGTCACGCCTTCCCGGCTCCCTCTACTGGTTATGTTGTCTGTGTCTTTCCTCGCTACTCATCGCATGGCGCAATCAGTGAGAATTCAGCAATAGGGTGATATCGAGTTGATTTTGTTCCACCTGTTGCCTATTTACTGTTTCCTTTATAATTCACTCTGACGTGTCCTTGTTTGGTGATTGCCGCGCTGTGTCTGCTTTATCTGACCTCTGTGTTACTTGTACCCCAGGATTCATAGTGAGGAGGACAGCCTTTTTCTGCCTCACTCCTCACTGACACTGTTTGGAAGTCTCCTGTCTGTCTGCTTCACCCTGCCGGCTGAGCAGGATTGCCCCAGAGACTTGCTCGGTGTTTTTGGTTTCAGTTTTTTTGTGTCTTTTGTCTTTTGTGAAAAATCTCCACTTAAGTCTGATCCTCTGCATTTGAGTCCTCTGTTCCCCTCGCCACCTGACAGAAAAAAGACTGATGTGTCTAGCAATTCTCTCAAAGAGTCTTGCAATTCTTTCACAGACAAGGTTTAAGCTAGTCCCAGACTAAATTGCATGTTTGAGCTGTCATTCTCTGACATATCTTAAAACATGTCATTGTTCTGTGTTAAGATGCACACCTGTAATATTTTCTAATAAGGCATTTTTGTAAAAGTTGCTTAAATATCTTAATTTAGCTAATGCCTAGTCCTGGCTTAAGCTACGCCCTTTTTGTGAAACCGGGCCTTAATCTCACAATTCTGATTTTACATCAGATATTACATTACATTTCTAAAATAAAAATATATAATATATATTTAATACAAACGTACTGAAGTTTAGGAAAGTACAGATTTTTAATTTTTTTTATAAATATGATTTATTATAATAAATATTTGTGTTTCTGACTCAAAATAAAATTATGATGAATTTTGATAGATACACATATATAAACGAATAATATGTCATTTAATTATTTATTATTTTTTCTTCTTTCTGTTTGCTACCTCAAATGGAAATTCTTTCAATTCTAGCATTTTAGAACTGAATTCTATTTTATTTATCCAATTTTAGTTCCGAACAGTTCACAAGCCTGCTGGAAAATGTGTCAAAAACTTTAAAATTAATTAATTTTTTGTAAAAAATTACAATTCATTAATATTAATTCTAAAAATGCAATGCAAGCTTGTGGTTAGAAAAAAAAATGTATTAACTCAGAAGTCCAGGGATCAAAGACAATGAGACATAACAATCAAAACTTACACAAGATACACAAAATACACTGAAAGCCAATGAAGTCAAAGTTCAAAACAACATGAGGAAGAATAAATGAACAGAACTCAACATTTTTAACTGAACTCTCTATTTAAATATAGCATAAATAATGGTGGTATTACAGCAGGACTCTGTAGGCGACTCCCTCCATTGAGTCCACAGCTGCTGCAGCTCCTGACGCTGCTATATTTGTTCCTGTGCTTCTATAAAGCGCTTCCCTCATAGAGAGCAAGCCTCTCTCACAGCGAGATCTCTGAGCCTGTGGCAGCCTCTCTATTATGTGGGCCTCCTGTTGAGCCCAGTCCAGAGGAGGTGTTTGAGAGCTTAGACACACTCGAGTCGCCGTGGCTTATCACTGAGCGCTGATCTCTGGGCTGGCATCAGGAGGCAGAAGGAAGCATCTGCTTATCTCTCACCCTCCTGCAGGCTTATGCCACCCTGGCTCTGGCCGTCGCGGGTACAGTTGTTCCAGCAAGCGCGAGGGCCGATGCGAGCCAGATTTCCGCGCTTGAGTTTGCCCCGTGGACTCAGTGTGCTTGCCAGAAACAAAGCGAACATCACAGTATTCAGTGGCTCTGATGCATATTAATGGCCACAGCAAAGCCAACTGGATTCTGAAGCAAACGCTGGTCCATGCTGAAAAGATAAGCTGTATATCTGAGGAGGTCGGAGGTAGACGCTGCCCAGCTCTTTACATGATGGTTGTGCACGATCTGCACTAGATCAGCGCTGGTTTTCTGCTGGTCTACCTGCTAAACAAGCTCAGCTGTGCTGTTTAGTAGCAAAATATGTAAGAAATGAATGGCAAATAAGAATGTTTTTGATAACAATGTTTTATCGAGAGGATTGATCTTCACATAAAATTATTACTCACAAAAAATAATATATAATAAGAATGTAATAATATAATACATAATGTTCATGAATTTAACTGGAAAATTATTTATCTTTAAATTATTAAAAGGAAAATAAATGTATATTATTTTATAGTTTCTCTTTTTTACATTTGTATTTTATTTTAATTTATATTTTATTATTTGTATTTTATTAATTGCCAAAAACACTGCATGCCAATGCATGCATTTTCAGTTTATTTTTATTATTTCCATATATATATATGCATTAAATATGTATATTATACATACATACATACATATACATAAACTGAAAATTCTCATATATATATATATATATATATATATATATATATATATATATATATGTACAAACACATGCAACAACCAAATATAAAGCATTTAATATAGTCATATCCCATCACATGCTCTCTGAGACATCTTTGCTGGCTGGTGTTGAAAATCCAGAACAGAACCAAACAACTCTTATCGCTGTGTGATGTGTCTGACAGCACTGACAGATGTTTCTAACTGCATGACCTCTCACAGCTTCACAATCACATCAGAGCCAATCAAAGCCGTCTGTGCCAAACAATTTCAATAATTCAAGATCTATTACCAAATACAAACTCATCACAATCACACAGGACTTGAGAAATATCTTCAACCTCCAGAAGAAAATCAAGCTACAACAGGCGTGTTATGAGTTTCCGTCTGAAGAACTCGCATTATGGTTTCCAGTCTTTAGCCAGTTAAGCATGTATTTTAAAGACGTAATATTCAACAGCAGTGCAGTCTGAAGATGAGCTCTGGCTCTGTTCCTGTTCATGCAGAAGCACTGAGGCATGCTGGGAATTTTTTTTTAAATAAGTATCGTATTGTAACAAGCCCATCTGGAAGTGCCATCAAATTCCTACTGAGGGTATTTCAGCCCGGATTATTATTATTTGTCTGTCTCTCTGTTTCCTATCTCTTATGAACATTTGTCTCCTCCCAGCTTGTCTGTCACCATGGTTCTGGTGAGTTTAAGTAGCTGTTTGTGTCTGTACCGGCGCCGATCATTGTGGATGTACCTAGCGTTTCCGCCTTTGTAAGCCCCTGTGTTTATCTGTCTGTTCCCCGTTCTCGACCTAGCCTGCCCCGGACTCTTGCTCTTGCCTACCCCCTGGAAACTGTTTGCCGTTTACCTGACCTCTGCTCAAAAATGGAATATTCTTTTGCCTTTGCCTCTGATTTTACCATTTGCTGTTAATCGACCCTGCTTGCCTGTACCTTGAGTTGTTTAATAAATAGCTGCCCGGACTATGTTTATTTGATCAAAGCCACAGTAAAAAAATATATATATATTATTATGATTCAAAATAACTGTTTCATAGTGTAATATATTTAAAAAAGTAATTTTTTCCAGTGATCAAAGCTGAATTTTCAGCACCAGTCTTCAGAATCACATGATCCTTTAAAAATCATAATATGGTTTATTGTTTAATTTATTGACATAATTTATTGTTATTATCAAAGTTGTGCTACTGTACCTAATATTTACTGTGGTGACACATTCCTGCTTAAGATTGAAAAAAAATTGCATTTATTTGATTTATAAATAAGGCTCTTTAAATGAATGCAATGCACCTAAATAAGCAAACTAAATAACAAAAAGCAATAAATAAGAAGCAAAAAAATAAATATCATTCATTCATTCATTTCTACAGTATTTGTATGTATAAATGTTTTGTGCCTGATCATTTTACAGTCATGAACATATAGTCTGTGTAAATATGTTTTATAAATATTGTAATTAATTTCATGGGTTTGAACTTTATTTAAATTGAAAAGAAAATACATCTTTATAGTGATATTTGGAATAACATGCGGTGCAGATATTCAAAGAATACTCCGAGAGCATCTTTGAGCATCTGTGTGTTTAATAGGCTACTCAACCTCCAGATCTACAGCATGTGTCGTAACTCAACCAATCATACAGATTTAATTCATCAGGAGGTTTAGTGATGTAGCAGTGTTCAGTGTGTTAATGAAACCACACCTGCAATCTCCATCCCTCAGTCCTCCAAAAATCCTTCCTTGATCACAGATGGTCTTCACCATCATGAGCTCATCAGCCAGTCTCATAATATGCACCATATGCTTCTCTCTGGGCGCTCGATCGCGTCGCTGTCAGTCACAAACGAGGGCTGTAATTTCTCTGGCTGTTGGGTTGTTTGTAAACTCGGGATTTCGTCATGTAGATGCTGCGGCGAAACATTTTGTTACGCTCCACAGGGGAGCAGTGATATTCAGAGTGCATTCGTGGGCCAGTTTTACTGAGTGAGTGTGTGTGTGATTTCAGTGAGCTCGTCTCCACTATGCGTGGAAGTGTTTCTGCATCTTGTGGGAAAGAGAAAACTAAAGTACTTAAGAACTAGAGTTTTACTGTTTCTGAAAAAAGAAGTCTGTGCCTTCAAAGCTCACTTCCACATAGGGTGTTGTGGGATGTTGCCAAGGTCTTGGTTAGTGGTTGCAATGTGATTTTTGCTATGTTTTTTGAATGGTTGCTATGGCATTCATCATGTCATGTCATGAGTTGTTACTAGGGAGTTGCTGTCACGTTTTAGGTTTCTTTAGAAAGTTTGTGGATGGTTGCTAGGCAGTTGCTATATGATTGATAATGCGTTTTAATGGTTCTTCTGTATATTTCCTGAGCATTGTGAGTTGTTGTGTTGAGAGTGGTTACTAAGGAGTTGCTATGGCGTTTTTAGAATGTTAAAATGTGGTTCCTTGGCATAAGGCATTTCTGCAATTATTTTACAGTAACACCTTGCTTTTTAGCATGCATATTACTAGAATATTATCCATTTATTAGTGCTAATTAAGCACATATTAATGCCTTATTCTAGTATAAATCCCTAATCCTACCCAATACCTAAACTTAACAACACCTAATGAATTATTGATAAGCAGCAAATTAAGAATTTATTGAGGGAAAAGTCGTAGTTAATCAAATGTAACTGTTTTTTGTTAATATATTACCTGCACATAGTGGGTGACTGCTATGTGTTTGTAACTAAAGAGTTGCTATTAGGGTTGGGTCGATAGACGATGACATCGTCCATCGCCGATAGACATCACGATGCTGAGCCGGCATCGCGATGCTCCGCTCCGTCGCGAAAGCAGCAACAAGCTCGCAAAAAACACACTTAATCTATGGTGGCAAATCTATGCCATTAATAAGCGAGTGCACCACTGATGCCGGCGAGCGCAGTAAATTATTTCCGCGGCAGGAAAACAGATGTACATGGAAAGAAACGGGGTCGCAAGCTCATATCAAACCCTCGCGCGCACTTGATGTGTCATCCGCGCGCAATTCAAGCACTCGC
>JAUCNO010000082.1:957141-971567 GCA_032353835.1 Enteromius viviparus | reverse complement strand
ATAGATAGATAGATAGATAGATAGATAGATAGATAGATAGATAGATAGATAGATAGACAGATAGACAGACAGACAGATACGTTAGACAAATATAGTAACGTAGATGATAGACAGATGGTTAGATTGATAGATAAAAGTATAGATAGATTTAACCATCAAATAAGTGTTTATGTTGAAGTGTAACGATCTGTAATCTATAAACCGAATTAAATAATTTGACTGATGAATCTACGGTGAAAACATAAGAGACGGTAAATAAACAAACTCCACCTGACCTTACATCGCCACTAAACAGCATGTACTTTTAAATTTAAAGCAGAACATTTGCTAATCGACTAACTCCTTTTTTATAATACCCACTGGAATATTTACTCATCAGATGTGTAGAAACGTGAAATAATCCCGAATCAGCGCTGTGGATATCTCGCAGGCGAACCTCGTCGCTTTCCATACGCATGAACGCACAAACGCGATGACGTGAAGCGCAAGTTACGTCACGTGTCTTGTGTGTTGACGTCTCGCCGCGCTCGGAGCGGTTCATCATGGCGCTGCGCAGCGCGGCGTGTATTCTGCTGCGGGCTGCGGTGGATGGGGGGCTGAAGCATCACGCGAGGGGTCTTCGGTCCACCGGTGAGCGGTGCTGGACGGTATTTGTGTGAATATGCGGTTAATCAGTTTAAAAATCAGTAGAGCCGCTGCTGTGCGCGTGTGCGAGCCGTCTGGCGTAAATGACCTTTACGCGTACTTATTACATTTATCTGTCTACTTATTCTAATCATTATAATCAACTAATAGACAATTTATTTATTAGTCTGCATTTTCATTCCGTCCGTACGTTTTTCGTGTCTTTCTGAAGCACTGCTTGTTTTAAATGTGCTCTACTTAAAGGTTCTCTTATATTTATTTGTTATCATTATTATAACATTTATGTTAAGGCCTTGTAATATTTATTTTTATGTTTTAGCATGATAAATATTAATTTGTGTTATTATTATATTAATACCAATGCAATATTTGTTATTTGTATTATTATAACATTTATTACAGCAGCATATTTACATATTACAACAGTGTAATTATGTTTTTTGCTTATTGTTTACATTAAAGCATTATTATTATTATTACATTTGTGCTACAGCACTTTCAAATTGTTGTTTTATATTATATTAAATGTTATCATAGTGTTTATTATTATTACATTTATTATTAGTGTTATAATGATGATTTGATATAAAATAAAATGAACAAAATAATATATCATTCATATTTAGTTTTTATTATTTATACAAAATACAATAATAAATATTTATAATATGCATTACTGTTTTAATTATTTTATATTACAACATTTTACTATAACGTTTTATAATTACTTATCTTAATTATCACATTCATATTATAACATTATTATGTTCTTCTTCTTGTTGATGTTATATTAATAATAAATCCCCTGTTGACTTTTGTAGCTGTTCTAGGTCACCGGTCTCCCTCTCAGGGTCCGATGCCTAATGAAGACATTGACTGGGCTCAACTCGAATCTCTGGAGAAATATCGCAGTTATACGCGCTACGTGAGAGCGGCAGAAGAGGCGGATCGGAAAGATGTTTGGTGGCAGACCTATAGGAAATTCAGAGAGGAGGAGAAGAAAGAAGGTAAGTCATCGGTTACCTGGTTATTTTTACAAGAGCTACAATATCAGTGTGACTCAGAGAGTGTTGATTGTTTTTATGGGCAGCCATCAACATTGGGCTCCCAAATCCACGTCCCTCCAGGAAGACAGAAGTGAAGGAGAGGAAGAAGGTGATGCTGGAGAACAAAAAGAACCCAGAGATGGAAAGAGAAGATCGACTACGAACATGTAAGTGTGTCGGTGAACAATCATGACCTCTGAAGAGTAAGCAGAACCGGTTAATTTGTTTTATTTTTTATACCAAAGCAAAAAAGGCCTCTAATTCTTGCTCTATCTATCTGTTCTCTTTTTATTATATAATAAAAAAAACCTGCTACATGTACTGCATTAAGCTGACTGAGACTTGTCATAGCAGTTGCATATCATTGCTCTTTTGTTGATTTTGATTGCTTCCCGAAGTCCTATAAGTTGCAAGATTAATCAAGCAGCAAACGCAGTGACTCATCAACCATCTCAAAGTTGCAGGTTTTCATAGAATTGAATAAATAAATCCTTAGACTGGTGTAAAAAAAAAAAAAAAAAAAGCATGTTTTTGTTTTTTACTAGTGTATATTTAAATAGTACATTACACAAATGTAATTTTTAGTTTAATGAAAAACTGTAAAATGATTTTACTGTAAATATATAAACTTGTGGGTTTAGTGGTAGAGAAGCGTCTTACTATCAATCATCAGGCATCAAAAGGACATTTAATTAAACGCTTTCTTATTTCTGGCTTCCAGTCCGCATTCCCCTCGACAGAGTGAAGACGCAGTGGGAGCAGACGAACGGACCGTACCACATCAAGAGGCTCGCCGAACACTACGGGGTGTACAGGGACCTCTTTCCCATGGCGTACTTTATGCCACAGGTCATGCTGCGTGTGGCGTACGGAGAGGACAGCAGCGCTGCGGTGCATTATGGGAATCACTTAACACCGAGTCAGGTGAGGACTCAAAACATGCGATGACTGTTTCTGTTTGAAATCAGGAAAACAGACTTTGATTTGCACTGTTTGTCTGAAATCCTCAGGCGGCACAAGCACCTCAGGTACGTTTTGAAGCAGAAGACGACTCTCTCTGGACGCTGTTATTAACCAGCCCAGGTACTTCAAAATATTCACATTAAATACTTTTTTTTAATCTAATGACATTTATAGTACATAATCCCAGTGACAGTGAGTGAAAGTGTGTTTCTGAGGACTTTTTATAACGCCTTGGTGTATGGCAATACATAATAAAGTGCTATATAAATGCTGCATTTATTAATTCATATATATATATTAATGTGTGTGTGTGTCAATATATTATTCAGAAATAGCATTTAGTAAACTGCTGTTTGAAGTTCCTCCACAAGATGGTGATACAGTGACATGAATGGTGTTTTACAGATGAGCATCTGCTGGACGGTGAGCAGGAGTATCTTCACTGGCTAGTGTGAGTATGTTTGTTATCCTGCATCACATTACATTTATAAATCATTTTTTTCAGCAAAGCTCACATTTCAACAAGAACAAAATCCATACATTTTTATTTAAAGGAGGAACATCTGGTATCTTAATGTTATAGAGACTCTCTTGACTTGAGGCCTGTAAATGACCACCTTCATTAAAATCATGCTATAAGCAGCATGCTCACCTTAACCTCATGCACTGACATCATTGTTAACTTAGGAAAAGCCAGGCGTAAAAAAAGAATTGTTTGACAAATGCAAGATTCTATCTGTTTTTTAATTCCTAATTTGTTACAGTGGGAATATCCCTGGAGGTTCAGTGTCGTCAGGGGAAGAGCTCTGCCATTACATCAGTCCATTTCCAGCCAGAGGAACTGGATTTCACAGATACATCTACATCCTGTTTAAACAGGAGCATCTGGTTGATTTTAGCACAGACATTTGGTCTTTCCCATGGTCAGTATTTTTTAGCCAAAGTCTTAACAGTAAGGTCATGATTTTTTATATATATATAAATGTTTTAACTCTTTTGATCAGTTAATTTATATTGGCTAAATTGAAGTATTACTTTTTAAAAAGCATTTGCAGAAATATATATTCTTTCTCTCATATTTATAGCCACTCTTTAAAGCAACGGACTTTCCGAACATTAGACTTCTACAGGAAGCACCAGGATGTAATTACTCCAGCTGGTCTGGCATTTTTCCAGAGCCAGTGGGATCAGTCTGTCTCTCACATCTTTCACACACTATTTGGTGAGTAACAAGGTTTTAAAACTGGCTTTACAATAAAACACTCTGGAAAAAAAATGTCTTTAAACATATTCCACAGATATGAAAGAGCCAGTGTTTGAGTACAACAGACCTCCAGTGTATCACCCACCGCAGAAGAAGTACCCTCACGGACAGCCTCTCAGATACCTGGACCGCTACAGAGACGGAGCTGATAAAACCTGTGGCATTTATTAAATGTTATGTACTCTGTTCTGAAACAGCAATGCTTTTGTTTGTAATAAACTAAATGTTATAAGCTGTGTTCTATGTTCAGTTGTGATCGGTCTCTAAAGGTGCGTAAGCAAAAAGTTTCAGTAGTGAGGCATAACTCAAATAATACAAAAATAAATAAAAAGGTATCTTTCTGTTGATCAACATTTTTATGTTTAATCTATTGCTTTTATATAAGCTTGTTCCCACCATGGGAATAAAGAAATAATAATAATAATTCAAAGGTAATTGCAAAATTCAGATTTTTGACTTTTTTTCTCACCACATAATTTAAAAAATGTGATTCGTTAAAAAAAGTTAAGGTACTTAAGGTAACTAAAATTTTAAGGAACTCTAAACTCAAAATTAATTTTAAATGTGTTAAAGTTTTATGAGATAGAAGTATCTCTTCATTCAAAATTTGTCCTTGGAATTTTTCATTCTTACTATATTTTCCCGCTGCAAAATAAAAAAAAGCGAACAGAAGAAATAAAATTTTAAGATAAAAACTTTTTTTAAACATACTTTTTCTGAATTTTGTATGTCACAGAGCCATATGTCTCTGTAGCCAATCAGCAGTAAGGAGGCGTGTCTTGTACTGAAAGTGAAGAGATTTAAGTTCACAGGACGGATATTAGCAGAGTCAAAAGTTGAAAAATGAGATTTTCGAAAACTCTGCAGACCCCGTTTTAGTTTGAAAACACTGCGGGTGCATGTTGGTGTAAACAACGACTATAGAATTCCCAAGACGGGTTCACTTGTGTAGTTTTTAATGGCTGATTGATCATGGCTGATCAATCACAGGAAGCCCCGCCTTCTGAATACAATAGCCAATCGCTGATTGCATCTGCCGTTAAAAATGTATTACACAGTTGTTGTCAGATTTCATTCGTGATTTCAAATATGAAATTTAATCGTAAGCTTAGAGAAAAGTTTGGGAGGATTTGATCTTTCCTCTATTCAAAGAGATAGGAGCTGCACTTGGATGGCCAAGAGGTGTTTTAAAGATGGCCGCTGAGTGACATGACTTGTTTTAAAGAGACTTTGGTTAAATGCAGAGCACAAATTCCAAGTATGTGTCACCGTACTTGGCCACAAGTCACATCACTTTCAATTAAAAAAATAAATAATAATTATATAATGAGAAACTACAAAACTTCTATGAAATTAAAATGTTCCCCAATATGTAATAATTAGTAGTAACATTAAAAAATAAATACATTTCTGCTAACACAAAGGCTATTAGTACAGTATTATCTTAAAGTTAAAATACTGCAGATTTTACAATATAGTAAAATACTGTGCTAATATCACTACAGAACTTTTAATGTTCTGTTTACAGTTCTGTTTCACAAGCTACTTGCACTGCTTATAACTTGTTAAATTGTGCACAACCAGTGTTACTTTTGGGACAGTATGCCTTCCAGCCACAGCACACACATCTGGGCTCGAATAGTGCTGAGGCTTACAACTCTGGAACAAAGGTTTCTTTCAGGAGTTTTCTGTACAAGGCAATATTCCACCAGCAAAACACATCTGCGGCCACATTTATAAAGCGTGTGTATGCTTAAATCCACAATAACACTCACGTTTATACAAAATACAACATGGAAAAGTTCTTAGCTTCGCTGAGTTCTGGGCAAACTAAGTTTGAATTCTACACTTACTCAGAGAATCAGTTCAGGGAATAACCGCATGAGCCTAAAGACCCATTTACACAAGGATACATTATAAAGCTATAAAGCTCCAGCATGCAATAGCAGCATATCGTGCATTGGAGTAAACGGGCCAGTTGGTAATATAAAGCAGCAAAACAGCAGCTATTTTGTGTTTAGATGAGACCAGAAGTCAGATCCTTCAGCATATTAATAATAATAACCTGCGCCCGAAGCCAGATTACTTTTTATAGTTGCTTCTGAAATAGATCTGCCATGACAAGCAACTGTTACACCACCAAACTAATGTTGGTTTTAGCCAATATAAACAGAGAGAGTTTAGAAGAGTAAGTTTTTTATATAAGAAAAGTTAATCCGGACAGTCGAAGAACTATAACAGTGCACAACAAAACATCTTAAAGGTAATAATAATCAATAAAGTAATAATAATAATAAAGGTAATTTGAGCACTATATTTTCAGACGTCAGATGGTAGATTTGTGGGAGCCACGCATCCAAATTTCCAATCATAATTTGTCATTTTTCATTGTATGAACAAAAGCAGCATAAACATTCGGCTTATAGTTGGAGGCGAGGATGAGGGAGTTAGTTTCACAGATGTGTTTTTGTAACGTAACATTAACTGTTGGCAGCGCTCCTACTCTGAAGGCGTCATTGGGTCGGATCTCAGGACCAGGCTATCTCAGATTCTTATCCACTGCCAGACGTTTTTTCCCTGGTTTTTCCAAAGATTTTGTCACTTTCCTGCTTCTTTGCATTGTGTGAGCCCCGTTCTCACACCTATTGACACATGTGACCTAAATAATAAACGTTTTGTTTTCACATCAAAATCTTATTTATTTATTTTAGAATATACATATATTTTCTTTTCAAAGAATCAGATTAAAATCTTGGAAAAAATGGGTGATGAGAGAAATATCAATAAACACTGAGATTTTGAGTGGAGAGGGGCCTTGGTGTATAATTATAATTCATCTACAGCCGAAGAGCCAAGTTAATGTGATTTAAAATGAATGTAAAATGTCCTCATCTTGACCTCAAAAAAAGACAAACATTAAAATTAAAATAATATGAAAAACAACATTTTTTAAATGATATTTTTTGCTAATTAATTTTATTGCCATCTATAAAACTAAAAAATATTAAATATTTAAATAATTTAAACAAATGTTATTGCCATATTAAAGCAATAAAACATGAATAATCTATAATGCATTAATATTTTCACAGCTTTTTCATTTAATGAAAGCCTTTACTCAGCATTTAAGTGACATGTTAAAAACAAAAAAATGTGAAAATTATAATTAAAAACTCATTTGTAACAATGCCTTCCCTCATAATATTGTGATATTTTCTTGCACTATGCCTTCTGTAAAGTGCAGTCTTAGATGAGAGGAAGGAGATCACGGGAAGCAAATGTAAAAGTAAATAAAGTCTTTTAATGACAAAATAAAACGTGGAGTAGTATCCATAAACTTTACATATAACATTCACAAACTACACATGAAATGTTAACAATGACCGACAAAGACCGGTACAAAGGGTTCAACTTCAGTAGAGACGTTAATGAGGGAGACACACCTGAACAGAATACAATAATTAACAGAAAACTAGTTCACGGAGCACATGGACACACATAGAGCACATGGGGAAGGAAAACAAAAACATCACATGATACACCTTCACACAATATTATTCCTTTAATTTAATAATATCTTTAAGGTGCCGTGATTATGGATTTTCAGAAACTGCCTTTCATGCAGTGTGTACCACATCTCTAAGTGAATGAAAACATCCTCTAAGGATTTCAATCTAAAAGCACACCGTGTTACCATCTGTCAAAAGGAAGTCGACTCTGAATCATTGAAACTAGTCTTTTTAAAAGAATACAAAGCCATTTCATGTCGCATTTGAAGCGTTAAAATGAAATCGACCTGTCACTGGAGTAGTTTGGAAAAATGAATCGTTTGGTAGAAAAAAACTGCATAAGAAAATAAAAATATTGCATGCATGCATCCCAAAACTAGAATACCTTTCATTACCCATAATAGGGGCACTTTAAAGTACCCCTATTATGCCGTTTTAAAGTTTGCTAATATTATTTTATAAGTCTCTTAAAACAGGTTTACATGTATGCTATCACGCCATCGGCTTGTACTGATCTCAGTACAGGCCATCTCACATGCTCATTCACTGAAGTACTAATTACCGTCAGCTGTAGCTTATTTAGAGAACCATATATAAACACCACTCACCAGTTCTATGGGTGAAGATCAAGGTAACATCACTATGTTCTGGTTTCTATGATGAATCAAGTTATTGATTCACGATTCACGTGAGAGAACGCAAAACACTCACCTTCGCTCACTCACCTGTACCACAGAATCCTGCACCCTTGCACCAGTCTTCATTCCCTCCATTGAATCCGCTAAGGAAAAGACGGGATCAAGAGAGTGGAAAGGATTAGCGATCTGGAGATCGCCTCAAAGCTATCTGCTCAAACGATCTGGAGATCGTCAAAGACACTTATACTTACCAACTTCAATTAAACTATAAAACTTACCTCTTGTGTTCCGTCTCCCTTGCAGAGCGTTACATATGCAAGGTCAAAAAACACTTTAGTTTTCATTTAATTTTACCCCATTTCTAAATGATTTGTAAATGACTCGTGTGAAGCAGTTCGAAGAATCAGTCTGTCTAAACCCCGCCTTTCCGTGAGCCCTCACTGCTGTGATTGGTCAGATGATGCAGTCCTTTATGATTGGTCTACCGCTTTAGCTTGAGTCAGAAAATGAAACGCCCATTGCCAATAAATGAATGAAAGCGCAGGATACAGTCTTCTTGACATGATGTAATCCACATGGAAATTGTACTGTTTGTGGGCGGGGCATGTTGTTCGCGAGGTAGAATGTGGGCGGATATTATGCAAATATGTTACTGAGTGACGTGGATCCTTAAAAGAAAAAGATTCGACTTGCTGACGACTCATTGAGGTGAATGTGAGCCGACTCTTTTTTTTTTTTTTTGATAGACAACTTTATTTATCGTGCACTGTCAGCTTCACAACTTTGCAGATTTGGTGCTTGATCATTTATTGATCGTGGTTAAGGTTAGGTTTCAGTAGGATTGTAGGGACATTGTCAGGACAATTCTTTCGAGTTCCAGTGTTTAACAACGTGGATCTCAAAATATGTTGATCTATGAGCACATCCACTTCAAAAGAAGGACCTGCACTCTTCTACTCCCCACTGGAATTTGCTCATTTGTGGTCTGCATTTCCAGTCCACTGCAAGCAAACATTCAGCAGATGATGTGCTTATACCCAGCAGAGGCGCACGCAGGTTTTATAGACACTGAGCTCCCAGAAAGTTTAGTTTTTCCTGACTTACATGTGTGCATTTTAAGATTTTTTAAGGATTATATGTTGGATGATAACATAGGTTTAAAGTCAGGGCAGTAGTAACATAAACTATTTTTCAGTTCAAATAAATGCTTTATTAACACATGTTCCTGCTGTATTTCATTCAGGCATTTAAAGAGCATTAGGTAGTTGTCAGACGTCTGTTTTTGTGAGCTCATCTAAAGTGAGGACTATTTACATCTTGTACAGCATTTATAAAGCAGATGTAGAGACTCATTTATATAACAGCAAAGTTAAACAAACACAACACAGAGGGATACACTCTCAGACATATTTTTTCAAGATGTAAAACAAAAATTGTACAACTGTACACTTTATAAATAAAAAACAAACCTTCAGTTTCATAGAAAAAGAAATAAGTGTACAGTTGTACAATTTAATATTTTTTTGCATCTTGAAATGTTCTGTATCCCTGTTCTGTTAGGAAGATAATTGACCATTTCTCCTTTGTACGTTTAGATGTGCTTATAAATCAAGAACAAGGCATTTACAGCTGTATTTACTACAACTGCTTGCTAATGATTATTAATGCTGGACAATGCTTTAAAAAAGGATGAAGTCATTATTTACTAATGCTTAACTAATGATTTGTGTATTATTATGAAGTGTTACCTAGTTTCTTTATGTTTATGAATTTAATAAACATATTCTGGTTAAAAAAATGGAACGGCCGTCACTAAAATCAAGTGACAAAAATGATTAAACATGAATATTATGTTTTTATATTTTTTATTCAAACTGACAGAAATTTTTCTTTTCTAATAATTTTATTGGCATTCTTATTTTTATATAGCCAATGTTTTAAAAGTGTCCAATTATCTTTTTAGTCAAATAGAATAATAAGACATTTGGGCTGTTACCAAGCAAATTATGAAATTGATTATGCAAGTGGCATTTGAATGTATTTACGCACTGTTTAATGCAAGGCATGAATGCATTTAACTGCAATTACAAATGCATAAATACTTTTTTGATATATTAAACATAAAAATACTGATATTTGAAGTGATTTAAAACATAAAAAAAATAGGGGGTAACTGAACCGAATCATTGATGAATGTTGATTTATTTAGTGTACGGCCAGTCTCTTTTGTTATTGTCCTTGGGGACATCTTCACAACATTGAGTCCACACTCTATATTTGATGCTGCTGAGGACAAAGGCAGACCGCACATCTGTTCTACTGAGAAAGTCATTAACATTTCCTGTTAAGGATCACTCTCTATTTCCTTCCAGCAAATAAAAGCTGCCCTCCATAAAAAAACAAAAAACTCACCCCCCAAAGTTTTATATTCCCTCATGGACAGTACACACTGCATTAAATAAACTCAGACTCATGTGCACTGGCATGTCTTGCTCATATTACATTATTGTACACTAATACAGTTAAACATCTTTAACTGTGAACAACTACACCGCATAAATGTACAGCTAATATATTTCTTACATATTTCTGCTTCTTATTGAATATCTTTCTGTCTCATTTATCTCACCTTACAACATTCATCTTATTATTATTTATTCTTGTATTTTTATCTTCTTTGTTAGCACCATTACACAAGACAAACTCCCTATATACCCACAGTGAAATAAAGATGTTTCTTTTTAGACTTTTGCATTTGAACCATGATTTATTCAGTAGGTAATTTGGGTTAAAAACAGCAGAAGTCTGTTTATTCTCAGGACTTTTTTTGGTGAAGCGTTGGTCACATAATCTAGCTGTGATGAAAAACCACACACACACAGACATAAAACAACCTGTCTCTTCACATCAGACCCACAAGCCCACAAGCATGTTTAAAGACATAGGCTTTTCATGATGTTTTTGTGCAGCATTATGTTTTCAGAATGTGTACCGCTGTATTTTAGAAGTGAACACACACACTGACAGACAGACAGACAATAAATACATATTTTAACTTAACTTACCAGTTTAAAATCAAGCTTGACAGTCATGCTCTCCATTCACTTTTATTTCATAAACAAGACCAGTGTAATCAGAAAAAGGTGGTTTTTGACATCTATTGTCTCTTTTTTTGATTCCAGAAGTCAAATAGGCAACTTACTGTAAGTAAAATTAAATGAGGATACTTCACTTTCACTCAAGTTAATCCTATGTTTTATTTTTATTTTTTCAGGAAAAAAAAAGTCAAAATGAAGAGACTTTTTGCTTAGAACAAGCAAAGTAATCAGCCAGTGGGGTAAGCAAAATAATCCTATTTCAAACAAAAAACAGGGTTGTTTTGCTTACGCCATTGCCAGATTATTTTGCTTGTTTCAAGTAAAAACTCAATTAATTTTACTCTGTTTTTTTTCTGCCATGAAATTTTTTTCTTGTCTAGAAAATCCTTCTTGATTTGCAAATTTTTTGATATTTCGGCTGGAAACAAGACAAAAAATCTAGCCTTAGAAATTAGATTTGCAGTGTGTATTTGTACACATTTGAGATGTTAAAGAAATCCTTTTTTCTTCCCTTTGGGTAATCTCATTCATCCACATAATTTCAGTCAAACACACATGCATTGGAGTATTTGAAGTTGCTTAATCTAGGTTAGTGTTTTGTAGCATGGTTATTAAAAACAGACAAATGCAGTACAAAATCTGTGCTGAGCAAAGAAAAAACACAAGAAAAAACCTTGAAGAGCTGCCAGTGTTACAAAGGAATGAAGGAAAAAGGAAAGAGCAACCTTTGAGCATTAAAACACATGTGTTTTAAAAGAGACAATAAATAGATTTATCGCAGCCTATTCTCATTTTGGACCGTCACTGTATATTTCAATGAAAGATTTATTCGATTTATAGGAACCAAAACTACTGAGTAATCCTTATTTTATCAATGAAAAAGCAGTCCTTTGCCAAAAGCTCTGGAGTAAGCTGTATCTGGGTCACTCAACAGCGCAGAAAAAAGAAAAGTTCCATCATTTCTACAGCATTTATAACATACATGGTTTTGCTTCTGCGGCAGTCGTGGGCTAATGCATAGGGAGTTGGACTTGTAACCCAAAGGTTGTGGGTTCGAGTCTCAGGTCCGGCAGGGATTGTAGGTGGGATACTGAATAAAGATTCAAACACCAGTCACAAACAAAGAAATGATTGAAAGGTGCTGATTTTAAATATAATTGTCATGATATCCAGCTGGAGTTCCTTGTTGTAACCAGCCTAACTTCACCCACAGTCACAAACTCCACTGATTACAATCACACCTGGGGCCTGTACCATGAAGCCGAATTAGCTGGTTAGCCAGGTAAATTTAGGATTAGTTTGCACCAATCCTGGGTTTTAGGTACCATGAAAGAAACTCGGCTTCATTTGGTGTTAATTGCCATGGTAACTTGCGCTGCACAGCTAACCTGCTCCGGAGCAGGTTATGTTCTGGATTAGAGAGCTCAAAGCGAAATTTGACCAATCAGCTTCCAGCAAGGTGACACATGTCTGATGCAATAAAGCCACTCCCCCAGCTTCTCTTACTCCAAATTAAAGGACGCTGCATAGTAAAACATTGTCTAAAGATAAAATCATCTGATGTTTTTAGATTACTTTTGACACCAGTGAAATCCACCCTCTGTGGTATTTATTTTGAGCTCTCCTTGTCGCATTATTCTTCACACGTAGAAATATTTTGTTGACCCCAGATCAAAAATGGACTAGACTAAAATTTCTGATTGATACTCTTTTGTTCTCTTTGTAAAAAACACAGATATAAAAGAATAGGAAGAGAGGAAATATTTTTGTCTGTCTTACATTGAGTAAAGCCAACTCACACAGCTCCACAGACGCTTTTACATTTGTAAGATTTAATATAATTAACTTTCAAAGTGTCATTGCCACTTTTCCTCTGATACAGTTTCCCCAAAGTCATCTGAGTCTCAGAATCTAATTCTGTGTTACACTGGCAAACAGTTTTTTCACTTTAATGTGAATGCAGTGCCCTGCGTGTACACTCTTCACCATCATTAACAGTAGGCAAATGAGACAGTGGAAGAAAAATCAACACGTAAAGGGTATTTATCATGCCAACATTTTACTATCTCCAACACAGGCATCAGCAGGAGAGAGATGCAATCTGATTATCCTTTTGCCAGGTGAAATATGCATGTGCTGATACAAGCATACACACATATACACCCTAATCTTCCTGAATAACTATTTGCTCTGTTATCCTCATACAGATAATGATGCATACATGTCAGAGTCAGAGATTCCTGTGTACCAGAAACTTACCTGGAACGAGGCAGACGACCTTTCACAAATACATGGACAATGGCAAACTGTATTTCTTGTTTCCTTTTTCTTCTTCCGTAGATGTGCCATTTATTTTATAATGGCTTAGATGGGACCCTGGTTTCTCACTGAAATTACATTTCCCATGGACAATATTGAAAGTTCAAGGTTAATCATAGGCTAAAAAGGGAAAGAAGAATGAAAAGAAGCAATTTCCTCAACCGTTTCTATGGATTCCAGATGGCGAATGCACAGTATGTTCTCAACAATAATTTTTTATTCAATTAAAATCATCTCAAAGCACGGATTGTGTCAGTGCGTGTGAAACCGGTGCTGTTATACATCTAAGCCATTCTAGGTGTTATTTTGTATGTATATATGGTGAATTCAAATCATAAAGCTGAAATGTATTGTTTTTTTTTTTAAACCTGTATAACTTTTTTCTTCTAGTGAACACAAAAGGTAATTTTCTGAATATAATGGAAGTAAACGTTGCTGTCAATAAAGCACTGAAGGAAAGCACTATATTTAATTCTGAAGCCATATGAAAAATGTGTGTAAACTACAGGCTGATGCTTGAGTTATAGAGATTCTGATATTGCTATAAGATATATGTCGCGAAGAAGCTTCGTGAACCAGGCGCTTTCGCTTCTTTGTGGGCAGGCAGGACTCGGAGGCAGAAATAACAAGACAAGAAAACAAAGAAAACGCGAGGAGCAGTGCAAGAACAAACGAGCATACATGTAACGTTATCAACTGACAGAGATACAAGACATGGGACAAGGACTAATCAAACACACCTGGACAAACACGGCTGGCAGGGGATGAACACTAATGAGGAAGGCGGGGTTACAGAAGAGAGACATGAGGGAGCTGACAGGTAAAAACAAACAAAGAGCACATGGACCTGGGGCCTGTTCCATAAACCAAGTTTACCAAATAAGCCAGGCTTATGGCAGATAGTCTGACTTATTTTAATACAAATTAACTGGCAATAAGTCAGA
>JAUCNO010000082.1:942020-957041 GCA_032353835.1 Enteromius viviparus | reverse complement strand
CAGTCTGTACAGTAGAAACACCATTACACCTATGAAGAGAGAGACCCCAGAACACATGGAGACACTACAGGAGTGTGAGTGTATCTCTTTCTCTTTCTCTCTCTCTCTCTCTCTCTTAGCACTTCATCGTCTGTTTTCTCTTTCTCCAGAGTCTCGTGTCTTGTCAGGCTGATCTTGTATCCGTCCACAGTTTGACGTTATATTTTGTCGCTGTGCAATCAGACTCAAACATCCTGCAAACATCAGACAATTACAGCCGATCTTCCTCTTCCTGTGGATCACGACAGAAACTCAGGAGCTTCGGAGTTTAGAGTAGTTGAAGATTCAGTTTCACAAAAAACATGGCGTTATCTAACGATATCAGAGCTATAGCTGTTAGGAGAAATAAAGAAGTATATAATACACCCTAAAAACAAATAGAAATATAGGAATATTCTGGATTTATTGTTTACAGGTGTTTTACCTGTGTTTTGAATTTTACACAGTATTGCGTTGTATTTTACATTTATTTTTATTTAAAGATAAATATTGAATATTATTACTTTTTTAAATGTATGTAAAATCAATAGATAATGTCTCAGTTATGAACTATTATTTTATGTATTTATTAGCATATAATGTAAAAAATTTATTTAATCTTGTAGTAATTATCTTTTCAATAGGAGGCCTGTCACATGATATTATACAAATATTATATATAATGTAATTTAAAAAATGTTAATATAATATACAGTATAATTTTTGTAGTTAGTTTAATTTTAATATTATATTATATATATATAATGACTGTAATATTGTGTTTAATTATTTTAATAGTAACATAATATAAAACTGTATATATTTTTGTAGTTGGCTTCTTTTTAATAACAATTTATTTTATATATAACATATATGTTTATTGCATTAAGCAGTTTTTTATTGATTCTGATTGCTTCTATTGTCACTTTGGATGAGATGACTAAATCTAAATGTAATGCCTCTGGTCTGTCAGCTTCACCCACAGAATATGCCACCATGAACCTGACGCTGAGCGCCGAGCCCGGGTCATTCCTGACCAACAGCTCCCCGGGGATGCGAGCCAATCCCGTCACAGCATTCGTCCCACATGACCTCCGGACCGCCAATGATTCGCAAGCCTCCAATCTGACCGTAAACGGCTCTCTTGTGTCCAGCGAGTCGCCGGATGCTCCTGTAGGACACACGGTCTGGCAGATCGTGATGATCGTGTTCCTGTGCGGCTCGCTGTCTGTAGTCACCATCACCGGGAACATCCTGGTCCTGGTGTCCTTTAAAATCAACAAGCAGTTAAAAACGGTGAATAACTACTATTTGCTGAGCCTGGCCTTCGCTGACCTCATCATTGGAGTGCTTTCGATGAACCTCTACACTACGTATATAATCATGGACCACTGGGTGCTTGGGAACTGGGCCTGTGATCTGTGGCTGGCCATCGATTACGTGGCCAGCAACGCTTCGGTGATGAACCTGCTGGTCATCAGCTTCGACCGGTACTTCTCCGTCACCCGTCCGCTCACCTACAGAGCCAAACGAACCACTAAGAGAGCCATGACCATGATCGGACTGGCCTGGTCCATTTCCTTCATCCTCTGGGCCCCGGCTATCCTCTTCTGGCAGTATTTCGTCGGACAGCGGACGGTTCCTCCAAATGAGTGCTACATCCAGTTCCTCTCAGAGCCGATCACCACTTTCTGCACAGCGATAGCTGCTTTCTATCTGCCTGTAACCATCATGACCGTCCTCTACTGGAGGATCTACAAGGAGACGGAGAACCGCTCCAAAGAGCTCGCTGGACTTAAGGGTTCAGGGAACCAAGGCAGTCCGGAGGAGTCCGGGGAAAAATGGTATGAGCCATCGACATTAGCTATGTTTCCATGCACCTATTTTTATGCGCATTTTGAAATATTGTCAAAAAAAAATCTAAAAGTGTGCATAAAAAATGTAACCATCCAATCAGAACAAATGCGTACGATGGAAGCAGATTTGCCGATTTATTACTCCATGCACATTGAAATCGTGGTGAGACAGGATACCTCGACCGATCTCGACAGTATTTCTGTATAATTGTCTTAAACGAAAGCACTGACAGCATTTAATGTGTTCGTCTGCTCGCTCTGAGATGCAACTTATTCATTATATTTGAAAATTATTATATTCAGTGTCTTCTCCTAAAGTAATTTTCTTAGTCCTATTCAGTGCCAGTTCACCAGCAGGCCATGGTTTTGTTCTCTTTGACTCACTGGATGGAAATGGTGCTTTATTGTTTTATGTGATATTCCAGTTTAACGCAAGTAAAAGTAATACAAGTAAGGTTTTTTTTTTAGTAAAATTAAAGTTATTAAAGGAAAAAAAACAACTTTTATTTATCAGTAAAAAGTACAAGAATGTAGTGAAAGTTTTCAGAAGAAAAAGACTTTTTAAATGTGCTTGAGTACAGTAAAAATACTATCTCTGAATATTACACATACAGGTCAAAACTATTAGAAAACTAGTGTTTATTTTTAATAACTCTTGTTATTTCTATATTTTGCTGTAGTGTGTCAGTGGGACATTTCAGCTTGTATTTCCAGTAGTGCTGTCAAACAATTAATCGCGATTAATCGTGTCTATAATAATTGTTTTTGTATACATAATATATGTATGTGTACTGCGTATATTTATTATGTATATATAAATAAACACACAAACATATTTTGAAAATGTATATATTTTTGGTCTGTCAAATGAATAATCGCGATTAATCGTGAGTTTCTCAATGAGCTTTGCAGGTAGCTTTCCTGAAGCATGGATTATTTGTTTATATGTTAAAAAAACACACGCACTATTGATTCACTGATTCGTGATGATTTTTTTTACAGCGTGGGGAATCCAGGACACGCGTGCAGTTACGAGCTCCACCAGAGAAGCTCGGGACGAACCGAAACAGGCCGGTTTTGGTTCTGGCCGTTGAGTCGTAAAGCTCGGAGGAGTCATGGCAGTGAGACGGACCGATCTAGCAGCGATAGCTGGAATAATAACGAAACCGCCGTGTCCCTCAACCAGTCGGATGATGAGGAGGAGGAAGACGGAGAAGCCATGTACTCCATCTCTGAGAACCTCCAGCAAGACACGAAACCTTCCAGAAAGGGACTGGACTCCAAAGATCCACCCGATGGCAAAGACGCCAAACGCCTTCCCTGCAAGACCAAGACGCAGGTCAACAAACGCAAGAAGTTATCTCTGGTGAAAGAGAAGAAAGCGGCGCAAACGCTGAGCGCTATCCTGCTGGCCTTCATCATCACCTGGACGCCGTATAACATCATGGTCCTGGTCAATGCGTTCTGTGACGAGTGCATCCCCGAGACGCTCTGGGCTTTGGGATACTGGCTGTGCTACGTCAACAGCACCGTCAACCCCATGTGTTACGCTCTCTGCAACAAGACCTTCCGCACCACCTTCAGATCCATCCTGCTGTGTCGCTGGCAGCAGACGAGTAAACCCAACAAACCCAACACAGCGCTCCATCAGAGGCATCCCGCGGCCGTCTACCGGAGACAGAGCCCCGTGGAGAACTAGAGCAGCTCTGAAGGACCGGACAGTACTCAGCGCTGGTCAGCAATTCATTGTGATTAATCACACATATATATTTATTATGTAAAAATGCACACACTTGCAAGAAAAATAAAAAATAAATAAGAATACTTACTAGTGCTGTCAAATGATTAATCGTGATTAATCGCATCCAAAACTAGTTTTTATGCACATGATATTTATTATGAATATATAAATAAACACACACACATGCATGTGTTTAAGAAAAAAGATAAAAAATAATAATAATGATGTCAAGCGATTAATTACAATTAATTGTGTCCAAAATAGTTTTTGTTTACATACGTGTGTGTGTGTGTGTGTGTTAATATATAAATAATACATATAGACAGTACACACACAAACACATATATATAAAGTTACATGTTATGTTATGTATTCGTATAATTTGTATTATATGTCAATACAGTTAATATATAAATATAAGCAAGGTGTGTATTTATATATGCCTAATAAATATAAACAGCACACACACAAACACATACAGTATATTATGTAATTTTATTAAGTTTTGTTAAGTTTACAATTAAACAGCAGTAATATATCAAAAACTACATTTCTGATTAGTAACATGCATTGCTTGGACAACTTTAAAGCTGATTTTCTCAATATTTAGATGTTTTTGCTCTCTCAGGTTCCAGATTTTCTAATAGCTGTGTCTCCGAACAAACCAGACGTCAGTGAAGAGAGTATTTATTTAAAAAAACTGCCCCTTAAGACTGTTTTTGTGGTTCAGGGTCACGTAAACACAAACCTTTACTTGTACGTTGCCCAGCACTAGTTAACAGGTCAGTTTAAGCTGGACACAATGGACTGTGTGACTCCAGAATCATCCACTGCTGAACCCGGTACAGATGAACCTTCTCTTTCCTGTGCTGAAGGACTTGTCGGGTGGGACATGCCGTATTTAAGGGCTCATGTTTTTTAAATCAATCTCTTGGTCCAACCCTACATTATTTTCTTACAGGTTTGCCTCATAATGTATATAAAATAAGTTTTGAAGGAAGGCTTCACCCAGGAAGGATCCTCGTTTCCACCATCGCTGAACACAGTAGAAGATCTTCTGAAGGATCCACGGACCGCTGTAGTGTGAAGACGTCAGTGTTGTTGATCTGGTGTGTGTGTTTCACGGGGTTTATGTGGACATGTTGTGCTTCTCTGTGATTTTGTACTGTTTTACTGAAACAAGCCTCGGCTGGGTTTGATTTCGTCCTGGTGAATGTTTTAAATGTATTTCCACTTTAGGTCAAGTGCACACTACAAAACCAAAGCACTTCATGTTTTTAGGGTAACACTTTATTGCAATAGTCCACTTAACTATAAGTGTCTGTGCATGCACACGTCTACTAGCAGTCTTTAGAGTATTAGTAGACCGTCTGTCTAATACCCAGAGAGAATATCCAGTGTTAGGTTTTCAGCTACCAAAAGCGAAGTACTATAAATGTCAATTTATTCGACCAACCCTAACCAAACTCTACTAATACTCTAATGAGAGTAGACTTGTTGCTTTTAGTTAGTATAATGTTGTAATATGTTTTTAATCTGTGAGAAGGGATTTCTAATGCAGAAACTGTACTGAAGTACAATTAAATGTGGAAACTTTTTAATGTCAAATAAAGCACTGGTTGAATACTTGTGTGAAATACTGATATTCCTCTGTATCTGAGCCCCTGAGAGCCGAGGGAGGCCGTGGGAAGACGGAGACAGAAAAAAGCTGCTGCCCACGGCTCCTCAAACACCATCACAGCCCTGCTTTTTGGCTTCTTTTTCCTGTTCTGTTCAAATCAGTGTAAAAACAAGTGCAAAACCCTCCTGCGTTTAGAGAAGAATAAACTGTGAGAGACTCGTGCTGGGATTCAGCCGGGGAGGAAATGACCTGATGATTTCTGCAGCGTTCCTGCGGCTCCAAGAGGAGATCGTTGCGCTTGCAACACTGAGGTCATGGGTTCAATTCCTGGTGAACGCATGAACTGATCCGATGTTATACAGTGCATATATCCAATGCAATGCCAGTCAATTTGGATAAAAGCATCTGCATCAACGTAAATGGCTTGAACAAATCATGACGATTGGTTCCATTCCCAGGGGATGCTGGAACTGATCCAGTTTATAGCTTAAATACAATGCAAGTCACTTTGGATTTCTGCATCTGTCAAATGCATAAATATAGGAGGCTAGATCATGGCATGCTACAATAATGTCATGGGTTTGATTCCCAGGAATTCATGAACTGATCCAATGTATACCTTAAATTCAGTTCAATTTAGATAAAACTATCTGCCAAATGCATCAATGTAAATGGCTTAAACAGCGAGGTTCGATTCCCAGGAGATGCCTGAGCTGAGTATATATTAAATGCAATGCAAGTCACTTCTGAGTTAAGCATCTGCCAAATGCATGAATAAAGGAGACTTATACATATACACTTATACATGCAACAGCAAGGTCATGGGTTCGATTCCCAGGAATTCATGAACGGTGGCATAACTTACATGCAATTCAAGCCAATTTGGATAAAAGCATCTGTCCTTGCGTAAATAGAAATGGCTCAAACAGCAAGGTTTGATTCCCAGGGGATGCATGAACTGATCTAGTTTATAGCTTAAATGCAATGCAAGTCACTTTGGTTTTCTGCATAAATGTGGGAGGTTAGATAACGGCATGCAACAGCAGGGTCATGGGTTCGATTCCCAGGAATTCATGAACTGATGCATACCTTAAATGCAATTCAAGCCAATTTAGATAAAAGCATCTGGCAAATGCATCAATGGCTCAAAGAGTAGGCTTGCAACAGCAGGGTCATGGGTTTGATTCTCAGGGGATGCATGAACTGATGAAATGTAGACATGCAATGAATAAAAGCGTCTGCCGTTTGCATAAAGGTAAACGTGTATGAACCAGTATGCCACAAAACAAAGCTGTGAGTGTTAATGTTGATGTTATAGTGTGCACTTGACCGGCTGAACTGTGAGGTCGTGACCTCACTGAACAAACGCTGCTGTTTGAGCACTCCTGCAGGATTTTATCCTCCTTTTTATCTTTTTACAGCAGAAACAAGTTCAAGCTGGTTCAGGAGTGTCTGCGGCAAAAAAATACTCTATAACTGTACAATGTGGGAGGAAAATTATCAATAATGGATTCCTCTTTTATTTGTGATACGTAATATTTGATTATTGTGTTCTATGCATATCTGGTCGGGAGTTCAGTGCCTGTTTCTGTGCGAAGATGGAGTGGCGTTTGATAACAAATGAATAAATATGGTGTGTTTTTATATGGTTATAAAACAATATGCCCTCAAAAACCTGTCAATGACTCTGAAAATGAAGGTATATCACTGATTGTGAGGTGGATTTTAGATGTGCTCTCTGTATAAAGAGTGTCTGTGCTGTGAATATGTGTTGTTTTTCCAGTATGTTTGGAGGATCAGAGATCATGTGGTAATATTACACACTGCTGTGACAGAAACAAATGATTCTGAATGTCCAGATACAGTATTGTTTCTGTGTTTCAGATGGACTGACTTATTAAATATAGAGTCACACTGCCCTCTACAGGTCAAAAGAGATGTCTATTCTATATATCTATATAAATCGTTATTTATTTTGTGACCTGAAAGCATAAGATTGTTAAACACACACTTTGGTTCACTGTTTCTTTATTCAGGACTCATCTTTATATTGATCACTATAGCACTGAAGTGATGAATTATAAACTGCTGTACAAAGTTTTGTCTATACTGAGATGTTTGATCAATAAAACCATCTGTGTTTTTGTGGTTATATATTTTGTATGAGGTGCTGAATATGTAATACATTCCAGCGCTGTTTTTTTCTGTATATTCTTGTAAATGTATTCACGCCAGCATTCACACACACAAATACAATAACTTATAATAATAATAATAGTATTAAATCAGGCATTCGAGTTTTGCATGGCATAAAATAATTCTAGAAAATGTTATGTTTAAATTTAAAAAAAGCAAAACTTTAAAACTTTTTTTGTGGTAATGATAAAAGTTTATTGATTACATCAAGATGTAATCATTAAACCTTCTTCTTCTTTTTTTATTATTTATTCATTCATAACTGACTTATTTTATATGTATAAAACAACCGCCTTGTGAATCTAACCTAGTGTAATAAAAGGCACTGATCCAGCGTGTTCTGCGTGTAATGACTAAGAGCGGCCGCTGGGTGCCGCTGTCGAGGCGGGAATCCTGCGTCAGGTGACGTACAGCACAGGTGTCCAATTAGATCCTGCCGGCGGGAAACACACACACACACACACGGTTGTGACGGAGGCGTGCAAATACAGCAGTGATTGATGAGTGAGTATAACACGAGACAAGCACACGATCACCTGCAGCAGAAGAACACAGTTAATGGATGAGTGTGTGTTGATAATGAGTCAGGTTTAATATCGCATCCATGTTTCTGTCAAGAAGCAGATTTGAAGCCGTCTAGCCTCTTTTTAAAAAAAAATTGGTTTCAGATTCAAATGGATCACTAAAGATCTACAGAAGTGAGTTCTATTGTTTTCTTTTGTTATTTCTGGCATTAAAGTCGTGTGTGTATATATATATATACTACATATAAAAACACATTTATTTAAAAAAAATATGTGTGTGTTTGTATGTGTGTAGAGAGATATATATATATATATATATGTATATGTATATATAATACAAACACACTTGTATCTAAATATTTTTCTATCAGTATATTTAGGCCTAGGTATGTGTGTGTGTGTGTGTGTGTGTGTGTGTGTGTGTGTGTGTGTGTGTGCAGGGTGTTCAATAGAAACACTGCTGTAGAGTTTCTTGAATTCACTTTCATTAAGAGTTTCTGGATTATTGTCAGATTATATTAAACCTTCAAATAACTGATTAAATATACACAGGATATTCATTCTGTCTGACTGTGTTGGATAGAAATACAGCATGTTTAATTTGGCAGAAGATACAAAATTATTGATAAATAATCAAATAAATCATTGCAGTATAAAAGTGAAAATAGCCATAAATCAAAGAATATAAATGTTTATATTACTTAAACTATTACGTTAGTGCACTAGATAGAAACAATGGCTATACAATTATTATATAAACCAGGGTTATTATAGTTTATTAATCTGCAACTAAAACCACAACACATTTTTAACACGTGAAATAAAAGAAACGCTAACTTAAGTGCAAAAATTAATAAATAAATATAAATAAGTAATCAGCTATATATGTGTGTGTGTGTATAAATAAACATCTGGAACTGTAAGATTGCATTTATTTGATCAGAAATACAGGAAAAAATTAATATTGTGAAATATTATTGCAATAGAAAAATAGCAGTTCAGCTTCATTACCCCAGTCTTCAGAGTCACATCATCTTCAGAAATCATTTTAATAAATGGTAAAAAATATTTCACAATATAACTTTTTTCCTGTAATTTTTGGTTGAATAAATGCCGCTCTTTTAAAAATATGACTATTATATTAATAATCTTCCAGACGTTTGGCTGGTAGTGTGTGTATATACTGTATGTACGTAATCTAAAACTGGAAGAACAAAATAAAAAGTAAGTAATAAAAATGAAACAAACCAACATAATTTAACATAAAAGAGATAAAAAACAAAGAAGCAGAAAATATAAAAATAAAACAAATTCAAAACGTTAACACAAACTACTACAGTATCTCAATATTACTACAATAACACTGCTTCACTTCTGTCGCTGGTCTAAAGGGGATATCTTCATGGAACATGATCTTCATATCGTCAGAGAGACTTTCTTCACGCACACCTGTGCTCTTATGACGGCTGCGCTGCTATTAATGTTTACAAGCTCATGTCACACTAAGATTTCTTTCCGCTTGTCTGAACAGATGTCTGAATGTGTGTGTGTGTGTGTGTGTGTGTGTGTGTGTGTGTGCTGTAGCTGGGGTGTGCGAGAGAAAGTGTGTCGCGATGCAGATTCAGAAGCTGTTTGAGACGTTGAGTCTGGGCAGACGGCAGCAGTACATCCTCCCCCCCCTCGCAGACGCAGACGTCCCTCCCTTCTGCAGAGGAGAGGAAGACAGCGAGCTGCTCTCGTTCATCACTGCCTCCTCCTCCCTCGCTCTCTCCTCCTCCGAGAGCGAGAGCGAGTCGAGCGGACGCTTGCGCAGATGCACAGCTCCGTGCCGTCATGGCGTGAGAGAGACGCTCATCATGGGCAATCAGGATGGAAAGCCGAAGCGCTCCGAGGGCGCGGTGCTGGACGACATTCACGACGCCACAAAGAGAGGCAAGGGAGGGAAGAAGAAAAACAGAAGCGACCGGTCCTCGGTGTTCCCTCACATACGCAAGCGCAAGCAGCACAGCAAGGCTAAGAGTGCGTCCAGAGAAGAGCTGGACAGAAGCGCTCCGTCGCTCTGCAACAAGACCCCTGACCTCTCCGGAGATGAGCTGGACGAGCCCGAGCGTCCTCGTCAGGAGGAGGAGAAGAAGGTGGCGAGCTCCGGCTCTGACACGGACATGTACAGCTTCCACTCGGCGGCGGAGCAGGAGGATCTCCTGGCTGATATCCAGCAGGCCATCCGTCTGAAGCAGGGCGTGATGCTCCAGGCTCCCTGGGACTGCAAACACACCGCAGATACCAAACACACTCCCACCCCCGACTCCGAGCTCTTCACCGTGATCCAAGCCATTCCCAAAAACGGCATTGTGCTCTCCGGGGAGGAGCCGGCGGTGAACGGGCTCTCCGATGAGGCCCTTTGTGCTCCGGTCGCCGTGGAAACGCTCACAAAAGAGCCCGAGGCCCCTCTTTCTCCTCCTCCTCCTCCTCCTGCTGCTCCTTCAGTGGTGCCTCCGACAGACAGCACCACCAGCTTCCCTGACCTGACCGCATCCTTCGAGAGCGCCGTGGAGGCGGTGGAAGATGAAGACCGCTCTCCTCCTAGCACGGACACAGCCTCTGACCTCAGGTACGCTCTCCACTCAAAAAAAACAATAAACGTCACGTTTGCTTGTTTCCCCTAAACTTTCATCACGCCTCACAGAATAAGTGATGAGCATAAGATCAGACCAAACCATGTGTTTTATTCTGGCTTCAGGCTCTGTTTTATCATCAACAGCTGGATTTCATTTAACCAGGATATCAAAGCCACACAATTAATCACATCTAAAATCAGCTTTACGTCATAAATGTGTGTACGGTGTATATTTATCATGTACATATGAACACACACATACAGTAAATGTGTTGAAAGAACACTACACACGTGTTTATAATCTTCACACAATCTAATTGGTTTATTATTACGATCTTTTGGTTGTTATTATTGTATCTTCACATATATTTCAAGCTTTGGAAATATTGTATCTTTGCAGTCAATTTTGATTAATAATTTTATATATATATACATATATATTTCCTAAATATATACATGCACGGCTTTGTATTTATAACAAAAATATATTCATAAATGCATAGTAAATAAACACGGTATACACACATTGTGTAAACAAAGCTCTTATTTTGTATGTGATTCGTTTGACAATAATATAAAGCATTTGTCATTTTTTAGTTAATCGATAAGTAATATGCCCATCTCAAGATTTCACGCATCGCTGCATATATTCACTGGATTATTAAAGTACAAGCAACTTTTAGGAACAACTCTAAAGCTGCGTCTAAACTCTGTTCTTACAAATTAAAGATAATGTAGTCATTTATAAAACCCACGTATTCTATAAAGAAGAAGGTGTTTGACAGCACTGTCACGTTCCTCAGAGATCAGACCTATTATTAATTGTTATATACTGTATATTAAATAAGTGGCAAGAAGAGTGGGATACATGTATAAAAATTTAATTAAATGAAATGCATCCAGAAATTTCCAACAGATTTTTAACCTCCTTTAAAAGTAGAGCAAAAAGCTGAAAAAAATACATTTTTGACACATCCTACATCTGGATCGTATTCAGTAATATTATCAAAGCAAAGCTGCAGTAAACTGTGTCTTCATCTGATCTCCTTCCTTCACAGGCGGTCCGTGGGTCGGTTAGGGGCAGTAGAATCAGGTTCTGATAGTCAGTGTGTTGTGGACTCCTCAAAATAAAGTTATTAAAGGAATATTTGACCCAAAAGTAAATATTCCCCCATCAAAAAAAATCTTTAATTTACCCCCCCCCTCGGGTAGTTCCAAACTAACGTCTTTGTTCTGCTGAACACAAAGGAAGATATTTCTTCAGAAAGTTTTGGTCACCATTGACTCTCATTGTATTTTTCTTCTTACTCTGGAAGTCAATGGTGACCAAACCGGCCTGTTTTGTTGCAGAACAAAGACATGGATCAGGTTTGGGGGAACTTCCAGTCTGCTAACCCTCTACTCACTGTTAGTAGCGTGTGTGAAGTGACTGATGGTGGTCTGTAATGCGTAGGTCAGCCGGGTCTCTGGAGTGTCTGACGGTCATCGAGGAGCTGGTCCAGCGGCGTAAGAGCAGTGTCTCGTTCCTTCCGGAGAGTCCTCTGGCCACACGGCTGCTGAAGTCTGCGGTCAAGCCCTATCCGCCCATCAGCACGTCCTACATCAAGACCACCACACGCCAGCTGAGCTCGCCCTCCTGCTCGCCCGCTCCCTCGCCCTCACACAGCCCTCTGTCCACCCGCCGGGGGCCGGAGCGGGCCCCGAGGAGCCGTGTCAAGCGCCAGCGCTCTTACAGCATCACCGGCCCCATCAGCCGCTCCGCAGACTGGACCGAGGAGCTCCGCTCGCTGCCCTCCAGAACCAGCGGCTCCGAGGAGACCCTCAGGACCGGGCCCCAGCAGAGCTCCACACGCAGCATCCAGGAGGTCTTCACCGGTCAGTTGCTCCAATAGTTTATGTTAACAAATCAAACCCTGTTGTGAAGTCTAAACAAGTTCTAGTTGATGGCTCTGATCTGGGTGACTAGTTCTGACCCATCTCTAGTACTCAGTATAAAATGTGTTTGCATGTAAGTCTGGATGACATAAGCACACTTGCCCTGGACACAGTATCCCACAATGCAGTGCACTCATCCTTCCATTCAGAGATTTGAGGAAACAAACCGGTCTGGAATTAATTCACAAATTTCAAAGTGACCATATTTATTTATTTTATTTATTTATTATACCACTGTGATGACATCATGTGACAACTGCTTAATGTTTGTTTCATTTCTTTCTGCAATATATGCCTGCCTTTAAGTAATAGTCAGTATGTAGAGGGCATTAGTATTCCATTCTGAGCACAGACCGAGTCTCTGTCCTGCAGAGAGGCATCATGGGATGGCTGGAGATGCTGTGATGAGTCTGAGACGTGTGTGAGATACAGTCAGTGAATGAGAATAGAGACTCTGTTGTGTTCCTCTGGCTGAAGTGAATATACTGTGTCTGATGAACTCAGTCTGAAGCAGTAGCTGTGTTTACATGCAGGGAAATAATCTGTTAGTAATGAGTTTAATTGGACTGAAGAGCCTGGATGTGAACACTGCAGTAGAGCTAGTTCAGCTGCAATAATCTGATCAAGAAGAACAAGTGAAGACTCTTCAGAATTGAATTAGATTTGTGCCTTTATGGCACACGTGCAGTGTTTGTTTACATTATATTTTAGGCACATGTTCAGTTTTAGGAGGATGATTATTTGCTAAAATACTGTTCTGACACACGTCTGCTTAATTTGGAGGGAAAGCTATGTTTGTTTGTTTTTTTCGTCCATCCTGCAATTCGTATTTTAACAAAAAAAAACAAAAATTTTTCTAGTAATATTTGCCATGAAGATGCTGCCTGACATGGCATTTAAAAAAAGAATAATAATTCACAATCCTGTTTAATGTGATCTGTGAAGCTCTCCACAGAAGACGGTGGTGCTCGGATCTCTCTGGAGCAGATGGTGTGATCAGGCCCCGAGGGCCCGCATCCATTAGTGACGTCACATGATCGCTCTCGGCCAATCAGACGGCTGTAGCTCAGAGCACACATTACTGTACTGATCGATGAGAAACAGATAAACGTTAGAGAGCGTCATCAGACTGTGTTCAAGCCACATCTATCTCTAAACTAGTGCTGTCAAACACTCAGTCGATTATCACATCAAAATAAGCTTTTGTTCACATATCTTTGTGTTTATGATGTATATATTAATACACACACATTCATGCATCTATTTAAGAAAAATGTTATGTTCCTATATTAATATGTATACATAATATAAATATAAACATGACAAATGTATTCATGCAAATATTTTCAAAATATATACTGTGTATTTCTATAGATAATAAACATACACCGCACACACACTTTTATGAATGGTTTGACAGTGATATACAGTATGAGCTAGTGTTACTGTACTCTCATTAAGATACCAGAATAGTTCAATTCATATTTTAAATCAGTTTTTTTTTTTTTTTTTATTTGTAGTAGTTTTTGTTTACAGGGTTATTTGAGAAAATTTCAAATAAATGACTGTGAATTTTATTTAATTTTATTACAGTTAACATTTGTTTTAAGTATAATAACCTGCTGCACAGTAATAATCGGGGCAATGACAATTCCTAACCCCTCCTTTTTTATTTGTATAAGGTATATTGATCTGCAGTATTTGCCTGTTGGTTATTTTTCCTGGAAACATGTGGTTTTAGTTTGTGTTGGTCTCCAGCGAGGTTTGGTTGCGGTTGCCAGATCTCAAGCCGGTCAGAGCTTTTCTCTTTTGTTTCTGACAGAATCACATCTTTTTATTCATTAAGAAGAATCCGCTCAAAAGACTGACTCTCTACAAAGCTCTGCTTCTGTAGACTGAGCCGTGACTCTGGTGTTGGTTCTGTTCTGTGAGAGGAGGACTGGCTCTGTCCTCTCGGGGTCGATGGGGTTAAATCGTCTGTCTGTCGCTGCGCTCCTCAGATTTCTGTTCTCTCAGCATCAGCAGTGTCTGCCTGATCAAAACAGATGCAACTAACACCATTCATCTGTTCAGATGTGTTGATTTGATTGTGTTTAATGGGCAGAACTACATCTCCCATGATGCACTTCTTCTTGTTTCTCATTGGCTCTCTGACAGAGTGTTTAAACTCTGGCTTATATTTGGACTTATTGATATGCTAATGAAGTTAATGAGCTGGTGTGTGTGTGTGTGTGTGTGTGTAGTCACTGATCTCAGAGCAGCACGTCTGATGATATTACAGGGAGGTGAAGGGTCAGACAGGATTTTAGGGTTGTGCAGTGATCCTCTGACTACTGATTTGTGTATTTAAATTTCTATATTTTTGTATTATCTGAGTTTGTGGATATGAGACGGCGAGGAGATGAAGCTCCAGCTGAAACACTGCAGCATTGACTCCTTCATAAATCTGCAGAAGATGACACACACACACACACACACACACACACATGTCTGGTTTGCTATCCTTGTGGGGT
>JAUCNO010000082.1:902361-935196 GCA_032353835.1 Enteromius viviparus | reverse complement strand
ACAGTCACTGTAACACACAAAACAGCAATCACAGTCACTGTAACAGAACAATCACAATTACTGTAACACATGAAACAGCAATCACAGTCACTGTAACACTAACAAAAAAATCACACTGTAACAGAACAATCACAGTCACTGTAACAGAACACTCACAATTACTGTAACACATGAAACAGCAATCACAGTCACTGTAACAGTAACAAAACAATGACACTGTAACAGAACACTAACAATTACTGTAACACACAAATCAGAAATCACAGTCACTGTAACACAAAGAGAAAAATACAGTCACTGTAACACACACACACACACACACACACAATCACATCACAAAAAGATATATCTACTATAAGTATAAGTATAAGTATAAGTATATATACTGTAATATGCTGAAATAGCTGTTAGAGCCAGACGAGTGTTTCTATCGTTCAGAACTGAATCAGTGAATCACTCACCCACGAATGAAGCAATACTGCACAGCAGACTGAACCAGCAGCTCTCTGGTGGAACACCGCCACATTTACTGCACACACATCAGGATTAAAACATGACAAGATATCAATTTAGCACATCTTCTCATGAAATGTAATGTTTTGGAACCTGATGAGTGGGATGTTGTCAAGCGTGCAGCACAGATCAGATCCACTCTGAAGAACCAAAGACATCTCACAGGTCTCGTTATAGACCCTGCAAACAAACACCTACTGTGACAATATTTGCTGACCCCATGCAAAAAAATAAGTCAAAACAAAGATTTTACAAGGGTTTTGATTTGAACATTGCAAAACCCTTCCTTCTCATTAACGAATGTGAGATAACTCAACTCTTGAGATAGTAAACTGTATAGTTCGGCATTTAACAGACTGATCAATCTGAACAAACACAGAGACGTGGCAGTCAAACAGTCTCTTTAACCTCAAAATCAATGTGATCTAATCAAACACCAGCAAAATCGTATTCATTTATTGTTGTGGAGATTCTTTTGATATCTGCATAAGTCAATCACAGTGTTCTCTCTTTTCACCAAGAGAAGATTTAATAGTCACCAGTTATTCACAGGACAAACGTGCTGATTTTTCAGGGCCATCGCATATCTGAGAGAGAGAGAGAGAGAGAGAGAGAGACAGGTTAACAGACTTGCTCTGTTCAGAATGTCTACAGAATGACAGAAATTCTTAATAACTACTAAAAGAGTTTTGCATAGAAACAAAGGGATACATTTTTGAAAGGCATTTAACTCGAGTCCAGCCAAAATTAAATTAAACTGCAAACGTTTAAAAGTAAACACATAAACTCCAAGTTACAATATATTCAGTATATTATTACAATACAGTTACTCAATATATCACTACTGTAGGACTAAAACATATAAAACTGGTATATTTATTATACTAAAATAACAATGCAATATAAATAAATCTCATTTGAGAATAACCACATCTTCTGTAGTTTAAATGCATTCTGCCAGATGAACATAAGCTCTGGTCTTATTTGAGGGTATATACTCACATGGTCCAGATTCCAGGCAGTGTGAGCACAGGCAAACTGATGGGGACCAGAAACCACAGAGACATGCTCCCTCCTCCCAAAGAGTTTCTCTGAATCATTGCATCAAACGAATCTCCACTCATGTCCATTCAGTGTCAGAGCTCCCAGATCAACACATGACAGCAGGAGCAGGGTCTGAAGGGCTGGAGATGCTGGGAGAGAGGAACACATCTGATGCTCCTCCTCTCATGTCCAGCAGGTCATCATCACAGTGAGCTCCGAGGAGAAACACTTCATCAGTCCAGCAGAGGCCAGCATTTGTCCTAAAAGGAGTACTATTATGGATTTTTGAAAAATGCTATCTTTCATGCAGCTCTAAGTGAACGTAAACATCCTGCAGAGTGTTCAATCTGAACGTCCAGCGTGTGTCGAAGAGAGTCGACTCTTTGAAACGAGTCGTTCTAAAAACGTATCCTGATTTGTTTGATGTTCAAAATGTGTCAAATTGAAACATGTTTTTTGTTGGTCACTTTTGACAAACACTGCTTTAATGAAATCAACCAAGAGGACCTTGGAGAAATGAGATTCAGATCAAAAGACCTTGCTGAAAAATGACAGGACTAAAAATATGTTCCTCAGGGGTTTATTATTAATAAACACATGCTTCAGAACATTCCCAGTGTAAACAGCTTTAAACAAACTCATATCTTAAAACATTTGGTCAGTTGTTTATATAAATAATAGCTGAGAGAAATACATTCAAATGTTTGGTATTGCTGTACCATGTGTGAGGAGATCTAGAAGAACAGATAAACTGACTGAATAAAAGAAAGAAGATAACGAATGTCTGAGGCGCCGGCTGTAAACACAATCATTTACCAGAGAAAAGGCCTCTAGATCAACCAGATCAACTCAAATGCTGAATGCTGACTAACCAGAAAGACAACTTTACACCGTCAGACAGGCCTCGACAAACCACAAACACAAGATGAACTCTGTGTTCTCCAGACAAACTGGTTTAGATCTCCGACATGAAGCGCTATAATCTCACAGCAAGAATCAGAAGATCAGCATCAAAATAACTCATATTTACTGACACTTTTAATCATTTAACTCTGTAAACCCTTTTAATTTCTTTCTTAAATGTATGCATTTACAATGAGATTTGGTGCAAATTAAATTCGGACATTTCATGGCGAATGTAGTTGTGTGAGAATATCCTGTAATATCCAGCAGCTCCAGCTTTTGCTATTTTTTGGTTGTTTTGAAGTGTTTTCATCACTCAACATCACATGATCAATGGTTACAGTCATCAGAGGATGTGAGGTGATGAAATCAATGCTTTAGCACACCACCTGTAAACATTAACACCATTAACTCATTCACACAGACACAAGCACTTCTGTTTAACATTTGATCAATGTCATATTTATCCTGAAATCACTAAAAAACATAAAATTACATATAATTTTTTTAGTTTTTATAACAAGTAACTGGGTTATGAACACCAGTTACTTAAAAACAGAAAAAATCTTAAAAATAAATCAAAAACTTAATGCTGCACAAGAAATACTATTTTAAGTTTAATGTGTTATTAAAAAAATCTAATAATGCAATATATGTATAAATACACTCCCTGTCAAAAGTTTGGGACCAGAACAGTTTTTAATGCTTTTTAAAGGAGTTTCTGACGCTCATCAAGGCTGCATATATTTGATCAAATGTATGGGAAAAATATTGTAATAATGAAACATTATTATGATGTATAATAACATTGTTCTATTTTAATATACATTAAAGTTTAATATACTTCTGTGATGCGCAGCTAAATATTTTTTGGAAGCTGTAATAGCTGTGAAGTTTTCTTTTATGAATAAAAAGTTCAAAAGAAGAGCATTTATTTAAATTAGAAATATATTCTAAAGATAAACACAACCGTTCAAAAGATTGGGGTCAATTAAAACTTTTATTCAGCCAGATTTATATTGGTAGAATATTTATATAAAAATATTTATTTTTTTAATAAATGCTGTTCTTTTTAACTTTTTATTCATCAAAGAAACCTGAAAAAATTCTCGCAGTTTCCAAAAGAAAAACATTAATTATTCTAATAATAAATCAGTATATTAGAATAATTTCTGAAGAATCATGTGACACTTTAGACTGGAGGAATGATGCTGAAAAATCAGTTTTGCATCACAGAAATTAATTAGATTTTAAAGTAAATAAAAATATTTCATAATAAGCATTTTTTCTGTATTTTTGATCAGATACATGCAGCCTTGCTGAGCGTAAGAAACTTCTTAAAAAATATGAAAAATCTTACTGATCCCAAACATTTGATGGTAATATATATATTGCTTTGTGACATTTTTTAAATGACAATTAAGCACATTAAACCTCCATGTTCACATTAGTGCATATGAACTCGTTACACACACACACATGCGTTATATATAACATATTTAAACATAATTTATTTTAGAAACCTTTTTAATCGTCCTAAAACATTTCTTTATTTTTGCTTATGTAATCTCTGAGCGTGTAAACTAGTGTTTCTGGACGGTTTGGCAGCATTGCACAGGAACAGTTGCTCTCAATCTCGTTTCTCTCTCTTCTCATCTCCAGAGCGTCTGAGGTAGGACTGATAGAAGAAGACGGAGAAGAGCAGCAGGTAGCTGAGGTACATGAGCGAGGCGTAGATGAGGTTATCGGTGGTGGAGAAGCAGTGGACGTCGTGTTTCCAGAGATAGACCAGGCCCAGGACGCTCAGGCCCGCGAGCATCTGTGTGATCTGCAAGAGCGTGATGAACACAGCCAAGGGTCTCGGCACACGAGCGCCGGACGCTTTAGCCGTGTAGTAGCTGTACATGAGCGCGTGGACGGTGTAGTTCATGGTCATGAACCAGCCGCCGCCGGCCACACGCTCTTTATACGTGAACCAGGTGTAGAGCAGCACGGTGATGTGATGATACCAGTGCAAGAAGATCAGACGCTGCTTACGCAGGACGATGAACACCGTGTCTCCTGGACACAAACACAGCAGCTGTGACAGAAAACACTGCAGAGACACTGATGCACTTACTGTATCAGGGACATCTAGGGCTATAAGATCATTTTACATTTACCTGCATGAGTAGAGAGCACTGTATTCAAGGTTTTTGCATCGGTGTAAAACACAAACATTGAGAAAATCATCTTTATAGTTGCTCAAATGAAGTTCTTAGCAATGCATATTACTAATCAGAGATGACGTTTTGATATATTTACAGTAGTAACTTTACAAAATATCTTCATGGAACATGATTTTTCTTTATTTAATAATATCCTAATGATTTTTGTCCTAAAAGAGAAATGTATGATTCTGCCCCATATGAGTCAGTCTTACCAAGCTCAGGCGCTTTACTCAGAGTGAAGGCGTAGGCCCAGAACTTGCTGACGGGGGCGCTGTAGAACTCTGTGTCACACACTGACCCCTGGAGCCCGACTGACCGCACCATACTGAACATGTACCAGCCGGTCCGCATGGCTCCCATCACACTGACACACACAGCAATGAGCAAACAGCATAACTCAGATCATATCTGACCTCTTTAACACAACTCACCACTACAGGAACATTCACAAAAACATAAATGACTTATTTGTCACATTTCTGAGAAGAAATAGTGAAATATAACCATTATAAGATATAAACAGAGTTCTTCAGAGTTTTCTAACACTGCTTTTAATGTATGTACAGTAGGAAATCTACAAAACATTATCATAAAACACGATCTTTATTTGATCTGCTAATGATTTTAGCATTATTTTGACACATGCGATGTATTTTTGGCTATTGCTACAAATTTACCCCAGCAACTTAAGACACATATATCACATATGAAATGTAAATAAATAAGCTATTGCAAAAGTTTTTCCTCTGAATTGCGATTCTGAGTTGATATCTCACAATTCTTGTCCTGTTTTAACCCTACCTGAATACGGCCAGACATAATGACCAGAGCATAAGAGGCTTCCTCAGATCCAGCTTCTGCCTGTCCTTCATAAAGATGCGTCCGAGAACTATAAACACCACATACACACCTGACAGAACAATCGCCGTTCCCCTGAAACACATTAGGACTCACTGTAAGAGCTTATTAATATAGACATTACATATCTGGGTGGACGTTAAAGAACAAAAGTGGCAGCAGCACATACACATTTATTTATATAGCACTGGTATAATATAAATATCATATAAATGACAAAATAGAATAGAAGAAAATAGTAAATCCATTCAAATGAAAACCTCAAGTTTGTTAACAAGCTGAACAGTTTTATAACATCTCTGTCCCGATCTGAACCTGCAAATAAAAGCTTTATTAGGACATGAGCAGATCCTGATGTCACAATCAGCAGAAAGGTCAAAGGTGATCGAATCTGTGCCGTCCTCAACATGAACCTGTCTTATCGCCGTCATCCATCAATCAATCTCAGAACAGTCGTTTAAAACTGGCTGAACACTTCAACAGTTCACAATCACACACATTAATACACAGCTCTTGTTTGTTAATGTGACTGTGATGTTTAATATGAAAGGTCAAAGGTGATTCTCTCAGACTTTATTGCTTTCTTTTTAATGAGCAGGGAGTGTTTAAACATACAACCTACTGCCTTTATTAAAGGTTAAAGAAGGAAACATGTTACATACTATACACATGTTAAGCTTCTAACGTTAGTCCTGTCTGTTAATGTTTTTTTTTATTATACAATAAGTATAATTACTGCATATCAGACTTTATATATATATATAAATATATAGCAGCCCAGCCTATATTCTATTTTATTTTGCTTTTGTGTATGCATTATAATATTCGTCATTTATGAGCGCAGGTTAGCAGACGCACATCTGGAGTAATAGAATCAAATAAAATGAATCAGTGATTCGGATCGTTTGACTCACCAGTTCTGTTTGAACCATTCGAGCGCGGCGCGATCGTTAAACTGACGCTCGAAGTCGAACGCGTAAAGAGAATCGTTCATCTTCATCATCCTGTAAGTCTTCAGATCTTCAGCAGGTGAACCTGAAGTGATGAAGGTGTGTCCGAGATGAACCGAGCACTTCTGCCGGACTTCGTAATTATATGTGGGAGGGGGAGGAGTCAGGGCTGCGGTCTCAGCCAATCAGCATCAGAATACGCGCAGACGGTTGCATTTTTTATAAGTTTATATTTATGAGCAAAAATTTGAAAACATAAACAAAACAAAAAAAAAGAATAAAAGAAAGACAAGCATACACACAGAAATATAAAGAAATTCACAAAACTGATTGTATGTCCATAGAAAGCACTACTTTTAAGGTTTCGAATACGTTTTTGGAGAATAAATAATGTTATATAATGTTGTCATTTAGTGAAACACATTATTTCTGTAAAAATGTAAATATGATTATTCTGACTTGTACATATTAAAATATAAAGAATAATAAGAAAGCATGTTAAATGTGATTGTGTTTTAAATGTATTTTAAAAACCGTAATCTAATTTTAAAATAGCATTTGGGGTAATTCATCTTTTAATGCGTCATAAATTGATTAAAATTTTTATTGTAAATATGCCTGACAAGAGCGTTACACTGAAATTTAGTAAATCATGGGAAAATGTGTAATATTTTTTTTTGGCTCAGAAAAACAAAAATGCAATTAATTTAAACGGAAAACTTTACAACAACAACAATTTAAAGCAACTTGTGAGGTAAAGGGTTGGGGTTTTTTTTGCTTCCACACTCCACACCTCTCCAGCACACGAGTAATAAACTCTCTGGACTTTTATTTTGAAGAACCACACGGTTCCGTTTGTAAGTGCGCCGCTGCTGCGTGCTGCTTCCCTGCTAAAGTTTACATCAAAATCACGCGGAAAGCTGCACAAACTCACTCACTGCAAGTATGTCATGCTGCATGTTTCCAGCTATCATTAAACTACCCCCATCAAGCGTTATAACTCTGATCAGCCGCGCCCAAATAACTTTAAAGAGCCGCGTTTGCCATGTCATGATTCATAATAAAGTCAATGCATGAAAACACAAGATCATGCTCGGTCCCTGAAGTGTGTTTGCAGTTGTCTGTTGTTCCTGTTATCAGTGTGAGACACGTGTATTCTTATGGGCGGTGTTGCATGAAAAGCTGATACTGGTCTGACTCGAGCAGAAGTATTAAAGCACTTTGTCATTCAGTGGTCTTAGATGCCTGCAAACATGAAGGTGCTGCTTCTGAAAGAGCCACGAGAGAGTCAGAGTGAAGCAGACCCTTATATCCAGGTAATGTGTTATAATATTCATAAAAAGCCCAGTGTTTTGAGAGGGTGCTGATGATTAGGTGTGTATTTTAGGAACTGGCCTCATGTGGACACACGGCTTCTTTGATTCCGGTTCTGTCCTTCACTTTTGTGTCTCTAGAGGAGCTTTCTGAGCGGGTGAGTTTGGAGACTTGATTATTCTGATCCCAGCTGAAGGGCCCCTGAAGTGGAATGATGTTGTTGTGGTTTATTGTTTGTCAAACACCAGCTCTTTGAGCCCGAGAGGTTCGGAGGTCTGATCTTCACCAGCCCCAGAGCCGTGGAGGCCGTCAAGACCTGTTTAGACTCTAACAAACACACACACAGTGAGTGCTTTATCACATACCAGATCATGATTCATGTAGAATTGATCATATTATATATTATAGTATAATTACATTTTAACAAAAGATCAACTCTTCCATATAGCATTTACAACTGCTTTAATGTTTAAGAATTAATGTAACTGTATTATTACAATGCACAGCCCCTCTTCTATAAATTAATACATATGAGAGATTATTTTCATATTATTTTTCCGTACACACCGCAACTAATTCATTTTGTAACTTATACTGTAGTTCAAGGTTATTTTTAGATCATTATAGCTGAAACAATATTTAAAACCATTAAAGAACATTTCATGTATATATTCACATTCATACAATTTATACAATATATAAATATTTTATAAGGTTACATATTTTTCTTAAATATATGCATGTGTGTGTATTTTTATATATACACACAGTACATGTGCATATTATGTAAACAAAAACATTTATTTTGGATGCTGTTAGTCGTCTGACATCACTAGTTATGTGATATGTTGAATGAAAATTTTTCATTTTAATTTTAGTTAATATTTTTGTATTTTTAGCAGTTTATATATATATATATTAGTGCTATAAAAGATGAATTTAAAAAATGTTGTTTATATATTAATGTGTGTACTGTGTATATTATGTGTATATAAAAAAACACAGCATATATTTTAAAAATATTTCTGTGTATATGTGTGCATGTAAAATTTTATATGTAAAAATGTTTTCTTAAATATATACATGCATGTGTATGTATTTATATATATATATATATATATATATATATAATATACACAGTACATGTACATATGTTATGTAAACAAAAACTTTTATTTTGGATGCGGTTAATCATTTGACAGCACTAATATATATATATATGGTTTTTTATAAAAATTTAAACCCAAATAATATGAGAAATGTTGGCATGGCAGCTAGCTGAAAAATAAAAACTTTGATTGATTTCCAGGGAATGCATGAATTAAAAAGAGTTGAGCTTGAATGCTGTGATGAAAGCATGTGATCTCAGCCCCTAGAGTCCACCTTTGACCACTTTTCATGATGAATGACTAAAATGATAGACATTTGAAGAAAAAGCCTGATTTTGGACTATTCCTGTTCAGTGTTGTGATGAATATGCTGGAGTATCTGTAGTTCTGCAGTTAATGTATGTAGTGTCTGTTCTCCAGAATGGGACGCGGTGAGAGACAAATGGAATGAAAAGTCAGTTTATGTTGTTGGAAAAGCCACAGCGTCTTCAGGTATGAAATAATTTCACACACAAGAGAGCGAGTGTGTTAAAGCGGAACACAAAGGCAGGTTTCTCACACACCGCTGGCGTTCACACGTCTCTGAAGAGTGTGTTTAGTGCCTGAAGGAAGTGTGTGTGTGTTTAGATCAGCAGTAAATCTGCTCACACCTGCGTGATGCTCTGAACACACCTGGGCATCCTTATCCTCTCTTCTTTGTTCTTGTGTCTTTATATACCGAATATACCGAAGTTATATTTTGCACCAAAACCAGAATACATCAAAGACAACGGATAGAATAGAAAAGTGTTAGAGGCCTTTGCTTTTTGTTAATTGTAATAAATAAAAAGAAAACAAATAGAATGCAAAATAATAGAGAACATATGTTAGTCTTTGTTTAGTTCTTAAAGAAAATGATTTTAAAGTGAATTTAAAGAATAGAATTAGAAGAGAGCACTAGAGTTCAAATAAATATATTTCTATACTCTACTGTTTTTATACTATACTTTTTTTTTGTTGAAAGAAATGAAAACTTTTTTTCGGTAAGGATGTGTAAAACATGATTTATATTTTGAATAAATGCTTTTTTTTTCAACAAATGCTGAAAAAATTATCACAGTTTCCCAGAAGAGTATTTTAATAAATGATCAATCAGTATATTTATAAAGTTTTGCATAATAAATTCGATTTTTTAAAATAGAAACCCGTTATTTTATATTGTAATAATATTTCAATTGTATTAATTGTGATTATGTGAATAATTTTTCTTTTTGTGCTGAGTCACACTTTTCAATACAAACCCAGTTCTTCTGCGGTCAGCTTCTTCCTGTACTGAAAGTATTTCATCTCATGGAGCTTGTGTAATTGTTCAGTTGTAGAGTTGGGTCTGAATGCTGTGGGTGAAGATACAGGAACCGCAGACGCTCTGGCTCTGCTCGTCCTACAGAGTATGACCCTGAGATCATTACTTCATCACAATATCTTATATTTCCACGAGTCTTTGTTAATATTGTGTTTTGTTAAATGCAGGAGAAAATCAAGGGATTCTGCCACTTTTCTTTCCCTGCGGCTCCATCAAACGTGAAGTTCTGCCCACCGCGCTCAGAAAGAACCGTGAGAACCGCATCAGAGGATTTATATTAGATTATATGGAGCACAAAACCTGTCATAAATGTCAATTTTTCAAAACTGAGATGTATACTTCACGTGAAAGCTGAATAAATACTCTCTCCACTGACGTCTGGTTTGTTAGGAAGGGACAATATTAGAAAATCTGGAATCTGAGGAGCTTAAAACATCTAAATATTGAGAAATATTTAAAGTTGTCCAAATTAAAGACCTTAGCAATGCATATTACTAATCAGAAATAAGGTTTTGATATATTTACTGGATCTTCTTGGAACATGTTCTTTACTTAATATCCTGATGATTTTTAGCATAAAAGAAAAATAGATCATTTTGAGCTCATATTATTTATATTATATTGAATTGAAATATTATATTCCAGAATGATTTCTTTGTTTTTCTTTCTGGCGGTTGTTTGTCTGTCAGATATTCCTCTGGAGACTCTGACTGTTTATCAGACATCAGAACATCCTGAGCTGCAGAACAACATCACTGACTACTTCACTCAGCAGGTGTGTGTGTGTGTGTGTGTGTGTGTGTGTGTGTGTGTGTGTGTGTGTCAGAGACGTGCTTCTGTGTGTTCATCACAGCGCTGCCTCTCACCTGTCTCCTGTGTGTGTGTGTGTGTGTGTGTTCAGGGCGTCCCGGCGAGTGTGGCGTTCTTCAGTCCATCCGGAGTGAAGTTCTGTTTGGATTTGGTGAGGAGACTCTCAGGATCTCAGCTGGAGCAGATAAAGGTACGACACACAGAATCGGAGACCCTGGAGCACAGCAGCAGTCAGAAGTGATGCACAACAATACACTGCATGGGTCAAAATTCATTTTTCTTTTATGCTTAAAATCCTCAGGATATCCCGTAAACATCACGTTCCATGAAGATATTTAGTAAATGTCCTACAGTAAATATATCAATACTTGATTTCTGTTTAGTAATAGGCATTGCTAGAACTTCATTTGAACAACTTTAATGATGATTTTCTCAATATTTAAATGTTTTTGCTCCTCAGATTCCAGATTTTCTAATATTTTAATAATATTCTAATATTGTCCTCTCCTAACAAACCAGACATCAGTGGAGAGACTATTTATTTATGTATGAAAGTGAATATCAGTTTCACCAAATTGACCGTTATGACTGGTTTTGTGGTGCAGGGTCCCATATTAAATATAATAAATAATGGTTTGTTCTTCAGTTTGCGTCGATTGGTCCGACCACGGCAGACGCGCTGCGGTCACACGGACTGACGGTCAGCTGTTGCGCTGAGAAACCCACGGCCAAACACCTCGCCACTGCCATCACACATGCCCTGCTCTCCTGACCTCTGACCTCTGAGTCCTGCTTTTGCAGTAGTTATTAGATATAAATAATGAACTTTTAAATAAGTGATTGTATTAATATCTCTGAGTTAGAATCATCAGTGCAGCACCTAAAGCATCTTTTTTGATGTTCTTCTTTTATTTTCCAACTTCTTTTAGTTTTTGTCTGTGTCATGTTGATTGTGAGCAACTTTCAGTCGGAAATTATCATTGTCAGTTGGTTGCTTGAAAATATTTGTGATTTTTGTATTATTTAAATGGATGATTAAGTGTGAAATAAAAAAAATAAAAAAAATAAAATGTGTATATTATTTAATGTTGATGGGCATAACTTTAAATTACATTTACATTTATTACAGTTTTATTTAAATATATATATATATATTTAAAATTTATGTTCTCGATGTGAATAGGCAGAAATTTAATTTAATTATTTTAATTGATTTTAACCATTTGATTTGAATGTCAATTTATTTTTTAAAATCATGATTATTTTCACGTGTATATTGTAATAATTATAATAAAATATAACTGTTTTTAAATGTTAAATAAACGTATTATTATGAGATTACATATATAATTTATTCATTTACATTTATACTTATTTTAAGTGTACATTTACATTTTTTGCTTGTGTAATTACATTTATAATTTATGTTAATTAAAACAATAGTTACATTCAAATGTTTGTGTTTATTGGTGTATATCGATTGTTTTATGACTGAAACACCGCGCAGGTGTTTCTCGCGCGCAGGTGAGAGTCGCGTGGCGTCACGCGCGGCTCTGTTTACTGGGTATTTGTGGTGATATAAATCCTCCCGCTGTTGTTTCTCGACGACACAAAGCTCGTGCAGTTGAAGCGCGCTCATTCTCGGCGCGGGACAGAGACACACGATGCTGGTTCTGATCCGGCTGATCTTCATCCTCAGGACCATCATCTTTATCATCAGCGCGGAGAAAGTCTTCCACAGCAGAGATCATACAGATGAGATCAACAACATCCATCAGGCAGAGCTCATCACCGACACAAACACTGCACAGGTATCTAATTTGCCAAAAGTGTTAATGAACAGGTTTGACTACTTTTGTAATTTCCAAGAGTACAAGTCTTAATGCATCTTAACTCATCACCAAACACCAATGACAAAAGTATTGGCACCCCCTTCTAATGAACAGGTTTTACTGATTATTTGAGTACAAATCTTAAAGTTGAAACATATAGGGCCGGTTTCCCGGATAGGGATTAGATTAAGCCAGGACTAGACCTTTGCTAATTTAGGACATTTAATTTTTTTTAGAATGCATAATCTGTTAGCATTTTAAGACCAAATAATGGCAATAATGTATTCTCTTTTTCCAGTTTAGCTAAGGTTTGGACAGGAGCCTTTTCTATTTTAACCTTTGCCTCTGTGTGTATAAGGTGAGGTTCAAAAAGAAATGATTGACTGAGTCAGTGTGGTAGAACTTGACTGGTCTGGTGTGACTTTAAAAAACTCATCACCAAACACCAGTGACTTGTAAATACACTATATGGACAGAAGTATTGGCACCCCCTTCTTTGTTGTATTTCCGTCTCTGCTGCAACAGTCTAAAATGACTGTACCAAGTCATTGGTGTTTGGTCCAGTCCAAACTGTTGCTAAAAAACTAGAAGCACACAATTTCCTGTAATAGCATTATATGCTTTCTTATCACTGTCACTGTGCTCTATTCTTACTTGAATTTCTAAAGTGTAGTAGAGTAGATGATATATTTATTATTTATTTAGGTTAGATATTGACCTCTGTCTGTTTTTGCATCATTCCAGCGGTTCCTTTCGAAGTATGGCTTCATAAAGGCTGCAGATGGAGATGATGCTCAGATCCCGGCGGATGAGACGGAGGTCAGTCTCTCTCTAGAGCTTCAGGAGAGAGGAACCATGTCCAGATCTAGCAGTCCGGATCTCCTGTTCGTCTCTGCTCTGAAGGAGTTCCAGCAGGTGTCTGGTCTACCTGTTACAGGTGTGTTTGACGACGCCACTAAAGCAGCCATGAATAAACCTCGGTGTGGTGTCCCGGATCAGGACGAGGAACTGGAGCCTACTGAACAAATGTTAAACGACACGACCGAGTCCAACAGCACCACAACACTCAATCACACCGATGCTGCCAATAACACTGAACCTCACGAGCAGAAACAGCGCCACCTGGCAGCTCTTCTGAGGAGCAGGAAGAGGAGAGACGCCAGCGAATGGAAGGGACACATGGCCTTCTCCAAGAGCCTCCTGAAGTGGCGTCTGATTGGAGAAGGATACAGCAGTCAGCTGTCCATTGACGAGCAGAAGTACATCTTCAGACTGGCCTTCCGTATGTGGAGCGAAGTCTCTCCGCTGCAGTTCGAGGAGGACACTCACTCACCTCTGGAGGACATCGACATCCGGCTGGGCTTCGGGACGGGTCAGTGCTGAAGAACTAGAAGTGGTCAGGATTATTAGAACACTAGTATTTCCTCCAGATGAAAAGTGGTTTCAAATCAGTGTTTTCTATGATCTGCTGTAGTGTGTCAGTAGGAAATATCAGTTTACCAGGTTGATGTTGGCTGACACACTACAGCAGATGGTGGAAATACTAGGGTTCTAATAATTCTGGCAACTTAAGCAATTCAACTTTTAAGAAGCAGGTCTTGAGTGGTCTCTGAATGGTCTGCTGCAGGTCGTCACCTGGGCTGTTCTCAGCGGTTTGACGGTGCAGGACGGGAGTTCGCTCACGCCTGGTTCCTCGGAGACATTCATTTTGATGATGATGAACATTTTACTGTCCCAAACACAGGCAGCGGGATCAGTCTTCTCAAGGTAACGCATATTTAATTGAATTTAAATTGATAAAATAGTAATATATAATTGTATTGTTTCAGTAATTTAATTTTTAAGCTTAATTGTGCATATAGTTGGGACTGTTCAGTCTTGTGTCATTAATCCATTTTTGATGTTTGATTGGAGTGAGGACTAAAAATAACAACAAACTCACATCAATGACCCAGAAAATGAAATATAATGCAAAACCCAAGCATGTTTTTATTAATGTAATCTCTGACTTGTGAATTGCTGATCTGAATCACTGTTCTAAATCTGATCTAAACAGGTAGCGGTTCATGAGATCGGTCATGTTTTAGGGCTTCCTCACATCTTCCGGCCCGGATCCATCATGCAACCCAGTTACCTTCCTCAGGACTCTGGATTTGAGATCGACTGGATGGACCGGAAATCCGTTCAGAGCCTGTATGGTGAGAACTAGAGATTATATTCATATTGTTATACACAGAAAAATATGGTTTAAAGGTTTCAAAACATTATGACAGTTTTCATTCTTGCAGCATAAATCTGAATGTTTGTTGTGTGTTTTGTGTGTGAGGTGTGTGTAAGGGTCGCTTCAGCACCGTGTTTGACTGGATCAGGAGGGAGCAGACGGCGTATGGGGAGGTGGTGGTGCGGTTTAACACATACTTCATGCGTGAGGGCTGGTACTGGCTCTACGAGAACCGTAATAACCGGACGCGGTACGGGGATCCGGTGGCGGTGCAGGCCGGCTGGCACGGGCTGCCCTCGAGCGGCGTCGACGCTTACGTTCACATCTGGAACCGCAGAACTGACGCCGTCTACTTCTTCAAAGGTATTAATAAGAGTTTGTTTACGTGCATTTGAGTAGAAAAAACAGAATCACAAGCTCATTTGCATCTCCTGTCCCTAAAGAGAAAAGTGCCTGAACAGCATCGAGTACTTTATGACAGTACATTTGCACTTCACCTGTGTTAGGTGTTTTGCATTGTGCATTTTGTATTTGGACAGGTGGGTTTTCTTCTTCTTCTTATGTTTGCATTTATATTTGTATTTTGCAGGGTTTTTCATTTAACTTTTTTTTTGCTCAGTTAGCTTTGTACATTTGTTTTTTAAAATTTACTGTATTTATTTATTATTTACACATTACATAATTTATTATGTGTGGGGGGGTGTTTCAGGAGTTCAGTACTGGCGTTACGACAGTGAGAATGATCAGGTGTTCAGGGCAGACTCAGATGGACACTCATATCCTCGGCTGATCTCTGAAGGCTTCCCAGGCGTGTCTGGACCACTGGACACTGCATACTACGACCGGAGAGACGCTCACATCTACTTCTTCAAGGGTTCACAGGTAACTGCTAGTACTCTAAGACAGCATGAAAAATCTGAAAAATGCATAAAAATTCATGCTTAATGAATGCAAAGATAATCACAAGTTAAGATACTACATCAGTAGCTAATGAACATTTTGTATGATTTATACATTAAGTAATAAATAAAATTAAGTAATAAATAAAAGTTTTTGTTTATATATTTATACACTTAGACATGCACATACAGTATATATTTAAAAAAATATGTACATGTATATATTTATATTCATAAAATTTATATTATAGATGTATTTCATATATAAACGTAAAATATATACATACATGTATGTGTGTGTATTTATATATACACAGTACACACAGAACAAACTTTTATTTTGAATGCAATCAATCACAATTAATAATTTGATAGCACTAATTTAAATTTGAAAAAAAGTTGAATGGTTTGTTTGAGTGTATTGTAACGTGTTAGTTCCAGCGGTGATGTATAGAAGGATTATAATAATTCCACATGATTAATCTGCAGGTGTTCAGGTTTGATGTGCGCATGAATCGTTTGGCTTCTTCATCCCCTCAAAAACTGACGGAGGTGTTTCCGGCCGTGATCCCCGGAAACCATCCGGTCAGGGACCTGGACGCGGCGTATTTCTCCTACACTCACAGCACCGTGTTCCTGCTGAAGGGCTCGTGGTTCTGGAGGGTGGTGAGAGATCGCAGACTCATGCCTCGCAGAGACGTGGAGCGCCAGTGGTTCGACATCTGTGACGTGCACAGCAGCTCTCTGAGAACCGCTCGCAGATGAAGAACCTGATCTCAGATCAGACACGCTCCGAATGAGGACAGCTGAGACTTCACAAACACTGAGAGAACGCTCAGCTGAATCACAGTGTGCTCACTCTCAGCTCATGCGAGATCAGGAGGAGTCTGTTTCTTTATCAGATCAGGAGGAATATCTCAGGGATGGAAGTGAATGGGTGCCGTCAGAACGAGAGTGTGATTAAAAACATCACAATAATCCACAGCACTCCAGAACATCTGGAGAAGGTTTTTAACTCAAATACATAATCTATAATAACCTCCAGTGAACAAGTTTTCACTAAATATCTTAAGGCTAGAAGTAGCTCATAACTTCCCGATTTAGGAGAAAATCTTAAAAATTGTAAGAGTATTAGACAAAGTGTCTTAGCACTAAATCTGGCTTTTTATATGCATATTTATATTATATTGTTAGTTTTTACATCTTTATTTGATTGTAGTAATGAACTTTTTTTGAGTATGGCACATAAAATCATTCTCTACAATATTTTTATGAATAAATCTGTGACAGAAACCCCTCCCCTCTCCTATCAGCCAATCACTGTGTGCATAGTTAATAAGCCTGCTGACATCATCCATAGCAAGGAACCTAACCCCGCCCCCTTTACTGAGCTCAAGATTTCTCTCTGTTGGTTAGTAAGAGTTCATCTGTGAATAGGTTTTAGGAGAGAAGGCTGTACTGCTGATCACATGGTTACTGGTCTGACTCTGAGAGAACTGATATATGAGATATAAGAGGAGATGCACTTTTACATCCTCGCTGAGCCGAGACGAGTCAATTATGACACAATTAACAACAAATAATTGGCCAGTCGTCTCTTATTTCTTTGTGTGTTTTTAGTTAGATGTTTATTTCTGTAAATCAGTGCAACACAAGTATTTAGACAAAAACATGTATTTATTTTTACTGTTTGCTGGATTATGACTTCATATTTATTAAGCTATTTATTTTTTTGTTATAAACATGTTCTTTCCGAATACATTTTTAATTTGACCGTTTGTGGATGTTTCATGTTTTTTATTTCTGATGAGATTGGAGTCTGATGTGTGTTTTTTATCATCTTTATCATGTTTTATATAATGCTGTGTGAAATTGATACCAGCAGTTTAATATTCTATAAGTCTGACTTGAAGTAGGCTAATTTAGCCTTGACATTTAATATTCAGAAATATAAACTATAAACGTGTGTGTAAATGTTTTTTTTGCGTACAGATTTTTTAATATCAAACAACAGCTGCTTTCAGGTTTTTAATTTAATTTCTTTACTAATATTGAACCTTTTCAAACATTATTACAGCTAGCATTGACAGTACATAACTAAAACACATTACTGTATATACTGTACAAATAAAACAAGAAAACCAGACGTACATCACATTACAAGACGTAATTGTTCTGGTGTTATAGTTCTGCTGTGGTAATTCTGTTTATCTTAAACAAAAACCCCTTCATTATGATACTTAGAATTATTTAGGCACTAATTTGTAAAGCTTAAAGGGATAGTTCTGTCTTTGGAGCGTCCTCGGTGTGTGTGGCTTTCTTCTCTCAGATGAATCCAGTCAGAGTCAGGGTTAAACTGCTCCAGACTCCTCCAAGGCTTTGGATGGGTTTAAACGGGTGATAGCGTTACACGTCAGAAGACGTCCCTCACACGGCTCCGGGGGGGAATAAAGTCCTCCTGAAGAGAATACATATCCATATTTCAAACTTAATAAGCACTTTTCTCTCACGTCAGCTGTCTGTCCCTTTAACGAAATTTAAGATGCATATTAATAACATCATATCTCTGAATAAATAGCTCTTTATATCTGGTTTGGTTACTTTAGTACAGTAACTATAACTACAGCCATAAGTCAAATAAACTTTACTAAAAATGAAATCAAATATATGGATTCTTTATTAATATTCTACAATGATGAAATGTATGTGTTTGTTATATTATTGCTGTGAGTCAGAATATGAATTGATATGATTAATAACATGCAGGCTGGAATCAGATGACAATAGTAAATGCATGCATGTTAATGTGCTGATGATGCACTTTTAATGAATTCAAAAAAATACAGGAATGGAATTAATTAGGAAATAATTATATTCCAGTGACCTGTTGCTATGGAGAGTAAGATACTCAGAGCTGATGATTTCTTCTTAGAAAAAAAAATCTAATTAAAATAATAACCAGAAGAGAAAGGTGTTTTCTGTTGATTCTAAATGAATAAAGCGTTGATGTTTTGATGTGATCATGTGTTTTCTGACCAGCAGAGAGCGCCGCTGCATCTGATCTTCTGCTAAAACTCACCCTGATTTATTCATTAGGATTCATTTAGGGTTTTATTCAGTTTCCAGTCCTGTAACCTCTATAATTATTTATTAATTTATTTATTCATGAAATGTTCCACTTCTGTTATTTTATATAAAGCTAATTATGGTAACAATCCATAGTTTAATACATTTTTTAATTTTCAACTCTAACCCTAACCTGTTCCACACTATATTTGAAATGTTTTAATATATATATATATATAGTATTAAAATATCTAATATTTTCTGTAGCAAAATGACACCAATATTTCTGCTTTAACGCTTATGCTTCAAAAAAGACAAAATTTCTGTCATTATTTGTTTCTTTTTAAGCATAAACTCACTTAATATTGATCATTTATTTAAAAAAAAAATAATTCTTAATATATTAAGTTTATGAAACTTGATTTAAGAAAGGTGATATGTTTTTGATGGAAGACTGGGCAAAATAATTGAGTAAGGAAATATATACTTGTATATTTGTTTGTTCTTGGAGTGTAAATGTTCCTAAAGGAAGGCTTGGTATATCATTTATTTCTCTGGTGTGTGTGTGTGTGTGTGTGTGTGTGTGTACCGCAGTAATGATGTGAGGAATACTCTACATCTCATATTACCTTTTCATTAAAGATATGAATGTGAAATAGCTGTTGCTATAGAAACGCTTGAGTGAAAACTCTCAGAGCATCATGCAGAATTACATTGTTTACACACACACACACACACACACACACACTAGAAATGAGTCTGTGTTTAGTGAAGCTTTCGTTAGCTTGTACTCCAGTGATAGCTGATGAATATTTTGATCAGAGAAGTCTCGTCTCACACACACACACACACACACAGAATAATAAGCTTGCAGGCGGTCGATCGAAGCTCAAACCTCCTGAAATGATGATGAAAGAACATTCACCCTGATGAGACACGTGACTCTGTATCTAAACCTTCATATTAAAACTCATTTGTGTGACGATGTCTGATTGAATAAGTGCATCAGATCTTCTCAGATTCTTGAGGTCATGGTGAGTTCACCACAGATCAGATATTACAGAATATTCTCATATTCATGTCAGATCATCTCCAGGCTGTCAAGGTTAGTTAGTTTCCTGTTTTCCTTCGCTCTCATTTTCCCGTTTTCCCATCATAATTAGATTAATTTCCCCTGTTTGTGTTCAGTTTGGTGTCTTGTCTATATCTGTCTCTGGAGCACAGCAGCACTGTATGGCTCAAAATTATACATTTTTCTTTTATGCCAGAAATCATCAGGATAATCAGTAAAGATCATGCTTCTTGAAGATATATAGTAATTGTTTGCTAGTAATTTAATTTTAGTAATTGCTTTAAATATATTAAAGCTGCATTTCTGATTAATATGCATTGCTAGAACTTCACTTGAACAACTTTAAAGGAGATTATTTCAATATTTCGATTTTTCGTGCACCCTTAGATTCCAGATTATCAATCATTATCCGATCCTAACAAACCAGACATGGTGAAACACATTCCACAAAACTGACCCGACTGGTTTTCTGCATCAGGTGTGAGGTATGGTTGTGTTTTGGTTTGTATTGTTTTCTGTGTGTTGTTGAAGCAGTAAGTGTGTGTGTGTGTGTGTGTGTGTATGTGTGTGTGTGTGTGTGTGTGTGTGTGGTGATTCTGGTTAGTTAAGTAGGTTGAATCACTCTGGGCGGCGCGTGATCATCCTTCAGGCGAACTATCAGAAAATGGGGCAGAAAGCGCCTCGTTCCTCCGTCTGTGTCTCCAGCTCGTTCTGAAGCTCTTCTCTTCAGATCACAGGATGTGGATGATGTACAGTCCATGAACACATCTTCCAATAGTTCATATCTCATCTTCCATTGTCATTTTTCATGAACTTTTATGATTTTTATTTACTTTATGAATACTTACTTTTAGGACGTTTAAATTAAATTAAATAAAATTATTAAATTTGGTGGAAAAACATCAAATGAAATGGTGGCTTAGTTGTGACCAAAAAACGTAACGAGCAGTAAAGCCATGTTGTAGCCAATCAGTAAGGGGCGTGTCCACTCATTATGCTTGAGGTGCCTGTTGGATAGCACGAGTTAAGGGTGGAGCTATCTGTTTAGGGGTGTGGTCTTTTCAGTGAGGGGCGTGTCTGTTGTAATAATTAATTCACTTAAACTTAAAAAAACAACAATTTATTTAAATTTTTTTTTTTTTACATTTTGCATCAACCTAAAATTTTTATGCTAATAAACAAATGTCATGTCCATATTTTGTGTATGTTTTAGAAACTAAAAACAACTACACTACAAAATTAAATAAAAATAAAATTGCTCCTTAATATTTTTGTAAAACAATTTATTATAAAATGTCTTCCCCTTTGTCTGTCTGTCTAAATATTGAGTGGGGAAGATGGGGAAAATCACAAAAGTTAAATTCCAAGACACAGAATAGCAGCTGTATTTCTTCTTCTGAGTTCTTCTTCCTCTCAGTCCTGTTCAAATTCCAGTTCAGTTTCATTTTATTCAAATTATTATATTGTGTTTTCTTTTTAAATTGACATTATCTTTCATTACAGAATTTTCTCTTGTCACACAGTTTCTGCAGAAACACATCAAATCTACAAAACCATACAATAATTCTCAGCCTTTGACTCGGCGAAAGTGTTTTGGATATTTTGAATTATGTGTGCATGTAAAATTTTTGGATTTGGCTATAAAAAGCAATTTTTGGAAAATTTGTGTAATGAAAAGGAAGCCAGTTCTATATTTTGCGTGACATTTGATGATTTTAGCGTGTAGTATGTGTGCATGCTGCACAGAGTACATACTGCAGACGTCTTCTGCTCAGTGAAGCATGAAGTAAGTGTCTCTCTCGTTTCTCTCGCCTCATAAAGATGAAGCGCACCGTCCCGCTCGAAGAAAGTCTCAAAGAAAATGATTATGAGGTCATTTCCATTTCCTCAGATGTGTGTGCCATTGCAGGCGTGTGATGATGATGTCGTTAAAGGCTCTTCATTATGTCCTGCTCTGGTCACATGACCTTGTTATCTGTCCCGAGCAGACCGGCCTAACAATGAAGAACACACACCACAACAGAGATAAACAGAGATCCTTCAGGAGCAGAATCCAATCAAACACACGTGTTCATGAGCGTCCGATCCTATCTCCTCCAGAGAAATGAAGACATCTCTGACCTTCAACAGAGAATGAGAGTTTGTTCTATTTATAACAAATGTAAAAGCACACAAAAAAGTGTCACAAATACTTACCGTACCCACTTTATACTATATATCAACACTGTATAGAGAATAAAAGTAAAAAGTTTTAATTTAATTCAGAAAGTGTTAAAACTAAATTTACGAACATGCATGTATATATATATATATATATATAGACAATAATTAAAATGACTAATAAAAACAACACAATTGCTAGAATTTCAAGTAAAATTAAAAACAGGAGAAAAACTAGAATATTATCTGTTATATTTTATTATAATATAATAAAAATGTTATAATATAATATTTCTGCTAAACTTTTCTAAGCTCTTCAGTGCTGCTTTAGTGATTAACCCCTGATATTTTGATGACGGAAAACACTTCAGATCTAAATTATTATTTATTTATTAAATATTTATTTAGTAGATGTTTGTGCATGAGATATATTTTCTCCTTTATGCAAAACACTGATTACGGTTAAACTGCTTTCTCTCTCACACACACTTGAGTCGTGTTAGATGTAAGATTGAGTGGCTAATCCACTCCAGATACACACCGTCACTGGACGCCGGTCACAGACTCTCATTTGCATATTAATGAGACTAACAAATACTCCCTTAATGACCTGCAGCTCGACTCCATCAGATCCAGCACTGTGTGTTTTACAGTCTCTGTGTTTCAGGATCAGCTCTTAATAACCATCCCACAGGACACACACACACACACACACACACAGTGTTTCAGGAGTGTGTTAATGAGACAAGGTCGTTAACATCTGCTGGAAATCATCACTGTGTTCAGCACAAACTGAGACTGATTGATAAAAGCAGTGTATGATTGTGACACCATGCTTCTGATTCATTACAGTCAGAACAACAAAACACTCATCATCATCATCATCATCATCATCATCAGCTCGTTAAACATGTTCATTGTGCTGATAATCACTGTACTAGTTCATCCTTCTTCTGTTCCAAACCTTAATAAAACTCAAAAGGTGAAAAATAAGCGGTTTTAAATACAGTAAAAATAAAAGTTGACTTAAACTGAGAGACACACCATCTTTTTCTGTGAGGAATAGTAATAATATTAACAATATTTCCTTTTATTTCAGCTCTGAAATCTTATTCATCATCAAACCTGATGTTTTAATTTCAACAAACATGCATAAATGGCATTGTTACAAAAATAAAATAAATATATATATAACTAAATAAATGAATTAATATTCTTCTTTTGAACATTCTAATAATAAAACATTTTATTGTCACTGATAAACCATTATAGTTTTTTGTTAATATTTTGAATGATTTTTATTTGATCACTTCATTTTCATTTTAAGTTAGATTTTTAGTAATTATGTTGTTTTTAGTTTTATTTATCAAAAATAACAACTACTGTAAATAATAAACACAACTGTTTTCAACATTGATATTAATACGTATCGCCCCTTTTTTTTTTAAATTTTAATTTTCAATTTTCTTCATCATCTCCTGAGGTTCTTGATTGCACACAATGGTTCTTGCTCAGTGTTTTTGGCTTGTTTTTCAGTACAAATATCTCACCATCTACATAAGCCAGTGTGGTCAGAAAAAAAGAATCATGTTTTCTTTATCTAACCCTAATCCTAACCCTTCGTACCACATTTACACATATTTTTCTTGTTAGGCATAAACTCACTTTATTTATATGCATATTTTTGCTTCTGAAGTAAATGCATCTTGATTTAAGGATGTGTAGATATTTGTTCTGGAAAACTGAATAAGAGCTTCACTTTTCTCATTAAACCACTGAAACATGTTGAAACCTGAGAATAATCTTTATCTTCATTCTTCATTCATCTTCATATCTTCATTCATATTGAAATATAATCTGTATATTTCAGACAGATATTGAGCTGTTGTTCTGGTCAGTATCTGTAGGGATGTTTTGTTTACTTTAGTATCTCTACACAGAAATCTTTAATGATATGTTTGTGAGTGATGAGGATCATTGAGCTGCTGTCATAGACTCTACGAGATGAGCATTTAAGAAGCCCAGAGGAATACAGATATGGATTAATCTGACGGCTGTCTTCATTAAACATTTACAAGACAGAAGACATCTGTGAATAAATCATGTCAACTGTAGTTGAGCTTATAATACATACATATATATATATATAAAGAGAAAGAGAGAGAGAGCTCTCTATAAATAAAACTGATCAGATATAATGACTATTAAGAAATTCTAGTTAACTATAACCAAAATAAAAACTAAAAGCATAAAAATGTAAATAAGCACCAGTTGGAATTTGGGCTGTTTTGTGATTAATTGCATTCAAAATAAAAGTTTTTGTTTAAATGTATTATTCATAAATACAAACACATGTATGCATAAATTTAGGAAGAAAATGTTATGTCTATTGTTATATATATTTCTATAATATAATATATAAGAATAAAAATGCATGTGCACGTACATATTTCCAAAATGTATACTGTACTTCTGTGTATTTATATAGGCTATAAAATAGTAAATGATGTTTATGTGAGTATAGGGTTAGAAGACAGAAAATATTGTTTGGCCAGTATAAAAGTTATAGAAATTCATGGAAAGTCTCTTTTAGACAGCAAGTGTTTGAAATAGCTTTTTATTTTATTTTTTAGATCCAGTGTGGACTATGATGCCCATGCAAAATTTGTTTATTATTATTAGGCTATTGGTTATTTTTAAAAGACTAGACGCAATCCATAACATTACCATATAGTACACATGATGCTATTGAAGATATCTAATTCTTATTCTGTCGTAATGGTGTGTTTATTTAATAACGTAGGCTATGTTATCTGTCATAACTAAATCGTCTCGATGCGTCATGATGATAACAGACGAGTTTCTGATGAGAAAAATAGACTGTAATTGATAATTCTTTTAAAATGTGACGTATGTGAGTACAAATAAACACAAGACTCGAGTAGATAAGTCGGCTTGTGTCCTCTTTCTTTTGTGAAATAGCTTCATAGCGCTTTATTTTTGTTTGAAATATGTTCGCATGTCTACAGGTCCGAGGCTCAGCCCCGCCCGGCCTGTTTAAAGCACTGCCCCGAAGAAAAGCGACTTCCGGAGCCGCCAAGACCCCGCCTTGATGAAGAGCGGCGTGAGTGTGTGTGAGTGTGTGTGTGAGAGAGAGAGAGAGAGAGAGAGAGAGAGAGGTGAAAGCGAGAGTGAGGAAGAGCGGAACACAGCCACTCCGCGCGCGCGCGCACACACACACACACACACATACATGCGCGCGCGCAAGTCCCGGTTACTGGAGCCGGTTCAGTTTGGATTTTTCACCCTATGATGATGATGATGATGATGATGAAGTTTCTCGGCGCTGTGTGAAGATTTGTGAGCTGGACGCGGTTCTCGGAGGAGGATGAGCTCATGACTGACACCAGACACTAACGGTAAGAGCTCCGGGACCCACCAGAGCCGGTGGATCGATCATCGACATCGGCTCTGATCGGGATTGATCGGGTTTCACTGCGTGCGTGATATGTGTGTGTGTGAGTGTTTCGCTGCGCATGTGTGTGTGTGTGTGTGTGTGTAAGAGAGAGAGAGAGAGACACTGCGTTACTGTCCTGATGATGAACTATTTTTCAGGTGTACTATTTTTAATGTTGTAAATATTGTAAATCTGAATATTTTGATTCATTGATCCGATTTCAATACAGGAGCAGTTTAGTGTGCATTCAGATCTACATTTGTCATTTTCACACTTTATTCAATTATAAAACTGAAAGTTGGAATATTGCCACTGAAAAAAGTGCCATGATATTAGCATGTTTACACACACGTGTATGATGATCATGTTAGTGTTTAACCCATGGTCCATAAAAATCAAGGATCAAATTATGATGCTGTCACTCGTGATAATAGCGTCATTGCATTATTTGGAGTCAGTTGTTTAGTATTTGTCTCATAAAAAACATCAGCTCAGAGTCTGCAGATGAAGATGATGATGATGTGAAAGACTGATAATTTCTTAATTATTCATGAATTATTAATAGGAATGATTGACTGGTTTGTTGAAATCTCTGATGTGTTTTGAGTTTATAGTGCATCTGAGGTCAGTTTCGATTCATGATCGATGCTTTCATTGACGCACATTTCAGAACAGTCCATAAACTCACACTCATGTGCTTTAGAATTAATTTCACGTACAAATCCATTCACACGATCTCACTGATCATCACGTGTCTTTAAGAAGCAGTTTCACTTATTCTTATCTTCAGACTTCATTTAACTCGTATTAATGATGCTCTCCAGAATCTGTATTCACGTAATCGTCCAAGGGTGTCTCAAAGGCACACGACAAAAGCCTTTTATCCTCCGATAAAGAAGGAGAGTCTCTGCTGGCACAGACAGTGGAAATCTCTACTGTGTGTATGAATGAGGAGTGAAGTCGACTGGAAGCACGACATATCAGGAGCTGGAGAAGTGTGTGAGATGATTTCATCCTTCAGGCTTTTGTGTGGCTGTCAGCAGGACTTCAGATCCGTCTCAAGGTTAAAGCAGGCCTGATCTGAGATCTGCTGCACTCGTTTATTCAGCAGACACTTTTAAGAACAGAGCTGATTGATAAAACTTAGCATGCAACACTGCAAAAATGCTTTTCTAGCCAAGACGGTTTGTCTTGTTTCCAGACAACATATTCTTAAATCAAGAAGGATTGAAAATTATAGCCTTGTTTTCAGAAAAAGCAGCTGGAAACAAGCAAAATAATCTTGTTTTCTGTGTGAAATAAGTTCCTGCTGTTGTCAAGACAAAGCAGCAGTTTTTACAGTTAATGTATTATGTGCATCATGCTTTTTGTAATATCTCTAAGCTATGAATGGCTAATGTCTATAATAGCGGTGTTTAAAATTTAAGGCAACCCTGCAATGATTTGTTAAAGACTGAAAATATACGAGCGAGACAAAAACACCATATCCAGCTTCTTTGCTAATGTGAAATACACTGAAATGTTCAATATATATTTTATTTTTGGCACGGTTTGATTATAAAGACTACATTAATGTGACAGTTTGTGTCTGATTTTATCGCTGGTATAGGCTATAGATGTAAAATGTATCATATATAGCATTATTTGATAGAATAGATTTATTCAGTTATTTATCAGATGCTTTTATCCAAAGCTTCTCCCAAATAAAGACAATGGAAACAATCAAATCAAATCAACCAAAAAACATGTAAGAGCATATAGTGTTTAGAAGGCAGTGCTTATGATTGATTATATGGAATATTTTATTGACATGTAAAATATAAGTATATTCATCATGAATATGGACAGCTCTCCTTTTCTCAATATTTAGATGTTTTTGCTCCTATCTCAACAAACCAGAAAGAAGGTAACAGTGATGACACACATCTAATTTGTGTGTGTGTGTGTGTGTGTGAAGGAGTGAAGTTTGTAATGTGTGTGTGTTTCTGGGTTTCCTGCGAAGCCTCACAGAACAGCTGAGTCTCGAGGCCTGCTGGAACTGAATGTGTTCACAGATCCTCTCTCGGTTCAGCAGCTCTCCAGCGTTAAAGCTCCTGATGACTGTTCGTTTGTCCATTCCAGGAGATCTTATTGGCTCTTATCTCTCCATCACACACACACACACACACACTCTCTCCTGTGGAGGCCGGACAGATGGCGACCCTTCTCTCCCGGAGCAGGAACATAAGCGTATCTCTGGAAACTCCTGCTCTGTGGATCTGAAGTCCGATCAAACCGCTCTCGATCAGAGTTCCTCTTCTTCTGCAGCTCTCTGAAGGGTTCAGTGATTGTTGAGGAGCAGAGCGGTTTGTCACCTCATTTATATCTGAGCCAAGGGTATTATAATACAAGTAAAACTAACCAACCAAATAAATGTGTGTGCAAGTATGTGTAAGGGATTGAGTCTCTCTCTCTCTCTCTCTGTGTGTGTGTGTGTGTGTCTAACAGGCGTTTAATAACAGTGGTGGATGGCTCTCAGCGGTAACGCTCGTCTCTCTCTGCTTCCCCGTCGAGTGCAGATGGTTCATTGTCTTCAGTTTCCGAAAGCATTCCCAGTCCGACAGGACACAAAGTCCAGCTGCTCTTTTAACTGTGTGTGTGTGTGTGTGTGTGTGTGAGGTGTAGAGCAGGTTTCACTCACAATAGCTCTGATGTATGAACAGACCTCATTCTCTCAGTGATCTTCTGGACTGCACATGCACCTTTATAACACACGGAGAGGTGCATCACACACACACACACACACACACACACACACACACACACACACACACACCATGTTTTGTGAGTGTATGCCTTGGCCTGTTTGACACATGTTTGCGATATTTTGAGATGTTATGAAGGAAATATGATGCTTCTTGATCATATTCAGCTTGGTTGTGTGTAGATTCAGTGCTTCAATAAAACAGAACAGATTCAGAGCATCATCATCATCATCACCTGACAGGTCTGCAGGAAGAAGCATCTGTGACAGCATTACAGTAAATTACAGTGTTTCTGAAATGTCACTCAGTGTGTGTGTGTGTGTGTGTGTGTGAATGCGTCTCTTGTTGGATCATAACACACTCCTCTTCATTCTTCAGAACACACAGACCCTGCTTCTGTGGCTGTATTCAAGCTCGTGTCGCTCCGAGCCTCTCCCTGATTCTCTGAGATTGGTTCGGGTGATTCTTCAGACTCTCGTGAATGCTGTGTTTCTGTTTATTTTCACAAAGAGCCCTAAAATAGCCCTGACCGCTTCATGTTTACGAGCGTGGGCAGAGAGCGGAAGAGGAGCTGTGATTGTACTCGCTCTTCAGTCACTTTTTTATGCAACAATTTTCTGTAAGGCCTGTCATTTCTCTCGGCCTCACGCTGACCTCTGGAGATGATGTCGGAGTAAATTGCACATTATTCTTCCTCGATTAGAGAGTGGTGTCCCTCTGGAGGAAGTGCTTTAGCTGTCTGAGCTCTGAAGGAGTGGAGATGCTCATGAATAATCAACGCTAATGATTATAGCTAATGATTTGTAGTCTCGCTGGTTAAATATTAACTGTCACTAACTCTCTAACGCTGTTGGTTTAGGACCAGGTCTTTGTTCTGGGTTAGTTTCAGTGCAAGTTAAACTGGTCATGTGTAACATTCATGCAATGACTTAAATCATAATTATTATTGTATTATTATATAAAAAAGTAAAGAAAATTAGAAATAATTACATTGAAAAATATATCAGTAATATTAATAATATTTTACAGTACTGCAGGACATTAAAATGACCGTTTTTGCTTTCTGTATTAGTTTTATTCAGAATTTTCCATCAAGTCCCATCTTACAATTAATATGAAATATATCTTACACTGAAAACAAAATAAATATATCATTATTTTACTAAGGTAAGTGGTAGAATTTCTTTTAGCTGCCTTTAAATAAAAATTTTGAAAATATGAAGTAAATGTCAGCTGTTAATTATAGCTTTATATAATTTTTGTCACTCTAAATAAACGGATGACTTATTGAAAGTTTACATTTTCGCGCTGTTGTGACGACATGTCAATATGGCGGATTAATTCCATTCATACTACTCACATTCATACTATTTAGAACGTACTGTTTTTGTCTCCCCCGGCCGCGGTGGATACCGAACTGTCTGCTCTCCTCCGCGCCGCGGAGCGAATCGGTTTGGAGGTGCCGCGTGCGTCTTCAGCCGACCCTTCGCGGCTGGATGATTGGTTTCTGGGAGGTGGAGATGCGGCTTACATAAAGCAGACCACAGAGGGTTGGGAAGGTTACGTTCTGTCGGCACCGGGGTCTCTGCGTAACGCGGCCTCAGGTTCGTGGCCTGTTTCATGGGTGTTCCCATATGTAACATCAAAGTGATTTGACTGAAAGGGTAACGTCTAGGTTACGAACGTAACCCACGTTCCCTGAAGGAGGGAACGGAGACGTTACACTTTCTCCTGCCATGACTCTGAGGTGGCGCTGACGCCGGCTGCTCTTCAGCTCGTGCCCTCTTATACTCACACAGTGACGAGGTGCACCTGAGCGCAGTCAAGTGCACGCCAATATTCATCGGCCTTTTGTATAAACCTCAAAGGCATTCGGTCTCTCTGGCGAGTTCCCATATGTAACATCTCCGTTCCCTCCTTCAGGGAACGTGGGTTACCTTCGTAATCTAGACATTTCACAGAAAACATCTTGATTCATGAATATTCATGTTGTATTGAGAGTGATAAAGCCTTAAGATCTGAGACTCGTTTTGTAAAGATCACAAAGCTTGTGTTAGTGCAGGACCTTCTGTGTCTCGGATGTTTTCTGTGTCAGACATGCGTAATGGGATATTAAAGTACCCAGCATGCTCTGCTCCACCTGGACCCAGGCCATCTGTTCTTCTTCAGCTGATTCTCTGAGCATCTCTGAGTCTGATGCTGATTTGTGGCACATTCGAGGATGAGTTGAAATGATTTGTTAATAAGGGTTCCTACATGTTCAGAACAAATACAGTTCAGTTTCAGGAGAGAAAGGAGACAAGCTGCTTTGCTCAAAATAACCTTGACTTGATCTTCATCATCACACTCATCTGCTACACACTGACATAAGATTCACAATTATTCAAGATAAAAACTGAAATCGAGATATGGCCCAGTGCAATTATTAAATTGATAGCAGAATTGTAATTTAACAGTTGTACTGAATAATAATAATAATAATAATAATAATAAGTTATGCTTTTCTTATGTTTTATTTTTATTAAGATTATTTGTTTATTATTAAAAAAATATAGATTTATTAATATAATTGATACTATTTATATTTATTAATTTGTATGGAAAATATTAGTATTATTTATTAACATTATACATAAATATTTTGGTTTATTATTATTACTATTATAAAAATACATAAAATATCACAGGATATCACTCTAGTTAAATAACACTTTTATTTTAATTGTACAGAAAATAAATAATATAAAAAAATATGCATGCAATAATATGTACTATAATAATTATTAAGAAGGATTCAAAAAATATATATATATATATATATTTTTTTTTTTTAGTTAATCCAGCACTGTCAAAATAAAAGCCCTTTTTTTTTACATTTATCGGCCAAACTGAAAAATTTGAAGCTAATAATTTAAACAGTTCAAATGTCGGTCAGCCACTATAATGCACTATTACTATTACTGTGTAGTAAGCACTCTGAACGTTATGAACACAGTCTGCAGATGTGTGTTTATGATGGAAAGCTCAGTCTGGTTTGTCATGAGTGCACTAAGTAGGTAGCATGTAAAAGTGTACTGCCGCTCTCCAGGACTCTGAAACACGAGCATCATCAGACCTCACACAGAGTTTAAGACACAGAAGAACAGTGTGCTGGATGTTTGTGTAGCTGACAGTGTCTCGTTTCTTTGATCAGATGTCTGATCTGAACCTCGCTGCTTAGTTTTTCACAACCTCTGTACAACCTCTGTTCAACCTCTGTTCAACCTCTGTACAACCTCACACACCCCGACAGAAACTACAAACACACTAAACACTAAGAGAAGGTGTTTACTGATGATATGATCGTGATACAGTATATATACTACACTACCATTCAAAAGTGTGTTTTCTTCTGCTCTGCTCAAAGAGGCTGCATTGATTTGATCAGAAATGCAGTAAAAATAGTGAAATATTATTAGAATGTAAAGCACTATTTCTATGTGAATATGTGTTAAATGTATTTCTGTGATGTTCAGCTGTATTTCCAGTCTTCAGAGTCCCATGATCTTCAGAATCAGTCTAATATACTGATTTACTGCTCAACATTTTTAATACAATTTAAACAACAGAAGAAGATGGATTTGATTTGATTTGATTTGATTTGATTGATTTTTGATAAGACCTGTTTTATATGTCACAGAAAATATAATATAGAATAGAATAGAATAGTTTGACAGACACTATATTTCAAGATTTTTCTAAATAACGTGTTTTATTGAAGAAAAGAAACATCTCTGAAGCAGTTTCATTATTCATTAAAATAGCAAATGGTTGAAAATACATTTTTATTAAAATAATTTATTTGATTTATTTGATTATTGAAATATTTTGATCACATTTTAGGATGCGGGTCCCTTACAAAAGATTGAAAAGTGTGTCTCCAGCATCAGTTTCTGTGAAATATTCATGAAGTATCCCGCGATATTAAATATGCACAGGGTTAAATAAACAGAGACCGCAGTTGTGGTCATTCTGGGGTTCGGTGTGTTTCTGCAGTCGACCCATGAGCTTTGATCTTCACACACGCAGGTGCCATAGCAACCAGGAGGGCTTCACCCTGGCAACAGGAAGCTGTTGATGCTGATGCTGACTACTGTATACTTGTACAGGATATCTACACCATAGACATATATAGGTAGACGCAACATTGGCTGCTGGAAAACAAGAAACGCGGCCGCCATCTTAGACCGGTCACCCGCTCCACTCAGTGTAATGTGTTTAGCATGTGTAATGAGCTGTCAACGCATTTAATTCATCATATCTCGCGAAATACCGAACGGATTTTCACGCGG
>JAUCNO010000082.1:882864-902261 GCA_032353835.1 Enteromius viviparus | reverse complement strand
TCTGATTCTTTTGGCTTATGGAGCTATCATGTGATGAACGAACGACCCGGTAAGACCGGAAGACTCGATAGATGACCTAATCAATTCTTTTTCCCGTCTCTGACTGAATTTTCACATCACGTTATGAACGAACGACTCAAAACCAAAGACTCGAAACAGCTGAGTTAATTCCAGTAAGGACGTTTCGCAATGCGCATGCAAGACTGAAGGAATCACTCCCAGAGACGACTCGTTCTTCCCAAGTCACATTAAAGATTCGTTCAAAATCAACAATTTCATCAACATAAAAAATATCCAACGTTATATCGGACACATTTTTTATTGATATCGATCATTTGCCTATCGCGATACATATCGTTATCTTTTTATCGTCCAGCCCTAATTTCCTGTAAAAGAACGGACAGTGGTTGCAGTCGGGGCACGCAGGTAGACTGCAAGAGGACTAACAGTTTTTTAACCCTTTAACTTCAGCTTTAACCAAAGCAGCTGCTAAATGCAGCGAAACATCATTTGATTGATTGCCCTTTTAGAACACATTCACATAAATGAGCTCAACCTCTTGTAAACACATAAATACATGAGCTGCGGGGTCTGTGCTCAGCCTTACGGAGGTTTTGATCTCTCGGAGGAAATTTCTTGTGAAGACACTGTCTCCCAAAGTGCAAGACAGGAGCAAAAATAAACCTAAAACACGCCTGAAATAGCTCCTTTATGCTCTTCTCCACACCGACTAAATATTCATGTTAAATACCACACTCATGCTGCATCGATACAGCAGTAAAACATCTTAAATTCTGTCGGAGTATGAATCACAAATAAGTGCTTCGTCAGACCTGGAGGAATGTCTCAGCAATGGATGTGAATGGGTGCCGTCAGAATGAGAGTCTGATAAAAACATCACAATAATCCACAGTCCGTCAGTTAATATCTCAGGAGGACAAAAGATTAAACTAAATACATTTTAACTAAAATGTGAGTCCGTAATCCATAATATCAAGTGAAAAAGTGCATCTACTCACATCAAAGTCCAGACACACAGTTTAAAGCAGTACAGATGTCTCTCCTGATTCAGACCAGAACACTTCTTCACTGGAGGAAGAAAACTGTTTAGATCAGATCATTTTTATGATTTATTGCCAATAATTTCAGGTTGAACACTAAATCTGTGTGCATGTTTGAAAAAAACACCCATTTAATGCACGGTTTAGAGTTTTAGATCTATTTTATGCTGTTATTTTGACTGTATAACTCTTCTTATGGGCTTCAGTCTGAATAATGCAGTTCTGTTCTCATAGCCAGAAATCCTGTGGTGCTTCTGTTTTCTGACGGCACCCATTCACTGCAGAAACTAACTCAACCTAATCTGGGATGAGCACAAGTTTCTTTAAACAGTGCAAATACAGGCAATATTGGGGATAAATATCCTGTGGATGATCAAAATATGACTTTTGACTCTGTTCATCTAATTCTAATTAGTCCTGCTGTCTCAGCTCCTCTGAAAGCACTAATTAATCTGAGCTCATTTAGCCAAAAACATCTCCAGCTTTTGTGCTTCATGAGAAAATGAGGCATAGCTGCACACCGAGATTCAAGATCGTGTCACTGATATTTTGGAGAAAGGCTGTGCATTGCATAGCATTACAGTTACTTTATGCAACTGTACTTCAACAGCTGCAACAATCCACTTCTGACTTCCTGAGGTGAACTTTGCTCAGTCTGACCTTGAAGTCTGAAGGAGTTGTCATTCAACACACATTAGAGCACAATAACACTCACATCCCACCGATCCAGCTTTAAACACAATGACTTTTAATAGACGCTGCTATTATTCTCCTACTGTCCATCTGCATTTGAGAGAAGAATGCAAACAAAGTCACATGGCACCAAAACCCACTCTATTTACTTTCTAATTTGTGTTCCTGGTCTTGCTGTGAATGATTCATCATCGAAAGAAACGAGTGTTTGTCTTCGTCTCTTTTCTTCAGAACTAGCTCCGCCTCTAAACGACTTTCCTTCTCTGATGACATCACCGGTCCCTCAGCGCATGTCTTTAAAGTGCCTCTATTAGTGGTTAAGTCCCAAACAACAGGTTGACATGCATGCGAGGCCAAAAAACACATTCATTTTCTAATATGCATTTATTTTTATTTTATGTGTTCAACGATTCATTTAACGATTCATTTCTCCAAACGGTCAGTTTCATGTAAAGCAGTGTTTGTGAGCTTTTAACGCTTCAAAAGAGACGCCTAGTGGTGAAAAAGGAATTGACATTTTCATTCAGACCAATGTGAAAAGATCAAGAAGTGAGCCGCAATATGCTAATGATTCACTTTGACATCAAGCGACTCAGGATTCGTTTTAAAAACGACTCGTTTCAATGATTTGGAGTCGACTCTTTCTTTTGAGAGACAATAAGTTTATACACGCCGCACTTTCAGATTTAACACTCTGCAGGATGTTTTCATTCACTCAGAGATACATGAAAGATCATTTTCTAAAATCTATAATAGAGGCACTTTAAAAAAAGAAAGCAATCAAATGTGACCCTGGAGCACAAAACCAGTCATAAGGGTCAATTTTTCAAAACTGAGATGCATCATAATCTGATGCAAAGAAACAAGCTTTCCTTTGATATCTGGGATGTTAGGAGAGGACCATATTTAAAAATCTGGAATCTTAAGGTGCAAAAAAATCGAAATACTGAGAAAATCGCATTTAAAGTTTAAAGTTCTTAGCAATGCATATCACTAATCAAAACTTAAATTTTTACATATTTACGGTAGTAGTATCTTCATAGAACATGATCTTTCTAATTTTTGGCTCAGAAAACTGCACTTTCCCATCCTTCGGCTTCTGGTTAGTTGGTTGCATTGTGTGAAACCCTCAACCAGGGGAGTGTGACGTATGACGCTGCAATTAATATTTAAACAGAGGTTTCTGTTATGTAACCATAGTGTTTTTAGCATCCAAGTGGCACAACACTCTCACTGCCAACGACAAAGAAACTAACTGTGATCATGCACAACTGTCTGATAAACAGCTGCAAAATCTACTAGCCAACAATTAACATACATGTTTGGTTCATTCGAGTCAAAAATCAGCCTTAATAGTCTACTAAAAATCCTTAAGCCATAACCAACTAGACCACAGACTCATAAACAATGCCTGTAACTAATAATTTAGCATTATTAATTAATGTAATTTCATGCTATTAAGTGTGAATAAACCGGGCATCCCTCGTCTCAGTCATTAGTCGCTGATCTCCAGGGAATCCTGCGATTCATCACATTAATGACAAAACAGCATCACATCATATTGCTGGAGTAAACAAGACACACACAGTCCCTTCCAATACTCATAATAAAATAATAAAACCACTGGAATTCAACATCATTTAACTTTTAATAAACACAAAAAATAAAGCAATTGGGACAGGACTAACAACCATTTCAGTTAGTGCTCAAACTCAGCAGATAAATGAGAAAAATGACATACTGTGATGAAAAATTCTCACACACCAAACTTGGTTATTATAAAAGACAAGATTTAAACAAAAATAAAATAAATAAATATGTTATTTGAATTAAAGTAAAAAAAAAAAAACATTTATTAAAAATTAATTTTTATGCATTAAATATTTAAATAATTTTTTAATCAATATTTTAAAAACTTAAAAAATATAACCTTTTTTAAATATTATTTTAAACATTTAATACTTTAATATTTACATTAAGCAGACACTTTTATCTTCTTTTTTTTAAGAAACTTTCAAAATTGTTTATTTTAGTTGTTTTGCACTAAAATATCAAAAACTGAAACTTAATTTTTTTTTTAGGCATACATGTGAAACTAAAAAATGGTAAATGTTGAAATCATATAAAAAATATTTCAGCTAGTTCCATCTAAACTAAAATAAAATAATACAAACTATGCGAATGGCAAGAACAACAACTAACAAATTTTATAAATTAAAATATAATAAACAAAAACTAAACTAAATTCAAATATAAATTTTAAAATAACAATATTGTTTTTAAATAACACTGATAGCAAGATATAGATTAGCTATAAAAATATACTCATGTATGTTTCCAGCTATTCTGCACTTCTGAAACAAACAAAACACGGGTGATGGTTATGATAGACAGACAGATCGATAGAAATAGATAGATATTAGACAGACAGACAGACAGAAAGAGGCTAATAGGTTTGAGTGGGTTTGGGGTCAGGACAGGTGAAGGATGCTCTAGAGGCCCACATCAGGACCGGTCCACAGATGCCTGTCTCCATCACAACATCACAACACCACTAAACCCGAGATCAGGATCAAACACAGACCAATAACACCTATACGCTCCGCTATACGCTAACTACGCTATAGTTTCCATTAAGTGTCACGTTTTTACATTTGCATACGTGAATAAATAAGGTACAACAGCGAATCATATATTCACGACACGTCGACTGATCGCCGTTCGCGCCGTTATTCGCCCCTCATCAGCGGCGGGAGAGACAGATGAAGGTGTTTTACCTGCCCACTGTCTGGTTGGCCAGTTGTCGCATTCGGTTGAATTGCTTCTTCATCTTCCTGCAATTTGCGCGTGAATCCCGATGGAAGAAACACCAGCTGACATTCCTCACTTAAAGAACAACCGTCAGGAAATATTCCACTGCTCGGGCCATAATGAGCGCTCCCTCTTCGGTGTGCAACCATCACCTGTCGCGAATGAAAACGCCAGAAATCATCATTTGCGCGTTGTGCTCGTCGCTCGACACTCTGGATGCTCCGCTGAGCGCTGGTGACGCGGCGGCGGCGGGGAGCGGGGCATCATGGGTAATGTAGTTCAGTAAGACTGGCGGGCCTACAATGTGGCGGGCTGAAGGTCGCGAGAACGTCTTGTATTTAGTTTATGAGATCAAAATAAAGTTTTGAAGCTTTTATAACGGTCAAGTTTAAAAAGAAAAATATGAATAACACGATCGAAATGACGTGCAGCTAATAAAGTCACTGTTGTGTCTTGAAAAAAAGCAGACTTTACAGAATATGTTTGAATAAAGAAATAAACACAAAGTAAAACAAAACCACCAGTAGGCTACTAGTAAGAAATGGTTACTCTAACAATGTTGCCATCTTGTGGATGTCTTGAAGAAGTACGGCGTTGACAGAGAATCAATATTCAATGTCAGATTGAAAAACAACAGCTGTTCTGTTTCATTCATGCCCTCTCTTATATGTTTTTGTGAGTTTGCTTTATAGCCTTACAAACTAAACTGAAATTCTGAAACTCTTTGCCTCTCTCATTATTATTTTTGTTATTATTACTTTAATGTATTTTTCTTTGATGTCTGCTATTTTACTTTCATTGATTCTTACTCCTTTTGTTTCCCCCCTCATTGTTGCTATTATTGTTGTGAGTATAATAGGCTAACTATTAGTTATGTAGATTATTTATTATGAATGTTCCTTATGTTGTTAGATGTTCCCTGTCTTGTATAAAATTAGCATTTTGCAATAATTAATACCACAACAACAATAATAATAATAGACACATAATAGTGACTCTTAAAAAACTTTTTGGCTATACGTTTATACAAAACAATGTCTTTTTTGTGTAAAACCATTTATTTAATCATGTGCAGTCTGTCGCTTTCTGCTGCAGTGTCATTGGGGCGTGTCCTCTGCGCACAATCGGTGATGTCAGTCCGCGCATGCGCGCTGCGGAGTGTCAGCGAGGCAAGATGGCGGCCTTCAGAGCGGGTCTCTTGACCCGAGCTCTTACTAAGGCAAAAACACCGGGAATCTCAAACGTTATCCTCGGAACAAGAGCAGGTGCTGTCTAACACATCTGTTCTTTCGTATTATGGGAAGATAAGCTATAAAAGCAGTGTTTAATAGTGTCTAATAAATGATAACCTTCATGTCAAGGCTGCGGAGCTAACATGCTAAGCGAACCCCTGATAGTGTTTTTACGTGATTGTAAACACATGTGATTAACTGTGAACTGCTTTGCTTTAGGATTGATTTCTGTTTTGTGTTAACACATTATAAGTTAAGTGTCGTTTTGTGTTTTTATTTCTACGTGTGTTTCGTCAATCTGTGCAATTTTGTTGGCCGTGTGTGCTTCTGGTTGTGTATTATATTCTATAGGTTGCATGTTTTTAGATTATAGATTTAATTACTTAACGTGATTAAACTAGCTACATTAAGTTTATAATGTTTTTTGTTTATGTGTGTTCAAGGTAGACTGCTGATTTCTTCTCAAGGTGTTGTGTTATATCTAACATATATGTATAATATCTGTATATTGTATTACAGCATCTGGTCCTTCTAAGGACACATTGCCTGGTCCGTACCCCAGAACTCCAGAAGAGCTGGCAGCAGCCGCTAAGAAATACAACATGACGCTGGAAGATTACAAACCTTATCCTGATGACGGCATGGGGTGTGTGTACGAATGAATAACGTCTTTTGTTTCTGTGAAGATGAATGGCTGATGATGTATTTAAATGCATTACACAGGTACGGTGATTACCCCATGCTTCCAGAGCGATCACAGCATGAGAGAGACCCCTGGTATCAGTGGGACCATCCTGATCTCAGGAGGAACTGGGGTGAACCGGTGAGAACAGCGTTTTAATGTTCATCCTATAAATCCTGGTTTTTGCTTCATGCATCATCCTCACAAGTTATATTGTACACATGCATTTATAAAGCCATTTTTCTGTTTTGTGTAATAGCTGCTTTATCAGCACAGATTTCTCTCCTGACTCAGACTTTTTTGTTACTAGAGAAAGTGAATATTTTGTGGTGTTTTATTTAGATGCACTGGGACTTTGACATGTACATCAGGAACAGGGTTGACACGAGTCCGACCCCCGTGGACTGGAAGACGATGAGGAACCAGCTGCTGGGGTTCGTGGGCTTCATGCTGCTGATGTTTGGTGTGGGAGAGCTGTTCCCCTGTTACCAGCCTGTGGTGAGTGAAGGAAGCTGCACAGTAGAAAACTGCTTCATTTACAGGGTATTTCAAAGGGAAGTGTGTTATTTCTGCATCACTAGCAATCTACGAAATTGCTTACTCTTTTATTTTAACATTATAGAGATGCTATTCTAGTTTTGATTACTGTTTTAGTATTGTTATGAATGAGTCTCATCATCAGTGTCTCTCTCTTTCCAGGCTCCTAAACAGTATCCTTACAACAACCTGTATCTGGAGAGAGGTGGAGACCCTGAGAAAGAACCAGAAACTGTCAAACATTACGAAATCTAATGCTAGAAACCTCTCTGTTTCACAACTTGTGTATATTTCTCTCTAATAAAGTTAACTTAAATGTCTTCTGTCGGATATGTCATTTCTTTTATTCAAATGAGACTCTCGGCTACCTTCAGGACTTCCGGTGGCGCTGCACAGGACTCGTTAGCTGCACGTGGTTTTATTGTTTTTATGTTGTTTGTCTTGTCTTTTTAAGCAATTTTTATTTGGATGGTGGCCTATTAGTGATCCACTCAAATGGTAATGCATTTGGAGCTGCCTCATGTATATCAGACTTTATTTAAAACCAATTACAGCAAACATCTTATCATGGGTGTTTATACCAGTGTAAGCTTGAGTCATTCTCACCAGGCTTTTTCCAGTATGTGCGACAAGGAACAATAACGTCCTGGATAAATGTTAGTAATATATAGTAGTACCAAGGAGGCTTTTAAGGCCAAATTAAACCCCCTTTATTAACTTCGGATCATAATATAGTGCATTTGATACCAACATACTACAAGGCTGTTTTGAAAAGGAATAACATTGTTCCACTGTTATAGAAAAAGTCTATTATAACACCTATTCCTAAAGAATCTGGTGCTTCCAATAATATTGATTTTAGACCGATTGCTATAACATCTGTACTTATGAAATGTTAGAGAAATATGTTGAATCCAAACTGAAGAGCAATGTGAATTTACTATTGGATCCATTTCAGTTTGCTTATAAAGAGAGAAGAGGGACTGTTGATGCTTTTACAAGCTTGCTTTTGGATAAGTAAAACTTAACATTAATCCTTTTGTTATTAAAGCTTAACAAATCACACTCAATGCGTTAAAAGAAATTATATACTATCTGATGTTAAATCAATTAGTATAGGTGCCCCTCAAGGTTGTGTATGATCTCCTATACTTTTTACTTTATATACAAATGATTGCTTAAATTATAAGAACTATATTATCAAATATAGTAAAAAAAAAAAATCCTGTATTTTATCAAATTGTTTTCTTAAAAAAATAAATAAATAAAATTGATTTGCTTGATGTGTGTGTGTATATTTACATCAGATGGGAGTAGTCAGTCTTTCGACTAAAAGTTCAAAATAATATGCATTTAATAATAATAAAGCATTAAGTGTAAATTATGACAATAATATAATTTCTGTCTTTTTTCAAGTTTGACTTGGGGATAAAATCTCCTAAATATTAAAGAAAAAATGTACTATTGGTTTAATTGAATTTAGTTTTTAGTAGCAGAGCTGCAGTTGCGAGTCTTCATCGTTTCGTAAATAGAATCCCTTGTCGGCTGCCGTACTGAACTACAAGTCCGCCCCGGACTACATTGTCCATGAGTGACGCGCGAGGAGCGCCGCTAAACTCTCTTCAACACACAAACGACAATAATAATCACAAACAACCGTAAGTACACACTCAACACTTACTGTAATCTGACGTTTTTGAGATTAACTCGAGGTTATGATGCTATATTGTGTGTGATCGCGATCCCATCCTTGTGTTTGTGGGTTTGTGGAGCGCAGACAGTGAGCAGCAGGATAATGCTAACGCTAACAGAAGATGATCAGGAGTAAATAACTGTGATTACAACATACTTTTCTGCTCTATGTTGGCTTCCACAAGACATTTATTACACATACAGTTTACGAGGATGACAAATTAATCTGATACAAAGTCTGAGACTTAATATATATGCTGTATTCGACTGTGCTGCTGTTTTCGTTATTGCTGTTAAGATTGTTGCCAGTAAGTTTTTATTTAGCGTGATATTAAGAAACAGGTTCTTTAGGCTGACTTGACGTTGTTAAAGCAGATGAGTGACATGTTGGCTCCACAATTAATCTGACACTATATACAACTGTTGTCTGAGACGTAATATATGCTATATTTGACACCCATATATGAGTATAGTTCTGCTGTTTACGTCGTTTCTGTTAAGATAATTGAGGGAATGTGTCGGTATTGTTTGTAAGTGTAAACTGTAATACGTAATATTAAGATACAGGCTCTTTAAACTGATCTGACCTTGTTAAAGCAGATGTCTGAGCTGACAGATTGTCTCATGTTCTTGTCTCTTCAGGATTTTGGAGAAAGATGAGGGTGAAGGAGATACTCAGGACGGCGACACAGGCATGGAGTCCTGCGACAAAGCATCCCTCATACCTGGCCTTAGGTAACTGTGTGTGTGTGTGTGTTTTATTCAGGTGCATCCATAATGCTGGAGTAATGTGGTCTTCTTCACTGTCTCGTATCTGCAGGGACGGCAGCGCAGCAGCTGGACGCGTCCTTCAACACCAGCGCCGCTCTGGAGATCTTTGAGATGGATTTCGCTGATACATCCATGGACATGAAGCTCAGAGGAACTCTGCCCACTTCTAACAGGTCAGTTATTCTGGAAACTTCAGTGTGTCTGGAATATCATACAGTGCTGCTGCTATATGGTATATGGTATATTATACAGCATGCCATTCAAAGGATTGGGATTTTTGAACTCTCGTTTTCTGTATTTATTTGTACAAAATACTTTAAAATTGTGAAATATTAATAGAATTTCAAAAAGCAGTTTTATACATAAATACCAGTTAAACTGTAATTTATTTCAGTGATGTTCAGCTGTATTTTCAGCATCATTTCCTCAGTCTTCAGTGTCACATGATCTTCAGAAAGCATAATAATATACTGATTTGCTTCCGAAGAAATATTTCTGATTATGATCAATTTCTGTTAAAGTTGTGATACGTTCTATATTTTAGGATTCACAGATGAAGTTCAAAAGAACAGCATTTATTTGAAATATAATTTTTTTGTAAATATTTGTCTTTCACACACACACGCAAAAAATTGTATTGAATGTTAGAAGCAATTCATTCTAGAATTGCGTAGACAATAATCAGGGTGAGTTAGTGTCCTGATCTGAAGGTATTTGTGAGTCATGACTGGGTGTGTTTGAGATGTTTATGACAATCTCTCTCTACGCTCAGCTGTACACTAAACGTTCCAGAATATTTATCTTTCATGTTTTGACATGAAGTAATGGAGTTACAGCAGTTTGGTGATGTCTCTTCCTATCTTGATGATAATAATAGCGTTTCCCCCCAGCAGTGACAGAATAGCAGAAATACTGGTTGAACAGCAGCTTTAGTGTCAGGTGTGTCGTAACCCTGTGGAAATGAGTTGTGTGTGATCTAACACGTTTCTGACACTTCTGTATTGTGTGTCTGTATCAGTTTGTTGTTTTACAAATTGACACAGAAATTATTTTTCTAGCTTTTCTCTTGGGTTATTTGTCAGATTACTTCTCAGATGCACAGCAGGGTTAAAGTTCACCATATGTTCACATAATTTGCTATTGCTCTCCGTCTTTCTCTCTTTCTCACTCAATATATGCATATATAAGTAAGTAGCATAAAATGAACTGTGTATGTATGTTTGTGTATAATGTATAAACTAGTGGATTAATTACACTTAATCACATACAAAAAAGGTTTTTGTTTACATAATATATATATGTGTACTGTGTGTATTTATTAATATATATATATAAGCACATACATACAGCATATATTCTGTAAAAATATTTATATGTATATATTTATATAAAATATATTTAAATAAACATTACAGATTTTTCTTAAATATATTCATGCATGTGTTTGGATTTATATATAAATAATAAATACACGCAGTACACACACATATTATGTAAACAAACTTAATTTGGATCCAATTAATCGTGATTGTTTGACAGCACTAACTGAAATATACATGCATGTTTGTCTATATATATATTTACGTAATACATTTTATGTAAACAAAAACTTTTATTTTGGATATGATTCATATTATTAATGTATTGAACTAAACCTCAGTAGTTCTTAAAAGTGCATAAAAGGTGTGAAGGTTGCAGATTAAATGGAGTTATCGCTCAGGACCAGCTAGTGCTGCACAAAATGCTGCTGATATGTTATGATGAAGAAGATTTGATCATTTCTCTCTCTCTGTTGGTCAGGTTTCACAGTCTGATCTGGGTGGCGTATGATACGGATGGGAAGGGCTCTTTGGGGCGGCTCATCGGAGGCAGTGAGAACGGAACGGTGACCGTCTTCAGCCCAGACTCAATTCTGACCGCGGGAGAGGACGCTGTGATCGGACAGTCCAACAAACACACAGGCCCTGTCCATGCGCTCGACTACAACCGCTTCCAGGTAGAGCTCAGACCCGCGCTTTAAGGGATAGTTCACCCAAAAATAGACATTCTGTCACTGATTACTCACTCTCAGAGCTGTGTTACACTCTGCATGAACCATCATATTAAAAAAATAGATGCACATTAATGATAGAGTTGTAATTTTTGGTTGAACTCTCCGCTGGCGCTTTAATAAAGTCACGTGTGTTTCCTCCGCATCAGAGTAATCTCATCGCCTCTGGAGCCAACGATTCAGAAATATACATCTGGGACTTGAACAACTTCAGTAATCCCATGACACCGGGCGCAAAGTCCCAGGTTAGGACTCCTTCTGTCTGATTGTGCTCTGAAATCTTCTGTATTGTTTGCTCAGTGTTCCTAGCATCATAAAGTGACTGCGTTTGTCTCTGTTTCTTCAGCTCAGTGAGGTAAGAGGAGGGTTGCTGGTTCTTGTGGGGTTTTTGCTGTGGTTTGGGTTTTGATTAACCTCTTCTCTACCGTTCGTCTCACTTAACAATGGGTTACTGCCTAAAAACTAAACTGTTTACTGTTTACTGTTACTGTTTACTGTTGTAAAACTAAAACTACATCTCCTGAGCAGAGTGTGTTTGCGGGATTTTGATGATTTGAATGTTTGTTTGTTTTTGGTCTGATAGTGATTTGTGGAAAAGACAGACATTCTGGTGATTTTAACTGTGTGCTTGTGCATGTTACTAAATATTCAACTTCATATATTAATATTTTATAGGGTGCTAAATGGGTATAGATAGATATGAGGTTGTTACATATTAAAATATCCGATTTAATATTATACTGAGTGTCTAAAAGTGCATACATATAGGAGGTCATTAAATATTATAATATATTACAATTTTATCTGTGTGTGTATAGATATTTATTTACTTATTTTTTAATATTATAAAAGCGGTGTTTAAATAGTATATAGATTGATATATGAAGTCATTACATATCAAACTACATATGTTTTATTGCATTTGGTTCTAAATTGATATGTATATATTTATAGTTCACTAAATATTCATATATTTTAATATTATGCTAGGTTTTAGAATGGCTATATATAGATATTTGATGTCATTAAATATTGAAATATGTACTTTAATATTATAGTGGGTGTTTTTTAGATATATGTATGGTCATTAAATATTAACCCATTAGCATTCCTAGGGTCTATTTGTAACTCAGGATGGACAGTAGATGTGTTTAAATGCACAGGTGTATAGCCTATACATGCATTTTATAATAAGGTGTCCAAAGGTGTATAAGTATATAAAATATACATTTTAACATTAGTATATTTTACTATTATTTTGGGTTTCTAAATGGTTATACAAATATAGGAGATTTATTTAATATGAAAATATTATATTTTAATATAATTATTAAATATTAAATAAATAATTATAATATTTTGTATTTTAATATAATAATGTTTGTTGAAATGGTTATACGTCAATTATATGAGGTTTAATTTTAAGTTTAATATATTTTAATATTATAATGAATGATTAAAAGGGTATATAGCCATATATGAGGTGACTTTATATATTATTATTTTTTACATTTTTTTAAATTTATATAATTTTTCTTTTTCCAGTGTTAAACTGTTTGGGTTTTGATTAACGTCTTCTTTAAAATCTCTTTTGTAAAGTTCAGCTGACGGTTACTTCCTTTAAAAAAAAAACAATTCAGTAGATGTTTGGATGTGTTGTTTTTTCTTGGTTGTTGTTGAGGTCTCAGTCTGTGTGTGTGTGTGTGTGTGTGTGTGTTAGCCGGCAGAGGACGTGAGCGTGGTGGCGTGGAACAGTCAGGTGCAGCACATACTGGCGTCTGCAAACCCCAGCGGGAAAGCCGTGGTCTGGGATCTGAGGAAGAATGAGCCCATCATCAAAATCAGTGACCACAGCAACAGGGTAAGAACATGCACACTCATGAGCGCTTGAAGCAAGCTGATGACATCAGGCATGTGTAAGAGACGTGTAACCTGTGTGATGTGTGTCAGATGCACTGCTCGGGGATGTTGTGGCATCCAGGCGTGGCCACGCAGCTGGTTCTGGCGTCAGAGGACGACAGGCTTCCGGTCATACAGATATGGGACCTTCGGTTCGCCACCTCACCTCTCAAAGTCCTGGAGAACCACACCAGGTAGAGATTCACACAAACCTTGCCAGATTCTGCTGATGCCATTCACTGCTCGTCTCCACAAACACACTCTTCTAAATGTTCCAGAGGGATTCTGTCCATCTCGTGGAGTCAAGCCGATCCAGAGCTCCTGCTGAGCAGCGGCAAAGACAACCGGATCCTGTGCTGGAACCCAAACACTGGCGAGGTGCATCAGACCTGCTGCTTTTTTACTTTTCTGCATTTTTCGTACACATGATTTCATAATCATAAGCAACTTGTACAGCATTCATAGTTTACATATGATCAGTTCATGTATTCCCTGAAAAACAAACCAAACTATGATGTTGCTAGCATCTTTCTACTGCTACAGCTCCCTACCGTGTCATGATGCATATTTTGCAGTTTACTTTAAAATAAACACTCAAAATAAGAACCTTAAAATAATTTTTAAACTGTAAAACTATAATATCTAGAAATTAAATAGATGTTTAATTATATATTATTATAAAAAAATTATTATTACTAATAATGCATACCAAAATCGGCATTTTATTCTTATTCTTATTATTAAATCATTATAGAAAAATTCTAATTAAATAAAACTAAAAATGTATAATTAAAAGATAATACATTTACAAATTGTAATATATCAATAATTACTAAAATGAATAATAATAACAATATATTATTTATTTGTGTTAATTATTATTTTTTATTTTCTCAAACAACCTTTTTTGGATGACATTGCACATGTCCAATCATTGCATCATGTCTGGTCTCTGGTGTTTTTAGGTGATTTATGAGCTCCCAACAGCCAATCAGTGGTGTTTCGATGTGCAGTGGTGTCCTCGTAACCCCGCCCTCCTGTCGGCCGCATCATTTGACGGACGGATCAGTGTGTACTCTGTGATGGGAGGATGTCTTCAGCAGCATCAGCACAGCACAGTGGACCAGGTGGGAAACTGATGACCTGCTTTTCTGTGAGGAATGATGATCACATCCCTGACTCCTGATGGTTTGTGATCCACTGGTTTCTCTCTGTGCTTAGATCTCAGCTTCGTTCGACACCAACGACCCGTTCGGAACCGGTCAAGCTCTTCCTCCCCTGCAGGTACCTCAGCCTACAGTGGAGACCACCATCATCCCTCCTCTAAAAAAGCCTCCCAAGTGGGTACGGAGGCCCGTAGGCGCATCTTTTGCTGTGAGTATTCTAGGGATGTCCAGATGTGTGTTATATTTCAAACTCAAATCAAATTTAATTTGTCACATACACAGTCATACGCAGTACAACATGCAGTGAAATGCATTTCAAGATATACTGGATTCCTAACTATTTATTTAACAGATCCTAATATGTAAAGAAACCATTAACTATGAACAAAGAGGTCCCTCAGGGCTCAGTCTTAGCATCAATCCTGTTTTCAATTTGCATTAATAATACTTTATTAATACCACAAATACGTTGTTGAAACCACTGTTTTTCTCTTGTTTGGTTATCGTGACGAAATGCACATAAAGGTGTTCAGGAACAATTATATGGAGTCCGTTATATGGAGAGAAATCCTGAAATGTTTAGCTCAGAAATCTTAAATTTCTTTATGACTGAAGAAGGAAACACATGAGCATCTTAGATGACAAGCGTACGTTATCTGTAAATTTTATTTTTCCCTGTTGAAATAGCCAGCATATGCTGCTTAGGTAGGTTTTGGAGCTGGGATGCTGGTTTAAGATGGTTTATGCTGGTCCTTTGCCAGCTTAAACCAACAAAAGGACCAGCTTAAACCAGAATCCCAGTTTCAAAACATACCTTACCAGCATATGCTGTTTTTTTCAGCAGGGTTGAATGTGAACTGCTCCTTTAAATGCTTTTATTTGTTGTATTTAATGTGTTGTTCTTCCGGTGTGCTTGCTTCGGTCTCCTTCAGTTCGGAGGGAAGCTGGTGACGTTTGAGAGCCCTGTGGTGGCTTCACAGCAGCAGCAGCCAATCCCGAGACAGGTGCATGTGAGTCAGGTGACCACAGAGACGGAGTTCCTCCAGAGATCGGCGGAGCTGCAGGCCACTCTTCAGTCCGGCTCCTTCAGCAGCTACTGCCATAGCAAGATCAGCAGCGCCCCGTCCGACGCCGAGCAGGACATCTGGAGGTTCCTCATGGTACAAACATTCACTGTCACACAAAACCCTAACTCAGATGCCACAAAAACTGGATTCATTCAATAAAATGAAAATCAGAAAGTCTGCTCATATACCCACATGAGAGAGGGGCGGAGTCAGCAGAGCTCATTAGCATTTAAAGCAACATGCAAGGAGCTGGTTTTGACAGAGTAAAGGTGTATTTTACACTACCATTAAGAAATTGTAACCAAAGTATGTTATGGACTTTTCATAAAGACCGATGACACCTTTAAAAAAAAAAAAAAGTGGGAATAGATCCATGACTTATTAATGAATCTTATTCATACTAAAATCCACAAAACCTGAAATTTTAGCTGAGAACTGATACATATAACCGTTAAAATGCTTTCTGTGGTGTTTTAACAGGTGAATTTTGAAGACGAAGCGCGTGTGAAGTTTCTGCGTCTGCTGGGCTTCAGTAAAGACGAGCTTCAGAGGAAGGTATCACAACAAAATACTGCCCTAAACACCCAGATTCACTCATCATTGATGCTGTGACACATCTTACCCCACCTCATTTAAATAATTGGAATAATGCATGTTTTTCAGTGATCTGGAGATATTAAGCTACCATAATGGAAATAAAAATGGTTTATATGACTCATGCACTATATTCCAAGTCTTTCCATGATGCTTTGTAGGGAAAACAGATCCGAAAGTGTTAGTTTTTGAGTGTACCCTCTACTCACAGATCACTGCCTGTTTGGGAAGGAAGCTTCAATCGAACGGTTTAGACGTGAATGATCTGGCTGAGAAGATGCAGACGCTCTCTGATCAGGTATGTGTCAGCTTCCCTTTAAATCAGAGCATGCCTGCTAGAAATCTTACTGTATCTGGTGTGGGATCGTCCAATCAGAGAGCAGATGAGTCAGGCGGCGCTGCACACAGTTTGACCGGCCGGGAGTCTCCGGCTGATTTCTTTAGTCAACTACCAAAGAAAGAGAAAGCCAGAGAGCCCTTCCAGATCCCTGTATCCTCAGGTGAGCACCTCTGAATGACACGCTTGCGAAGAGGGTGATGATATCCAGATGACATTCAGATATTAATAATGTGCCGTGCTGAGCAGATACGGATGGTCTGATCAGTCAGGCTCTGTTGGTCGGGAACTTCGAGGCTGCGGTGGATCTGTGCTTAAACGACGGCCGCTTCGCAGAAGCCATCCTCCTGTCAATCAGCGGAGGGGAGGAGCTAATGAAGAAGACCCAGCAACGCTACCTCCACCGACAGACCAACAGCATCTCCATGGTAACAGCATCTGTACATGATGTCACTGTCGTTTCAGATTTGTTTGTGGGAACACTGTAGCTGTTATTTAATTGTTTTGTAGTTTTATTAAAATAGTTCAAATAAAAATAATAAAGTAATAATGAAAAAAAGTTATTTTATAAAAATAATTAATTTAATTTAAACGTGTCTTAATTTTCTATTATTGTTATGAGACCATTTATTCTTATATCAATATTATTAAATATAATATTAAAATGACTCCTAAAAATAATAACAATTATAATACTACTACCACAAAACAGCAATACTAACAAAAATATTAATAATAATAACATTTGTTGTATGTTTGTATAATTGTTATAATCTATTATAATGCTTGTTTTATTATACGGTAATGTTTTAGCTGTTGTTCGTGTTATCTTTTTATTCTTATTAAATGATTATTATTATTCATATTATTAAAATTAGAAGACTCATATCAACAAGATAATAACAATATTACTACTAATAATACTAATGAATATAGCTGTAATAATAAAAAAAGTAAAATAACAATTCTAATAATAATAAATAAATTATAATAATACTTTAATTAGAACATAATAATAATTATTACTAATTAATAATTATCATTATTCTTATGAAATTCCTATTAAAGTATTGGGTAAGGGTTAAAGTTTAAATAACAATTAATTATTTGTAATTATTATTATAATTACTATTATGATGTATTAATGAGTTGTTTCCCCTGGTCAGCTGATCTCGTCAGTGGTGACACAGAACTGGCGTGATATCGTGCAGAGCTGTGAGCTGGAGAACTGGAAGGAGGCACTAGCGGCTCTCCTGACCTACGCTAACCCCGAAGAGTTCGCTCTTCTCTGCGGTGAGAACAGATAAACACGCTTCTGCATCAGAACAGAATATAAGAGTCTGGAGTGACTGACAGCTCTCTCTCTCTCTCTGTGTGTAGATACTCTGGGCTCCCGTCTGCAGGCTGAGGGCTCAGAGAAGTGCTGTCTGCAGGCCTGTCTGTGCTTCATCTGCTCTGGGAACATCGAGCGTCTGGTTCAGTGCTGGACGTCACAGAGAGACTGCTCTTCTCCGCTGGCTCTGGAGGTCACTCACACACACATACACACACTTTCGTGTTTACATCGAGTGATTCTGTGACACACCGATATCTGTGTTCTCGTGCATCTGCAGGATCTGGTGGAGAAGGTGATGATCCTGCGTAGGTCGATCGAGCGTCTGCGGAGTGGAGAGGTTTGTGTTCAAAGCTCAGTGCTGACCGAGAAGCTCATCCAGTACTCCAGCATACTAGCTTCTCAGGGCAGCTTGAGTTCAGCCCTCAGCTACCTGCCCGACCAACCAGACCAGGTGCACACACTAACACACACACACACACATATTAACAATGCTGATTTACATGCGACTTCCAGCGGTTCACTCTAAATACTGCTCCATTGTCTCCAGCGTTGTGTTTTTGGGAAAGCAACGTGCATCACTCATTCTTAGAAATGTGTAATGGGAACAAGCACTTATAAAACAAGAGATTTTGGTTAATTTTTTTCTCTAAAACGTAATGTTGTGATTTTTTTGTTTTGTTTTGAAAATTATTATTATTAATTATTTGTTATTAAATGTTTAGTTTTTATTTTACAGTACAATATAATTATTGATAATTAATTTTTAGTTTAAAAAAATAAAAAAGAAATAATGAAAATAATTATTTTTAAATAGTATTATAGTGCATTATTATTATTGCAATAGTGATTTCTTTGATTTAATCTTTATAATTGAATTTAAAATATTATTATAACTGTAATACAGTAAAGTATTTAAAATAAAAATGTTTATGAATAAATAATGATTGTTTTTATAATTATAATAATTATTCTTTTGCAATACATTATTGCTGTAGTAATTTGATTTATAATTTAATAAAATAAATAATATTTTATTGATTTAATTTTTATAATCCACAACCTAATAAAATTTCTACGTAATTTATAATAATAATGATTAGAATCTTTAAAATCATTGTATTTTACAGGACAGTAGTATTGCGGTTTTAAAATGTATCAAATAATATATAAAAATATAATAAATAAATAAAATGATAAACATTTATACATACACATTTAACTGTGCGTATGTGTGTGTGTGTGTGTCCTAGGCTGGTGTTGGGATGTTAAGAGAGCGACTAACACATGCGAAAGGTGAGATCCTGCAGAGACCGCAGCCATCTCGACCTGCAGGAGGCACTAAAGTACCGGCCAACACACACACTCCGGCAGCACACACACAGGTAAGACGCAGCTCACACACACACTCCTGTAGTGTCTCCATGTGTTCTGGGGTCTCTCTCTTCATAGGTGTAATGGTGTTTCTACTG
>JAUCNO010000082.1:860286-871185 GCA_032353835.1 Enteromius viviparus | reverse complement strand
AAATATGCATGCATGCATGCACTTGTGTGTATTTATATATATTGTACATTATACATTTTATTATGTAAACAAAAACTTTTATTTCGGATGCGATCACAATTATTGTTTGACAGCTCAAACACACACACACACACACACACACACACATATTTCTTAAATGTATACATACAGTACATTTATGTGTATTTATATATGCATATAAACAGAACACATATTTTAAACCAACTTTAATTTTGGATATGATCAATCGCTGTTTAATTGTTTTGACCGTCCTAGTATAATATTTTAAATTTTTTATATTTTTTTATATTTTATTATATTTTATGCTTTTTATGTTTAGAGTTAAATATTTATTCCATTAATTTACTTTTATTTCAGTTTCTGGTTTAATAATGAGTATTTTATTTCAGTTGCCAATGCAACATTTATCAATTAAATTTAAATTGTTTATTAATAGTTTGTTTTGTTCTGTTTTTTAACTAATATTTCACTTAATAATAATAAAAAAAATCTTTAATAGTTTTAGCTAATAGTTAACCGTAACAACACTGGTTACTATACTAGGTGGTTTCTATTCTAAATTAGTTTCTAAGTTTAGTAACACCAATAATTTTTGACCTTGTGGGGACATTTTTTGTTCACCGTGAGTAAACAAGCTTATGAATCAGTTTTTCTGAAGATCAGAAAATGCAGAACGTTTTGTGTGAGGGGTCGGTTTAGGGTAAGGGGATAGAAAATAGAGTTTGTACAGTATAAAAATCATTACACATATGGAAGATCTTTATAAAACACAGAAACCAGCGTGTGTCTGTGTGGTCTGGTGGTTCTGGATAAATGGCAGCTGTGTTGTCAGACCGTGAGGACGGAGGCAGAGCAGAACACTTGATCTGGCCTGGTAAATGGAGGTTGATTGAAGAGGTGCTTCACTGCCTGCCTGACTGATGGACTTCAGGCCTGGACGCCCTGTCTTTCTCTACCTCTCTCTCTCTCTCTCTCAGCTGTTGGAGAGGGTCTTTGTCAAGGCTTTGCCAGTCAAACTGATTGAGCTCTTGACCTCTGTCCTCCATGAGCTCTGTGGTCTGTCTGTCAGAGCTTTATACTGACCAGAGATTCACAAAAGCAGCCAAATCCTAGTTAAATTACTGCTTTCTCTGACATGGAGCATTTTGGAGAATTCATTAGTTATTGATCGTGCATTTCCATATCATGGATCATGATTACACTCTCCACAATCCCAAAAAATGTAAACAAACTGAGGCAAGAAGGTATTGAAACAAATAAACGAGAACATCATAGTGGCGTTTACAAAATGGAGGGAGTCATGTGCAGGTGATAAAACGGATATAAATGAGCTTTTCTTCCGTAAACATGATTTATGAAAACGACATATCCCAGTGTTCAACGCTCCGTCATCGCGCCATCGAACTTCATCTCTGTTATTGTTTTAAAAATGCGACCTCTAGTGGCATAAACTTACATATTGTGCATTTAATACTTTTTTATAATTTATGAAACATCTGGTGTATCTCAAAAATTTTATTTATTATATCTTTATTATGTACTGTATATTTAATTATAATAGCCTATTATAAAGTGTAATTTTTATTACAATTGCAGTACATTACTGATAAATGTGCTTAATGCAAAAATAATGTTTTAAAGCTTAATTTTCATTATTCAAAGTGTGATTTCTTCAAATTTTGGGGGGCTGAATTATAATCTAAACATACCATTTTTTTCTTATTTATTTAATAATATACTCTAACACAAAATGCCTTGCTTGTTGGTATTTGAGTGGATGGTGAGCAGGTTTTATAATTGCTTTTAATGAGCCTCCTCATGAAACAATCTGAAGCATGTCAGATTGATGTGTTTTTTTTTCATCAGTTTACATGTGGTTCTGCTGAGCTCTCGATGTTACTGAGGTCGGCCAGTAATATCAGAGTGTTGAGAGGTCAATTAAAATAGATGGCAAGACTGTGACCAGGTTAAAAATTGCCCTGCCCTTATGGAAGTAAAGGCGACAAGGCCATAAAATCCAATAACAGCACCACGTCTAAACACACACACACACACACACAGACACCTCTCCTTGTGTTCCACATGGTAAAGTCTGATTGTTTACCTCTGTTAGTTTGGCTGACGGCTGGCCTTGCTTATGGCTAAGGGCCAGTGACAGCAAGACTGCAGGCCTGTCCGAACCCCCACCACACACACACACACACACACACACAAATCCCTGTCATTCAAGAGAGACTTGCTGCATAGAGTTGTAATTCTTCAAGCTTCAGCTGTACACAAGTCGTGCGAGCAAAACATAACAAGTATTGAAGAAGAGTCAGTTTGAACTGTCCAGGTGTTTGTATTGAAAACAAAACAATCCAATCAAGCGGTTTATGAAAAGGGCTGTGCAAAATTGTATTGTATTGTACATGTATATTATATAAGAAAAGTCTGATTTTGTAATTCATCAGTGTGAATTTCAAGTAAATTTGGGCAGAACTAACCGCTAAGAAGTTAATTGAGATTTGACTTGGATTTAACAGGATTATATAAATCAGGGAAATTCTAGTACATAAATATATATATAATATGTATACATTATAATTCAAATGTCTGGAGTTGATAGGACTTTTTAAAGAAGTCTTCTCTTGCTCATTTTCAGCATCATGATCCTTCAGAAATCATTTAGATTAGCTTCTCAATAAATGTTGCAATAGTTGTGCTGCTTACTTTATTCAGGATAGTTTGCTAAATTAAAAACAACATTTATTTGAAATATTAACCTTTACTACCCATTAATATTATAAATTCAGTACAGTTTTTACTGGAGACATCTTTTTGTCATTTTAAGACTTTCAATTCAAAATAAATTCATTGAATTCAAAATAAAACTGCAATTCTGAATCTCTTTTGGTCCTTCAGTGCACAAACACCGCTCTTAGCTTATTTTGTCTTGTGTGATTTACACACATTATGAATGTTATGCAGTTTTGAATCCCGTTCTGCCTTTTCACCAGCATTTCTTCAATCTTTTCTGCTGTCTGGGACATCACTGTGTCTCAGATGACAAAAAGTTTTTTTTAAAACAAAAAGTTTTAAAAACTTTATTTACAGCATATCACAGCTGACAAGAGCAGCAAGTTATGCTCTGAACCTGTAAAGCAGAACCAGATCTGATCTTTAGCATTAACTTGCAGTTCTGAAAATAAATAAAAAGCAATTCAGAGCGTCCAGAAGAGAACTATATCTGATACACCATTCCAGACGACATCAAGCCCTCCCTATAGACAACACACACACACACACACATCAGACAGCACTTTGCATCATCAGCAAACAAGAGCAAGGTTTCTGAAAGACGGTCCCGTGTTGGTTTTGGTATCTTTGCAGTAGAAATCCAGTCCAGGCTAAAACTGTTTGATCCCCCCGGACTGAACCGTCGCATCCGTCTTCATCCACACACAGTACAATCAGAAATGCAGACACGAGCACGTCTTTGCTAGAAAGCATCATGGGGGGAAATTTGCACACCGTCAATGTCAAGAGGTTTCACAGAGGAATGCAGAAAACTCTTTTTCTTAGTGTTACCAACCTAAGTGCTCCCAAAGATTCCAATAGAGTCTGTCACGGCGGATCCGGGTCCTTCCCAACGCAAGATAAAATGCCTCATAAAAGCGCGGGGAAGCGAGCCCATTTGTGTCTATTAGAGAGAAAAGTTCCAGCAAGCCAGCCATTCCCGGCAACGTTGCTTGTCACCGCTGAGATTCCCGCGGGATTGCGCTCTCTCCACCTGCGGCTAGCGCGTTATTATTTCCCCTCCTTCCCTCTTCATCCCTTTCTGTGAACCCAGAGGAGAGCATGAGCGAGCTCTTCCTCTTTCCAAGAAGAGAAATGTATGTGTTTGCTCTTCTCTTTACAGCTAAATTAGGCCGAGGACTGAGAGTGTGAAGGATCCTGGAACCACAGACAAATCACTCTGTTATCTGGATCCACATTCCCTCTTTTAACAACTAGTATAGGCCTAGAAGTACTGACAACTGCCATATAGTTCATTCATGTTTGCAGTTGCATCACAAGCAGCATTGTTTCAATCAGTGATGTGAGTCTGATGTGAAATTTATCAGTCCAACCAGCCTATTTGATGCAGAAATTACATGCATTATTTAATTTAGGATGAGATTTTTTAATGCAGTGTTTACCTTACAGTTTCGGACAGAATCAGGGTTATTATTGTTAAAAAACAAAGTTGAATGATAACAAGAATAATATGCATTAATTTATTTAAATTAACTAAAACAAAAATGGAAATAAAAATGGCATTATAATATAAATATAATAAAATGATGATAATTTTTTTTTATTAATAATAATAATAATAATAATAATATTACAAATAAAAAGACAAAAAAGGCTAAACTTTTAATGAAAACAAAATATTAAAATAAAAGCTATTAATTTCAATATTAATTAAAAATAGATATGATATAAACTTCAATAGTATCACAATGACACTAAAACAGCACTGGTATTTTTTTAAATACATTTATTTAAAATTTGGTTTTGGTGCTTTAATTGGCTTCTTAATCTTTAAATGCATGTAATATTAATTTATAATATTTATAATTGATCTCTCTCTGTGTATTTTATATTTCATATATTCATTTTTTTTTTTTTGCACTACTTTGTTCTAATATATATATATTTTTTTCAAAGTTATGATATAACGTCCATTTATGCGTAATAATACATTTTAATAAAAATGTTATATTCAATATTCACACAGTGTATTTTGTTAGTCTAATAATTATTTATTTGTTTTTTAAAAAATATATAACAATTATTTATCTTTGGTGTCTTTTATGTAAACAGTTGAAATTAATATGTAACTTCCTGTTATTTCACATAATCCCCAGGCACGTTATCTTATTGGCATGCAATAAAAAAAAAAAAAAACTAGTATTTGATGTACTCTGTGTAAAATATTCCTCAGTGACCTGTAGAATCATGTGTATCAGTTGGCTGATTTGATTCACGGCTGACAGCGGGCCTGTGTAATACAGTCATTTCATCTGCAGATGAGTGACCCCCAAAACTGCACATTTCCATGGACGATTTCAAAGATGTCTTTCTTTTGCGGCTCAGAAAGATGGAGACTGAGCCGAGAAAGAGAGATGAAGAAATAGAAATGAAAGGCAAACATCATTCAGAAGTGATGGCAGAGATCCATCAGGCTGCCGGCGCTCGCAGTAACGGATAAAGAAGGAAAAACCCTCTCTGACTCAGATTCATATTGATGACGGAGGATCCTCGACGGCCTAAAAAACAAGCGTGCGGGAATGAGGTGTATTTTCCAGCTTGAGTTCCAGGGCATGTTCCTATTAGTGGGCAGCACTCCTGAAGGAAACGGCATGAGTCTGCGTGGATAGATGGCCTGTCACCCAGCCACACAATTATTCCTCTCCTGTCCTACAATGAGCCGTAATGGCACGGGAGGTGAGAGAGGGACGGAGAGAGAGAGGCCGGCTATTAATCTAGCATATCCTAGATCACCTACTGATGTTTCTTTTTACAAATGGCTGCTATGAAACAAGCCCTGCGTTCCTTCTGTTCAGTGAAGCTCATATAGATGCACATTTAACGGGCATTTACACACAGTTCACTCTGGTGTTAGTTTCCGACAGTAGCTATCTGCTGTATTAAAGTTTGTGAGCTGTGTTTTTAAGACGTTTTATTCAGGAAGGATGCATTAAAATGTTTAAAAGTAAATACATTTATAATGTTAAAATAGATAAAATAGATAAAAAATGCTTATATTAACTTATATTTTATTATATATTAACTTCATGTATTCTTTATACACTTATATATTAACTGCTTATATCAACCGTTTAAAATATTGATAGTATAATAATAATAATAATAAAAAGTTTGCAAATCAGAATATTAGAATGATGGAAATTGTGTAAATAAGTAATGATGCTGAAATTTTAGGTTTGAAATCAATTGCATTTTAAAACTTGTATGATTAGAAGACTTCAAATTGCAATAGTATTTAAAAATCTTACAGGCTTCAAACTTTTGAACCATTGGAATGTTTAAATTAATGACAATCAATCAAATCTTTGATAACATTTCAAAACGTTAGCAGTTTATTAAATGTAATTTTTTTTTAATTAAATATTAGATTTTGACCTTGTATTTTAGTCTTAAGTCTCATCTTTAAATATGGCCTATCTATCTATCTATGAGATGCACATTGACTATATCTTTTTTTTTCTTTTTTTTTTTTGGAGGTTTACAATCTATCAAAGATGAGGAGAAATTAAGAAAGTTTTAATTAAATTTTTAACTTTTTGGCCGTTAAAATGTCTGTAAAACTGCATCTCATTTGATTTTATAGGTTTTTTAAGATAAAACATTCCAGGATTATTTTGATTACCAGGCTGAACAGCAATTTTGTGATTTTTGTGAAAGTTACATTTTCTAAAAGCAAATCATCTGAAAAGCAAACAGCAGTGAAACAAGCAGGCGTGTGGTCCGTACGATCGGGCAGATGCTCGCTCCGGGGTCGAGGGCAGCGCTGTGAACCTTGGCTCTGGTCTGAGCTGGATTTGGCTGGGTTTGTTTGTTTCTCTGTTGTCCAATCAGCAGGACAGTCATTAACTCTTCAATGGATATTTGGACCAGGACACTTACACAGAGCTTTACTCAATGCCTACAGATTAGCAGCCCACAATGAAACACATGCAAGTTATCATCATCATCATCATGCATGTTAATATTAAATTAACACAATTATGTTTTTAATAATTATTTCATGCATTTAGTTTTTTGTTTTTTTAATTAATATTTTATTTTAATTTTACTTTTTAGTAAAAACTCATTTTAGTTTTTGTTTTTATCATTTTTATATAATTTTTTTAAATGAGTTTTTATTAATATTTCAATTGTAGTTGTTTTAGTACATCAAAGTAAACAAAATAAAAAAGGAATCAGTTTTATTCATATTTTATTTTCTTTCAGTTAATGTTTATTTTATTTAAACTAAAATATTTTTCTAGTTTAAGTTTCAGTATGCTACACTGTAAAATATATTTTTGGAAATTAAACAGTCAATAATACAAATTATTTTAAAAAGAAAATACTATTTAAATGTTTCTACTTCAAAATGGCATGTATCCTTCAATGTGCTACTTGCTGTTTCCATATACAGTATGTTTGTGAATTTTACTAGCAATTTCTTAAATAGTTTCTATGCAATTTGAGCTATTAAAAATAAAGCTGCTTAATTTGTTCACACACAGTGATGCAATAGAAGAACCATTTTTGGTTCCACAAAGAAGCTTCTTCAGATGTTAACCGTCCAAAGGTTAAAAGGTTCATCTACTGTATGTCAGAGGTTGAAGCACCTTTATTTTCTAAGAGTGTATTTCAGTGTATTATAACCTGGATGCATTAAATACAATTGAACAAATTAATAAAAATAATAGCATGTTATTTAATAAAATGGAAACTTGTGAAAAGAAATAATATAGTTCAAATAAAATGAAAAATAAAGTAACACTTAATGGCCACCTGCATATAATCACACACACAACCTAAATGCCTTTGCATGTCAGCACGTTAATGAGTGTTTAACATCCTCTGTCCTGACCAGCAGCTGTAAGCGTCCCAGTGCTCTGCTGTCTTCTGATCCATTAGAATCTGGCTGGCTATTCACCCCAAATCCATTATCATTAGTGTGTGTGTGTGTATGTGTGTGTGAGTTGTCCTGGCCCGGGTGTTTGGCTGCGGTGGTCTTATGCGCAAGGGTCTTCGCTCCAGTGCAGTCGCCGATGAGCAACACCTGCTCCAGGCTCACTGAGACACCTCGCCGCATCTCATGCAACACTTGTTCTGTCAGAATGCGACGCAGACTGCAGCCCTGCCAGACGCCCTGAGCTCTGAGCTAGACTTTCACTCACACACACACACACAAATGTCTGCGTCCGTCCGTCCACCCCTTCCCTGGAGGTCCCCGGGGCCCCTGAGGCCCACAGCGGAGGGGACAGAAAGTGAAGTGGACAGAGGAGAGGCCCTTTGGAGGATCCAGTCAAGCGTGGCCATGAAGACCCAGGCTGTCCGATGTCACTCTCTCTATGATATCCTTCAGTGCGTCTGATACCTGCATTATAAATGAGAGGCTTTTATTTCCATCACAGACAGTCCCGCTGCAAGCTTCCAGACAACAGACAATATCCTTCTCTTTCTTAGACTGAAATCTCGTCACGAGCGACGCTGTGGACAGATAGCAGGGTCAGACCGAGCAGATGTTAATTATGAAATACTGAAGTGCAGCAGTGAACTGATGAAGTATGGATGGACTGTAGTTGTGTTGATCTCAAAGAGCTAACAACATTTCAGAGGAGCAATAAGAAATTAAAGCACTGTCCTTGATTAGTTACAGTGTTTTTTTTTCCAGGAGTTTGGAGAGAAATGCTTATTTTTTTATCATTAAAATCCAATATGGATATTTATTTATTTATTTATTTTTAATCATTTGTATTCTTTAATAGCCATTTTTTAGCTAAAAAATAAATGCAAACCAAAATTATTTAATATATACTACCAAACAAGTGTCAGTTTTTTTTTTTATTATTTTAATATTTATATTCAGCATGCATTTAATTGATTAATGGGACTTAAAATATTTCTACTTTAGATTAAATTATATTATTTTGATTTTTTTTTTCACAAATTAAGCAATATAAAAACATATTTATGATAATAATATATGAGTTTCTTAAACTCCAAATCATAAATATTATACAGTATATAAGCATTATAATTTATCTATTAAATACATAATTTAAACATATTAATAACATGCTAATTGTATTATAATATTTTTTAATAACTAAATATATAATTTCTATAATGCTTAAACAGTAGTATATTTATGACAGCTTTGAACTAGGATTATATACAATAAAACATTTCTCTGTTTTTAAATATTAATATTTATAAATATTTTTATAATTTTTTATACCTCAAACTAATTATAGATATGCAGAATTTGTGAGAACAGTCTCCTCTATAATAAATCATTTAACTGTTACCTGCAGTAAAATACACAATTTTTTATTGCAATTTTGACTTTATATCGTAGTTACAGACATTCAGCCCTTGTGACAACTAGCCCCGGTCTCCCTTATAATGAAAAAATTCTGTTATAGATTTACAGTTTTGGGGAAAATAAAATATTAATTCCTAGACAAAAAATCTTATTATCATATTCTATGTACATGTTGTTAAAGCTTGTACAAATAATTACATTACTTGAGAAATAAGTTGAAATGCCTGAAGGTGCTGAAAGTAATACTAAATCAGCCAATTATAATAACTGGAATGATGGTCTTAAAGGATTTTTGGCCTGACCTTTATAGAATTTATTGGCTGGGTTTTGCCTAAAGGGAAATGGAGGAGAGCCTCGGCCAACTCCTCAAAAGTGGTTTGTTAAAAAATACCAGCGATGCATTAAAATCACTTTTTATGTACTGTAAATTATCAGCAAATGGCAAAAGGTAAAGTAAAGATAAAGCGGCGTCCTCCAAAGCAGAGTGGAAAACGCGCCTGTTTATCTGCGCAGAACAATAGCGAGGCCCGATCTGGCCGGCGTACAGTGGCAAATTTCCTAATTAGGTTATATCGCCTGCGGTCACATTTTTCGTGAGTTCTTTCTGTGTTCGGCGGAAGACCAATTAGCACTCGTAGCCTCATGAACATGGTATAATGAGAACCCTCAACCCTGGCGGAAAGCAAATACCACGACTCTGCAATAAGGAGCTTATTTCTCCTCTTCTTTCTGCTCAAGCCAGCTGGCTCTGACACGCCACAAAACTGGAGGACGAGGAAGAGTGGAACAAGACAAAACAGGCTTTAGTGGGACAAGCTGTTCATGTCCCAGCATATCTGCGTGTGCCATAAGATGTCCGGTCGCAAAACAACAACTGCTGACACTGGAACTGACGAGAGGGGGAGGGTTCAAACGGAACTCTTTCTCTTCCAGATTCAACATGAATAAGCTTGAATTTAGGGGATTACTGAGGACGGCGACTTGATTTGTTTATTTATTTCTTTGGGTGCTAACAGAGTCTGGCCGTGCCAGCAGCGTGTTCGGGGAGCCGCTCTGTCCCTCTTATCACACGCTCAATGTGCGGCCTGTTTGTTACGCTGTTTTATTGAAGATTTCCCCAAATTGCTGCTGCTTCTTCCTCGCTTCCTGGCCCTCAGCAGCTGTCCGTCAGCCAGAGCTGGAAACAGACCTGAAATTAGGATTTCGAGTGCTGCAAGATTAGGAAAATTCCCTTGGTTTGGTGACCTTTTGAGTGCCATTTCAATTAATGATGAAACTGCACAATTAAGGCTAAAACGTTTATTATTTATGATATTAGATAGTTGTTAATAGTGTTGTTTTATTGAATCAGATTTGAATGAATGATGAAAGTACACACCTGAGGCATGTACAATATAGCATAATATAATAAAAATACAATTTATATATAATAATTAAATATAAAATCCCAGTTATCGAGACTGCAATAAAAATGTCCAATTGTGTATATAATATAACTTTTATATACTAATTTATGATTTATATTTCCAATTATGATGGCTCCTATACTATCATAAAGGGATAAACAAAATGTCCAATGCATAATATAATATATATTAATGTAATATATTGTCTATGTTGTTTTACATTATTTTATTAAATTATGTTCTATTAATCTATAATTGCAATCTAGAATTAGATTTAAAGCATTGTTTGAACTTCATGCAAAACGTCTCTAGGTTATGAATATAACCCTAGTTCCTTGAAGGAACGAGACGCTGCGTCGACGAGACGCTATGGGA
>JAUCNO010000082.1:806767-819657 GCA_032353835.1 Enteromius viviparus | reverse complement strand
TAGTAGAGCAAACAAATCATATTATAGAATGTGCGCGTCTGGTGTGCGATACTTCGAGCTGTCCTAGACGCGACGCGATGCGGCGCTGCGCTTCTCGTCCGGTGTGCGATCCCCTTTAGGGTCAGGGTAATAGTAATCAAGCGCCGGCAGACATCTTTAGAGGAGACATAAACAAAGGCATGGTCGAGAAGAAGGCAAAGGTCAAATACCATTAATCAGGATCCTTGGGGAGAGACAAATAGAATATCCAAACACAGACGAGTCGTAAACAGGAAATCCAAATGACAACGAGAACACGAATGAATGAATGAATGAATGACTACACTGGATATGACGGCAATACACTGTAACATAGACAATGATCCGTGACAGACAGACAAACAGACTTGTATATATACACAGGTGGCACTGATTGAATGATTGAACCAAATGAGCAACAGCTGTGAATGAGTCCAGGAATGAAAACAGACACAAAACACACAGAGAGCATAGAAAGCTGGCACGTACAGCTGAACGTTACAATTTACATTTTTAATCAAGTTCTTTACGCACTATGTATAAACATTATTATTATTATTAATATCTTCCTGACTTTAAATAAATATTATTGGGGTATGTTTCACAAGAAAATACTATTTTATTATACTATTAATTTCTACTTTATATCAGAAAATATTTTTAGTGCATGTGCTCTACTATTATCAAACCAAGTGTATTTTTTTTATTTTTTTTGACAAAAGCTTGGTAAAACAAAATTATTTAAATTGTGGAAATGTTAGAGGCTGGTTTATTGATTTCTATTTAGTAGGAAACTTGTTTTCCTGAATATGGAGAAATTATAAAGACTAAAAGCTTTAATAATGTAGAGAATTTACAAATCAGACTGGAGGAAAGAATCAGACCTTAGATTTAATAAGCACCCTGCAGCCGGATCTTCAAAGAAAGTGATTTTTTATTCATTTCCTTACATGGCTCTGAAAGACATTTCCATAACTTTTATCCTAACAGAAACAATAATGAATTACAAAAATACAAACTATTAATTGATGTAATTATGTATTTCAAATTATTCATTTAAAAATAAAAAGTCTTTTTTTTTTCTTTAATTTAGATTATTTGGGAATATAAACTGGTGTACATTTAAACCTGCTTCACTTGACACGTTCAAAACTCTTGAGATTTAAGGTTGAAAGAAAATCAAGAGTTTCCCACTGCTAGCTACAACATCATGGAGTTGTTCATGTGCGCTCAACTTGTAAATGCGATCATTTCGACATGTTATGAAGGCAGCACAGCATACGTCTTTTTAGCATCACAGTAAGCCGACTAGCCAGATATAATCCCTGAACAACAGGAGAGAACGCTATAGAGCTCAGATGCTGCCATTCACTGTAGCATACGCACTAGCATGCCTGGGAGGAAGAAGAAATGTGTTAACCTGCAACTCTTTTACTTCATGTTCACAGGATTCATAATGCAAGACAGTCTATCACTCGTCTTTAATGACTCCATGTGGCATCTGAATGGGATTTCATTCTGTTGTACTTTTTTTTCTAAAACCTCGACCTCCTGGCTGGAAAACACTTACACGCACTGGTTTTCCTATATCATTATGGGACCATTCAATAGGTGTAAGGGTTTTTCTACTGTATGATCCATATTTCCTATTTGTTAATCCTTAACTTACTTCTCACAGAAAATGTGCCTTTTTAGATTTTCAAAGCACATATTTCCTTATGATTTGTAATTTAATTTACTCATGAAAACCTAAAAAATATCCTCACATGGTCAAAATGTTACTGTACTTGTGGTATAGTGATGTAATGAATACAAGTACAATCACTCACACCACACACACATGCATAAATGCACTCACACACACACATTGTTTTTTGTGGTTTATGGTGACTCTAAATAGGTGTAATGGTGTTTCTACTGTACAGACTGTATGTGGTATTGTTCTACACTGACCCTACACCTAAACCTACCCCTTACAGCCATTTTTAGATTCTCAAAACACTTCATTCTGTGTGATTTTTAAGCTTTTTTTCTCATGGAGACCTAAGAAATGTCCCCACAAGGTCAACATTTACAGCTAATCTTTCTGGAGACAATTGGTCCCCATAACGTGATAAATACCATAGTGAAATAGTGACTTGACTTGACTTGAAATACCAGGTGAACATCAGCAAAGGCTTTTTCTAAAAAAAAGGTCAATTCTGACTCTCTGACAGTCTGCTGCTTCTGAATTACAGACTGTAAGTATGTGTATTTTAATATTTTCTATTGTCTGTGCAAATGTAGAGTGTGGCATTCCGCATCCTGTGTGAAAGGGACTTAATGCATCGTGTGTGTGTGTGTGTGTGTGTGTGAGAGAGAGAGAGACAGGGTCACATCACAGTGAAGTTAATTGTGGCTTGTGTACTGCAAATACATACAAGCACTGTGTCTGTCACATGACTCTGTTCTGCTTTCGGCTTGAACTGATTGTAAAACTACTAAGGATATTTTGAAAACTGAACTCACGATTATTAAAAGGGGCGTTACATTTCCTTGTGCTTGTGGGTTTTGTCCAATCACAATGCACTGGGACAGCTGGCCAATCAGAGCAGACTGTGCTTGTTTGAGGGAGGGGCTTTGTAGAAAACGACCCATTTGAGAGAAGTGAGGCATAAAGGAGTTACATTAATGTACAGTACTTGAAAAATAATGGGTTGTTCGAACATTAAAGCATGTCAAAATATTTTGTTACACTAAATACAAAAAAAATTATGATCATCACATCACACCTTTAAAAACTGCTAGATCTGATTACTTTAATTTATTAATTTAATTCTCTTTTAGAACAAACACAAATTTTTATTATAAATTTGTAAATTTTATAAATATAACATCAGCAGGTGCAGACATTTCCCAACAGCAGTAGTAATGATTTTATGAACTACTTTCCTTCTGTGATGAATCACCAGAAGTCGGATCCATATGCAAGCTTGTTTATTACAGTAGTCAGACAGGCAGGGTCAAAAACACAGCAGACAGGAACAACAGAGACAGAGCAAAGAGTCGGGGTATTTAGCAAGAAGCGAGAGTCCAAGTGCAGTCCAAACAGTACGGAGTTTACTACGGAGGTCACTTTGTTATTGTCCATGGCCATGCCCTCCTCGCTGACTAAGTATCCAAGGAATGAGATTCGAGTCTGGTGAAACTCACATTTAGGGAGTTTTGCATATAGGTGGTGCTGGATGAGGCGTTGAAGGACTGCTCGGACGTTTTGGACATGAGTGGTGAAATCCTCAGAATAAATCAGAATATCATCTATATATACGATGACGTGGTGCCTGGAAAATGTAGGGACTCTTCGATAACCCAAAGGGCATCATTAAATACTCATAGTGCCCAGTGGTCGTTGAAAAGGCAGTGTTCCATTTGTCCCCCCCTCCGCTATCGTTATCAAATTTTAAGCACGTCTCAGTTCCAATTTAGTAAAGTACTTGGCTTTGGAGAGTTGTTCTAGAGCTGATGGCACAAGGGGGAGCGGGTAACGATATTTCACTGTTATCTCGTTGAGGCCTAGGTAATCGATGCAGTGTCTGAGTCCACTGTCCTTTTTCTTACATAAAAAGGAATCAGCTTACGCAGGAGAGGTGGATGGACGGATGAAGCCCTTTGCCAGTTCCTCCTTGATACAGTATACTCCTTCATTCTTTCGGTTTCGGGTTGTGACAGAGGGAAGATGCGGCCCTTAGGAGGCGTGGTTCCTGGGAGCAGATCAATGGAACAGTCAGTCACACAGTGTGGTGGTAATTGCGTGGCTTTTACTTTACTGAAGGCCTCCTGGAGATCTTGATAGTGTACAGGTAGTTGATCTTGGAATTCAGTTGGTGAGATGAGTGGGACATGGGGTTGCGTAGTTTCCTGCAGACCCTGTAGGGAGTGGGTGGTCTGTCTTTCGGTACAGGAGATTGAAGGGTTATGAATTTCGAGCCAGGGTGTTCCAAGTATAATGGAATGTTCAGGTGACTTGATGGTAAATAGTCTGATGATCTCTTGATGTAAACGGTCAAGGTCATTGAGCTAATCTTCCCAGAGCCCAGGGGTCGGCTGTCTAGGGCTGCCACGGCCACACGTGGTCCACATGAAACAAGATGGAAATTCAGTCGTTTAGCATACTCCTCATCAATGAAATTACCCTCGGCCCCCGAGTCAATGAATGCAGTAGTAATATATTTACACTTCTTCACTACGAATTCTTCATTATGGAATTATTCAAATGATCGGCACTGACCCGTGGAAGAGCAGAACGTGGTGGTTGGACCGGGCAGTTGGTGCGAATATGACTCGGCTGTCCGCATTAGAGACACAGATGACTGCGGATACATCTGTCCCGCTCCTCTTAAGTGTGGTGTGTAAATCCTACATGCATAGGTTCAGGGTCTGAGGAGAACAGAGGGGTTGAGGATGGACGAGTTGTTGGGCTTCCACGTCGTGAACGAAGGAGATTATTGATTGGGATGGTTAGCTCCATAAACAGCCAGTGTTTGAAATTTAAGTGTGTACTCAGCCGCTGTGAAAACTCCCTGTTTCAGTGACAGCAGTTACTCACTAGGTTCTCTGCCTCCAGCCGAATGATCAAACACATCACGAAATTAGCAATGAAAACTCTGGTAACTGGGAAAGGCCATCTGTTGACCTTCCCACATGGCCGTGGCCCAGTCCAAAGCCTTACCAGTGAGGAGCGAGCATACTAGTGCAACCTTGCTGTCATCGGTAGTATAATTCAGAGGCTGCTGGTTGATTTAAATTGAACACTGCATGAGAAATCCCTAACACTTTCCTGCCACTCCAACATATTTCTCAGCAAGGGACACTCAGGCTGCATGGCTTGTGATGGCGGGTGCTGGAGGGGGCGGAGCTACTGGCGCGGTGGCTGTGGCGGTGAGAGGATAAGTGAGCGCGGCAACTAAAGTGTTGAGGGCCTGCAATGATTGTATAATTTCTTCCGAAAGTCGGCTTCGTTTCTCCAGCTGGTGCTGAGAGATCTCATGAGCCATCTGATAAACAGCCGCTGGATCCTGGGGCAGCGTGGTTTTCTGTGATGAATCACCAGAAGTCGGATTTATATGCAAGCTTGTTTATTACAGTAGTCAGACAGGCAGGGTCAAAAACACAGCAGACAGGAACAACAGAGACAGCAAAATCAAATACCAGAGTCCAGGCAGAGGGTCAAGATATCCAGCAGGAATCTTGATCAGTAAATCCAAGCAGAGAGTGGGTATCCAGCAAGAATCCAAGGGCAGACCAAACAGTACACAGATAAATAGTCCGAAATCACAGGGAGAATGCTCAGAGTTTCTACAACTGTAAACAAAACCTCACGGTGAACAGAAGTTATCCGCGCCCTTATAAAGGGGCGATAATGCATAACACCTGGGCCAGATATCCCAGAGGTGCGTGGGTAAAAGCGGTCCAGGCGGAATGATGATGGTCAGAGAGAGCCACAGAGAGCCACCGTGTGAGACCTTCCAAGATAAATATTATTACATATAAAATTGTAACCATGCAGCTGTCAGCTACAGTATCACATCAGATCCCCTGAGGAACAATCCCACTCATTCTTTACTATAGAAGAAGAAGAATTGTATAAAATTGTATAAACCAACAATATTCCCTCTAAACTACTAAAAGACCTTCTTCCAGAAGTCATAGATCCTCTTCTGACAATTATTAAATTGTAATTTTCATTAGGATTTGTCCCAAAAAACTGGTTGTTATTAAGCCTCTCGTTAAAAACTCGACCCCAAAGAATTAATTAATTACAGACCAATTTAGAATCTGCTCTTTTCTCTCAAAGATACTAGAAAAGTTAATATCATCACAACTTGGTTCATTCTTAGAGAAAAGCGGTATCTGTTAGGATTTCCAGTCAGGATTTAGACATCACGTGATCTCTCTATTTGTGCTACTCTTAGCACTGTCAACCACAACATTCTATTAAATAGAATATAAAATTATGTTGGCATTAGTGGAAGTGCATAAGCATTCAAATCGAACATAACTGCAGTATGGAGTACCACAAGACTCAATACTGGGACCGTTGGTTTTCATGCTTTACATGTTGCATTGTAAAAAGTACTATACAAATAAGCGAGACTTAATGTGACTTGACACACACATGATTACACAACACACACACTCATCACGTCACAGGAGTGTTACAGGTTGATGCACATGTGTCTTACCGAGCTCATGTTCTCCGGGACTGTCTGAGATCTCGATGGCGTAGAGTTTCTGTCCGTTGTAGCTCTTGCCGATGTTGTAGATGCGTGTGATGTTGGGACACATTTCATTCACCACCTTCATCAGCTGAAGAACAGAAACATAACACATTCTCCTGGTTTCACAGACAAGGCTTGAGCCTAGTCCTAGACTAAATGTAAATCTGAACCTGTTTCAACTGAAAGAAACTTTTTCTAAGGCATAGAGGGAATGAGAATTCAGTATTGACTCTCAGGTACCTGTCTCATCTCCTTATAACTGTGGTGTCTGAAGTCCAGGTTGTCTGTCGTAGTCACTTCATTTCGTCGCCGATAATAATTGTTTGGATCTATAAGAAGCAATAAAAAGAAATGAGAAATAGTATAAGTTTTATGATTTCATTCTTAGTTGTTTTTTTGTTTGTTAATTTGCCATTTTTATGATTGTGTGTGTGTGTGTGTGTGTGTGTAAGAGAGAGAGAGAGACAGAGAGTGTTATAAAGTGTGAGTGTGTGGGTTTGAATCAATGCATCTCACACACAGACAAAAAACACAGACACAAACACACACTGCTCACCTGGCATCGGGCAGCCCAGGATCTCTGTGCGCATGCAGATGCTGCCGCTGGCGTACCAGGAGCGTGGGTTGATGCGGATGTAACGGGCCACCACAGGTTTGGGGAAGACGTTGAGGACTGGTATCTCTTTCTCTCGATTTGCGCTGAAGATCTACTGAGTCAAGCAGAAACACACACGGTTACATGAGCGACAGCTGAAGCTCAGTCAGTCAAAGGTGTGTTTGTGTCTCACCAGATCTCTGGAGCCATTCTTCAGCGTTACCCAGCTATGAGAGTCATTACTGAGCAGAACCTTATACGAGCTCACCCAATCACTCCTGAAACACACACACTCATGAGAACATCACACACACATACTAAACCATCAGAACACACAGACCTATTACTCTCATATTTACATTGATGCATTTATGCTCTTGCTGTGAATGGAACCTGTGAGTGCAGTGTGTGTGTGTTTGCACGTGTATGTTTCTTACGACCAGAGTGAGCTTCGTCCCTGAGTCACAACACCGGTGAACTTCATGAGTCTGCGAGCATCCACCTCGAACCACTGCAGTGGGTCATTCCGTCCCGCACACCAGCCGCCATCAAACAGGTCATCCTCGTACAGACCACCCTACACATACCACAATCAGTACATCTCACACACAAAGAGACCAAAGTGCATCAATTGTTCACTGGGGTTCCTCAGGGATCAGTTCTAGGACCCCTCCTCTTCTCCACATACACTGAATCTCTTCCCGGGAAAGCTGGACTGAGGAGATTCTCGTATGCTGTAGGCAGAGCCATAAAAGCTGAAATCTGGCTGCACAGACAATAAACAGACACCCCCCCTGACCCAGTTACCCACTTTACGGCCCTCCGAGCCCTCTACCTAGAGTGTCACCAAGGAAAAATATAAGCGTTATATTTTGTGAAGTTATTGTTCTTTCAGTGTCATATTTGATGTCAATTTGAAGGTCTAAAGGTGAGTGGTACAATGGTATAAATTTCATAGTAGTCACTTATTTTTGTGAAAAGATTAGAAACTCTTTAAGAATTAGGCTTAATACTAAGGGGCATTTCCCCTTTAGGGGACAAATGGACGCCTCTGACCAACTGCAAGAGAATTGCTGGCAGGCCAAAGGCTTGTGTGTTTTAGGACTGATCAAGAGATTTGTTTGGTCTGGGCTATTTAAGGTGAAAGAATTTAACAGCACATTAGGACTTTTTCTGTAAGCAGAATGGTCTCCACGCTGTTATCTCCTATGTGGCAGCAAGTTTCTCTGACCGTCAGGTATGCATTAACTGGAAACTGAACTGAATTCTTATTGTTTAATTATGTAATTGGCTTGATATAATTTTACCTGACTAATAAATTATTTCTATTTCTTTGTCCCTAGTAGTGTGTGTGGAGGACTTTAGCACGCATACATTTCCTGGCCAGGATGTGCAAACTGGGGGCACAGTAAATGGAAGCAGTTAGCACGTTTTTATTTGGAGACCTCTTGATTTCTGATATCACTGAAATTGACAAGTCGGGTAAGATAAGGACCAAGTATACGGGCTCCCTCCAACCTCTGAGCAATTATCAATCTGGCAGGTTTGTGTTTTTACGGTACTACGTTCCGGCCAAGGTTAGACCGAGATGGCTTTGCCTCCCACACGGAACGGGGAACAGAAAGTATGGCAAGTCTAAAAGGATCAGGCTTCTAAATTAAGATAACTAAATTTAAGATCGGCATCTAACTTCAGTATTATAATTCTAATGTCAGAGAAATTAAATTTGGAGTCAGATTAAAACGAGGTAAACATAAAAAGTGAAATAGAAACCAACGTTAGAAGGAAGGAGTATTTTCACAGACATGCTGGAGAAGCGCTGGAAGAGCGAGACACACTACATCCGGAATAAAAGGCGGACCTTACACACTAATGTCTGGGTCCCTTCATACAGTACAGGTTTAACAAGTTTTGAAAGTAATGTTCATTTTGTTTATAAAATTACACACAAATTTTTGCAAAGTATACCTGATATCTGTGTGTCTTCCTCTTTAAATTTCTACGGCAGCGTAACTCTTAATTTCCTGTCTTTGCACCACCTCTTCAACTTCTGCTCCGCATGGGAGAGGTGGGTTTCTGTCAAGTTCTAATTAATTTGATGTCCTCTTTACTTTTTATATCACTTTAAAATTAGTTTTCTCTTTAAATCATATCTATAACTCTATTCTGGCCAAGACTGAGCTACTTGTCTTCCCTTCAACTCCAGATCTACAGCATCCAGCTACTGTAGGTCCTTCAACAATTACATCATGAACTCTGGTTAGAAAACCAGCTGACCTTCAAAGACCACACTGCAAAGACTGCTCGATCTTGCAGGTTTGTGTAACCAGATGGGAAGAGAAATATTAATTTTATTAAATGTTTTGTGATGAACTTCCCAAAACTATTGTTTTTGTTTAAAGACAGTTATGTATTAAACAACTACACTGATCACTCTGTATCATTGCGTGTAGGAACTTTAATTTGTGTGTTTTTGGTGCAAATGGGACTATGAGTGGTGCTATGCCTGGGTAGTGCAGGAGTGACGTCAGCCTCAGACCACAATTGGATGCTGGTTAGGAAAGACGCAACAAATGTTTCTAATTTTATTTCTTGGTTATTATTGTGTGTGAAAGACGCCAGCGTGGAGAAAGGTTTTCCTTATTAGGTGTCCCAATATGTTCTAGGATTAATAAATGGAAGTGATGTGAAACGTCCCTGTCATGCAGATCTGGAACTGCCACACTTGTATTGCACAACATCATAAAAATCCAGGTCTTTGTCATTTCTAGGTTGGACTACTGGAATGCTCTTCTGTCTAGACGTCCATTAAGCACAATCAAATGACCCTAACCCCTACAAATTATTCAGAATGCAGCAAGTCTTCAACAAACCCAAAAGAACCCAGGTTACACCACTGCTGAAAGCCAATAGTGTCCAATGTTCAGGGCCGGATTAACATGGCCAGGGGCCCCTAGGCTGAAGCCATAAAAAAAGCCTGTGCATTGATCCGGCCGTGCCAATGTTGTTAAGTGCCCATCATTCTTCAAAATATATCTACTTTACTATTTCACACCAAAAATAAAGTTTTTCATTCGGGACATGAATGAAAGTGAATGAAGGCAGAATGATCATTCATAGCTGTACTAATGCTTTAAATGTGTCTCAAAGATGATCAGAATCAGAAATGTGACATGTTTTTCTGATGATTGAAGCTGTGAATGGAACCGTTGTGTGAGATCTGCTCCGAATGAACCTTCAAATGCCTCTTCTGGACGCATTCTAAGACTCACGGAAGAATCTGGGTCAGCTTCACAGGCCTATCGCTCTTAAGTCTGTTTCCAGCTGATCATTCCTGCTCTCGACTGTCGTTCTGTTTTCGTCGAGTGCAGCAGAAAACAAAGAGCAAATTCTGTGCAAAGTGGATCCAGATGAGGCAGCCATAGATCAGATCTGAGTAATAACAGACGAGAAGCAGAAACGCTGGCAGCGCTTCTTATGAAATCTGCTAAAGGAGAAAAGCTGATCTTACCTGGATGTTGAGCCGGCCCCGGTGTGGCCCCAGACCGTAGTGTCTCATGCTGGAGGCGTGGAGCTGAAAGTCATCGATCTTCAGTGTCTCCAGACCCAGCGGAGGACAGTCTGTCAGGAGAGAAGAGCTTTAATGAGAAATCTGAGCTCTAACTCCATTCTGATGATCAGTGCAGCTCAGACACTGACCCTGAGACACTGTAATAACATCAATCTGTTTGTTATGAAGGCCGAAGTCAGTTTCTGAATCACCTGAGTTTGGGGCGGGACTATCTGTCAGACTGACCAATGACAGACATAGTCATAGTCACCAATTCAATGGGGACCAGACACCATTTGAAACACTGTTGAACTGAGATTTAACACTACATTGTCACTTAGTTGGTGAGACACAATACTATAAAGTATATGCTATAAACATTGTCTCTGTCGTTTACTCTCACAATTAATTTATTATACTTGTTACTTGAGTATGGCTCTTTGATTTTTGAATCAAAGGAAAACATGAACAGAATCCAGTTGTAAATAGAAATTTACTGTTTAATGTGGAGTTTTCATGAAATTTGCCATGTGTTCATGTATATGTGTTTATGTACAGCATATTCTGTTTATGTACATACAGTATTCTAAATACAGTAACAGGCAAAGATTTAGACACACAAATAGGGAAGTGTGTTCAACCTTTTTACTGGTACTGTACTGTAATATACACATGAATGAAAAAAAGAATGAATACACATAAAGAATATTGGCTGATATATATATTTATAAATATATTTCTCAGAATCCAGAATCAACAAGTCAAAACTTGCACTGAAACACAAGGAAAATCACAAACTCTCTGTTTTTGTGTCACATACTCTTAAAGTCTCTGGAGAGGTCTAAATATCGAGCTCGAATAAAAACCACTGCAAGGATGAGAACATGCTGGTCCTCAGCGGACATCAGCTGAGATCTTCTCATTACAACACACATCTGCAGCTCTGAAGACTCTCGGGATGTGAATCAAACACAGCCCTTACTGTTACTAAAGACCCGTAATCACAGCAAAGAGGGAAAGGGTCCATACGAGGACACACACACAAACACACACTCAAGCACACACACAGTGCAGTACAGAGTACCTCAAGGTTCATTACTAGGACCATTACTTTTCACGCTTTACAAGTTAGTCTTGAGAGATATCAACAGGAAACAATGTTAGCTTTCATTGTTAAGCTCATGATACTCAATTCTGTATTTCTTCATGGCCCCACAAAACAAACTTATTAGAAAAACAAAGGGAATACATATAGTTGATTTAAAAAAAAAACTAAATGACGAAAAATTTCTTACTGCTAAATTCTGAAAAATCACAGGTGTTAATTATTGGACCTAAAACCTCAGCAGGTAATAATCTAGACTAAATTTTGACCTATGTTCTTAACCTTAAATGCAGAAATGTTCATTCATGCGTTTATGTGTCACGCCCTTGTCTGTATTGTTCTGTCACTGGTTTTGTTTCATTACTTTCCTGTGTTTGTTATATAGTCTTGTTCCTGTTCTTGTTTAGTTAATTAGTTTATCCTTGCCACCTGTGTTCCTCACTTGTCCTGCATCTTCCCTTGTGTATTTAATAGTTCACATGTTCTCCTGGCTGATTAAAAGGAAGTTTAAGTTTAACTGCGTGGTCGTCTTACCTTGTGCTTTGTGCATACACTGTGACAGAACGATCGACCATGACCAAACCGAAGATGATGATCACCCCCGAGGAGATTCTCCACTGCCTCCTCAACGGGCTTACTTCTCTTCCCGCTCCGCACAAGCAACAACCAGGACACCATCCTCCATTGCCCAGCTCGCACCTCGCCATTCGGCGGAATCCACTCCCGAAAGCGGCACTGTATGGATGCAAATCAGTGCCAGCTCCCCAAAGGCGAATCCAGATCCCTGCGGAATCCAGTCCGCATACTCCAGGTCCGGAGCCAGATTTGTGGACCGTGTCCAGTTGCAAAATTTCGGCTGGTACCACCAATCCCAAATCCAGTTCCAGAGTTTCGTCCAGGAGTACCGATCCTGAATCCAGTCCCTAGTTTATGGCCGAGAGTGTCGATTCTGATTCCAGCTCCCAGATCTTTACCAGGAGTGCCGATCCCGATTCCAGTCCCTAGTTTACTGCCAGGAGATCCAATCCCGGTTCCAATCCCTAGTTTACGTCCGGGAGTGCCGATCCCGATCCCAGTTCCAAAGTATTGACCAGGAGAGCTGATCCAGATTGGAAGTGGAAGTGGTGGGTAGGGAGGGGATTTGGCAATGGCCAAAAGTCGCTGGGGCGACTTGTTTAATTAATTAGTCATTTTACATGTATGTGTTCACATGTTCTCCTGGCTAAGTTAAACGTCTTCGCCTTGTGCTTTGTGCATACACTGTGACATTATGACCTCGAGGTTAGAATATTGTAATGCTTTACTGGGTGGTTGTTCTGCACGCTTGATAAATAGACTACAGCTGGTTCAAAATGCAGCAGCTAG
>JAUCNO010000082.1:761765-785100 GCA_032353835.1 Enteromius viviparus | reverse complement strand
AATGGTTAATTTGTTCACAATTAAGCATTAGTTGAGCAAAAACACACTAGTAATTAATGATTAAAATGTTAAGTTAAGCCTTAATTAGTAGTGTGTTTTTGCTCAACTAATGCAATATTTTGGACCCCTATTCTGAAGTGTTACCAAATAATTAATTAACTGAGATTTATTTCAGTTAGTTGCAGCATTTTTCTTTTTAATTTAGTATAACGTTATGTGCTAAAATAATTAAAACTGAAATAAAAATAAATGCAAAACAAATATAGAAGATAAAATATCAAACATGCACCTAAGATTGTAAATTAGAATGGAAAATAATAAATAAAATCCCAGTGATACTAACATAATACAAGCAGCAACATAAGTTAGAGTAAAATAGGTCTAAAAGCAAAAACATTTTTGATATTCAGTTTATGAAAATGCTTGCGATGGCAGTAAAAGTCATTATTTACACATTAAAGAGAGCATTTTGTAAAACAACCTGAATGCATTTCTGACATGATAAAGGCTGTGGCAATATGTATCAATCATATTGTTTTTGACTGGAGCTTTTTCTTTTTCTCAGGTATTCATGTCAGGTCAGGACATTTGCATGAGATGAGTTACAGCAGCTGTCATCCTGTCACAGAATGAAATACGTCTCATGCTTTGTCTTACCTCAGATGTGGTTTAAAGACGTGTTCCTCCGCAAAAACAATTGTGAAGGCGGCACCAAACACACTTCAGAAACGCTGTCTTTATTGTATAGTTTTTTTTAAGACATGCATTGTTGCCGTCTCGCCACATTATTGACACTCACAAGTGGAGTTGTAATAGATCTGACAGCATTCAGCTCGTTTATATGGGCAGACGGTGAGCATTAATGACTCTAATGTTTATGCAACCACAGAGTTTCAGTTTGACAGCACAAAAGGAACCCAAAGCCACTTTTTTGGATAGAGATGGTGATCAATCAAAGGCCCGTTCTGAAGGTTTAAGAGGCTGTGTGTACATTTTTCACACACTGCTGTCGATGCTGTGACACTGAAGTGGTGTAAACATCGCTGGAAAGGCAGGGCAGTCCCCGGCTTCAGCTTTTGATTAAGTTTGTGTTCCCTGTTTGGTGTCGGATCACGGCTCTCAGCCGATCTGTGCTGCTCTTTCAGCTGTTATTCGCCGATGTCAGGTGCTTTTTGTTTGCGCCGCTTCGTTCATGTTAGCCTGCGTCTGTGGCACTGAGACAAGAGCAGGAGCTTCAGCACGATGATCTGCTGAGTTTATTGGATGTTAATTTATCAGCGCTGTGTTGATGGACAGCACGTGAAACATCAAATCATGTGTGTATCTCTGCCAGATTGCTTTGTCATAAATGGTGCAAAAACATCATGGCGCGCTCTCTTTCAGATCCTGAAATGCTTGAATAGCGTCACGCCAGAGCACAAGAATTTCCACTGAAATGTTTCTGTGTCCGTATGTGCTCATCAGTGATATTTTCAGGCAGAGTTGGCTGATGAGGTGTTTGTGTGATTTGGCAGCCTGATTTTTCTAGCGGTTGTGCCGCTCTGCAGCCTACCCAGAATCCCCTCGCTCTGATCATGTTATAAAGGTCTGGGTTTCCCTGGAGACATGAGCGGCACTGCTCTATCTGTCTGTATCTCTGTCTCCTTCAGAAAATCCCTGCGGTGCTAACAACCCTTATTAAAGCGGGAATCCTCTCACGACTGTTGAACTGCAGGAGGATCTGAACAAACTTGGCCTCTGTATTATGTAGAATTCAGTGCTCGACTTGGAAATATCATGCTACAGTATACTGTGTTTATTCAGGGAGCTATAGAATTATTTGGCATAAATTATCCTTGTTTGTTTGTGTTGAGCCTTAACACATTAACACATTTTGAATATTAAAACAAACATTTAAACATTAAAAAGATTGAAACAAATATTTCAAATTAAGTACTTAAAATAAAAAATATAATTAATAATATATTAATATATAATAAAATATTGATATAATAATAATAATAATAATATACATTTATGATAATATAAATATTTAAGATTTAAACAAATAATTAAATTAAGTGATTAACATATTTAAATATGTATTAGAAAGTTTACCTTTTTAATTGTAAGGTTTTTTTTCTTCATTCGAAATTTGATTTGATTTATGCTTTATCAATTTGACAGAAATCTAGACTCATGTCATGTTGGTAGAAAACTGTTACAAAGTGCTTCTGTTCTTTCCGAGATGAAACAAAAGTTACAATCTTTGTAATGTTTTTTTTTTTTTTTTTTTTTGTTTCCTTTTGAGAGCTTGATGTCTATTTACTTTCATGGTTGATGACCATTTTGACATGAACAGAAGTGCTCCTCTCCATCTCATTGCACTGCATTGCATCAGTTGAATGTCAAGCTTGTTGGAGTTTATTTGGTTCAGAAATACCTCATTTATAGCGCTCTGATATACTCTCATAATGCCTGGAGACAGCAGCACCTCTCTTTGCAATTAGCTGAGCAGTTCAGATTGTGTGTGTGTGTGTGTGTGCAGCACTGATGTGTTGTGCTTTGTTCTGAACATTCAGATGTGCAGGCGACTTGAGCAGGAGTAATTTATGAGAGAGAAGACAGTGCTTTGTGTGGTGAATGCTTATGCACAAAGGTTTGTTTTAAATCCTGTGTAATATGATCCATCTCTCACTGTAGCTTGCAAATAAAGCCAGCGCCAGTGCTTTAGTGGCTGTTTGCTTGTTATATGTGTCTGTCAGGCCAGAGGTTTTATGTAGAAGACCTCAGAGTGATATTTCAGGCCGAGGTGAATCACAGGCTTGAGTAAATCAGTCGAGTAGAGCTGCAGGATGCGTCTCACTCAGACGCTACAAATGTAGTTGATTACTGAGGATGAGATTCGGGGTGAAGTTAGTTATTTGATTTCATTTCATTTGCAATATTTATTTATCTTGGCTAGTGCCATGTTAATGTAAGCCTATAAATGTGCAGTTGTTCTTTATGATGTATTTATTTATATTCATTTTAGTCTTTCATTTATATGTATTTGTATTTTTTTCTTCTTTATAAAAAGTATATAATGCCTTTGTTTTTTGTGACCAAAGAAAACTGTCAAAAGGCTATTTTTTTATATAAAGTGTGTGTTTGTGTGTATATTTATACATATATATATATACCATGAACTAAAAATAAACAACAGCCATTTTGCTATATATATATTTTATACATTTATAGGTTAATTTAATGTTAATGTTATTAACATGACTAAATTTACAGATGTGTTTATATGAGAAATGCATAATAGAAGCAATACAAGCATTTATTTTTCTGAACTGTTTTGTAACAATGCATTTCTGTAGAGCGTTAATGGTATTAGGTTTAGATAAACACGTTTTTGATGTCATTTATTAAGTGTATCTTTCATAATGATTAAGTTATATGAAAGATTGTTGTCTAATTCTGTGTGTGCGTCTCATTCAGATCCCGAACCTGGCCGAGGGAGTCCGCATCCACGGCGAGAAGGTGACCGAGGCTCTCCGCCCGTTTCACGAGCGTTTGGAGGCGTGCTTCAAACAGCTGAGAGAGAAGGTGGAGAAGCAGTATGGCGTCAGAACTCTAGTGAGTCTCAACGGACAGTAGCTTTACAAATCATGCTGCATCACATCTTCATCATTCACTCAGCCATACCCACCTCTTCATCACACCTCGCTTGCATGCATCACATGACCTCAGGATGGACTCTTACCTCACTGTACAAACAGATCACTAGGGTTCTCTGTCTGATGTGTGTGTTGCATGTTTGTCTGTGTTGGGTCTTGGTTTCTTCCTCACTGCCTTGGGATGCTGTTTTGATTTGCTCACTGTGCATTATTATTTAAATACACTGCTTTATAAAGATAAGCTGCTTTGGAATGTGTAATTGTGAAACGCACTATAGAGTGTTGTACTGAATGAAGTCATGGCAGCTGTTAGATGATTATGAGGCATTGTAGCATTGCAGGTTTAAATGCTGTTACTGCTTTAATAGAACTGACTAGTTTTCCAAGGAAACTATAAAAAGTACTTACTGTTATTATTAGGATGAATACTTTGTTCATCCTCTACAACAATATGTGTGTAAAATAAGTACTTTATAAGCAATTTTGTTGTAAAACATTGTTTAACAACTTTGTGTTCAGAATTATGTTATTATTATTACATAACACCGTTTTGGAAAATAAGTACTGAAGGAAATGGTTTCCACTATGGAATCTTTTTTTTTTATTATTATTTTTATTTTATTTGTTCTTACAATTTTTTTTGCAGTTCTGTATTTATATCTCACAATTCTTCAGACTTTTATTTTCAAAATTGCAATTTCTCAATCAGAAAGCCCAAATTGTTCAATTTACAATACTCAGAAAGACAAAATAAAAAGACACCATTTTTTTCAATGGCATGAACAAAAAAAGGGTGAGATATAAACTTGGAATTCAAAAGAAAAAAGTTGGAATTGTTAGACAAAGAAATTAGAATAAATTCAGGAAAGTCTATATTCCTTAAAATTCCTGCTATTATAATTATTATTATTTTATTCCATGGTGGAAACAGTCTTTCGTAGAAATCTTTCAAATGGTTCATAAGAAAACATCTGTCTTCACACACATTATATATATATATATGTTTACATTACAATTATTTTTTAATCAGGGCTGTTACATTAATCAAATTATTATAGGTTTACTATCTGAATTGTCTTTCATATAAGCCTGTTTTCTGTGTCACCTCCTACCAGCTTCATCATGTAGTTCATCAGTGCTGTTATAGAGACTCATTACCTATCCTCACTAACAAAAACATGCCAATCAATAATATATTTAATGTATTTAAAAAAAAAAAAACTTTTATTATCGTTCTAATAATATTATACCTCATATAAAATAAAAAACAAAGTTACAGAATAGTTTTAATATATTTTAAGATTGTAATTTGTAATTGTACTAATGCTACTTAATGATAATTTAATTAATAAATAGTTTTTTTAATGTTTTTGCTTTTTGGAAATGCAATGATTGATAAACTAGCCATGAGCATGTGTTTTTTTTTGTTTTTTTTTAAGTACTTTTTATATTTGTTTTTGTGTCTGTGTGTGTGTGTGTGTGTGTGTGTGTGTATATATATATATATATATATATACACATATACACACACACACACATATGCACTTTTTTCTTCATTTCTATTGTATTTGGTGTGGAAAACCTTAACTTGAAAAATTATGTAAAAAAAGTGAAAGTGTTGGGGTCTGTCTTTGTAACTGTGACAGACATTCCCAAACACACTGCAAAGAATCACACCTTTCCTGCGGTCTGAACAGATGTGCTGGGATATTTGACAGGAGAATGCTGGGAGTCCTTAGGAGGGAATGAGAGACAGGGACAAAAGAGCACGAAAGACAGGTAGAGAAAGAGAGAGAACACATGAGAGAGAGATAGTTGCTGTAGCTGGCAGTTATTGATCGCTACGCTCTGTCAGGGTGCTAGAATTAGCAGCAAAGCTTTCTATACAGTGTGTGAAAAACTGAGAACATGATCTTTGCTACCTATATCTGTTTCAAGGACAGCACAGGACAGGAGGAGGATAAGGAAGATATGAGCAGTTCATTATCACATCTTTATGAGATTCACACAAAAAGAGGCGAAGACTGCAGTGAGAATCAGCAGAAACATACTGACGCTTGGCCTAAAATCTACTGTTACATCGCTGAGATGTTGTGTGGTCGAACTTAAACGGATACATTGTAGCGGCTGGTCACCGCTAACCTGATTCCCTGGGAGGATGTCTCTGAGTCAACATCTGACCGAACCCTTGAGCCCTTGTTATTCTTAATTTTGACATTGATTTTATTTTTTATACCAAACATGTATATCGGTTCAAATTATTAATTATCGGTCTACTTGGTCTTTAATAATTGGTATCGGCATCGGTCCTATAAACACGCATTGGTCGATCCCTATTAAGGGTAGGTTTAGGTGTAGAGATATGGTCAAGACTATATTTTTTAATTAAAATGTTTGTTGATCTAGGGACACATAGTACTTGGCAAAGGCCACATATTGTGACTCATTTCACACCGATAGAGTTTAGCCAATCACAACAGAGGTCATTCAGTGTCAGGAAGAGGGGAAAAATGATCATAAAATCCATATCATGTCTATTTTATCTTAAGAAAGTAATTTTAAAGAGCTATTTAAAGAGCTGATGAAATGTCCTGGTGTTGTTTCAGCCTCCCGTGACGGACGAGCGTCGTGGCAGTCGACCGCGTTCAATGGTTCGCTCCTTCACCATGCCATCGTCTCAGAGGCCGCTGTCTGTCGCGTCTGTGACCTCCATATCATCAGACAACTCTCCCTCCAGACCGGGATCAGACGGGTACACACACACATCCACACTTCTGCTGGAGCAATATATCTGACAGTAAAGACTATAATGTATAATAATGTATAATGTAAATACATCCTGTTTTTTATCATTCCTGAACAAAAGTCACTTTCTACAAAAATATGATTTCAACACTGATGATCAGAAATGTTTAATGAGCAGCATATTAGAATGATTTCTGAGAGATCATGTGACCATATGAGTAATGATCCTGAAAATTCGGCATTGATCCAAGACATAAATTACATTCGAAAAATGTATTTATATAGAAAAGTCAAATATTTTAAGTAATAATATTTAATAGATGTCAAAAGAGATGTCTTTTAAAAATCGCACTAGTCCCTAAACCTTTATACCTTTAAACATTTATGGTGTTTTTATTTAATTTTATGTAATATATAGGTTGTTGTTATATATATAACTTGTTATATAATAAACTAAACATAACATTTTAAAATAACTATATTGATATTTAAACACAAAATTACATTTTAAACACACATTAAAATTTAAAAGCCAATTAAGAAGCAAAAACAATAATAATAATAATAAATATTAAAATCAAAACAAAGAACATGAAAAACTTGAAAAACAAAATATTAACTATTTAAGCTAAATAAATATTTAAAATATGTAAGCTAAAATTAAAAACAGAAAACTTAAAAAGAAAAAATAATAACTAGAATAATATAAACTAGAATGATATTAAAAATAACATTACAAGCCCGTAGTTGAAATAAAACACCCTTTAGGAGTCAAATCTGTGTCAAAACGGTTTAGCAAACAAAATGTAAAATGTTGAATAATTTAGATAATGATAAATCTCTCAGCATCGGTCAGTGGAAAAGCCACATTAGAGCAGGACTGATTAAGACCTCTATATTGAGCAGGCTGGATTGCTGACAGTGATTTATTTTCTTCTTACAAGCGTTACAGAAGGACTAGCACAGAACACTTCCTCGGTTAGAGTGACTTTTTTTCGATTCTGTCCTTTGTCATTTCTCTCAGCAGGCGGTCTGTTCTCATTCACGCTTCCGGCCGTAATGCACCGAATCACCTGCTGTTTCTCCAAGAACATCATCTTCTTTCACTTTAAAACGTTCCATCAGTCCAGACAGAATCCGATGTGTTTTATATGTGTAAAATCTGGGTGTATCGCCGCCTTAAGGGTTAATTAGTGCGTGTTTGAAGAGAGTGATTCTATCAGCGATGCCCTCTGCTGCTGTTTAATTGTGAAGGGCAGCGCTTCACAAGAGCTTTCATTTGATTAGTTAATCCATCTCATTAAAGCGCTTTGATTCGCTTGAGCCCGACATTCTGATTATGAGAGTCAGAGATTCTGCTTGGCTTTTTCGTTGCTTCCCGCTGCACAAAACCGCCTGGGAGTCTCATCCTCGGCCAGGTCAGCAGATACCAAACGCTCTTTAATGCAGAGATTCTGTCGTTTGCATGGATGATGTATGATTTCTTTTTAAGAAACTAGTTTGTTCTGAGCTCTGGACCTGAAATCCAATACTGATGACACAGCTATCTGGGTTCACGTACGCTTGTGCTAACAAATACCCTTTCTGTGGTTTTCATTTACTTTATGAAACGGCACAGGATGGAGCCGGCTTGAGAGCGTTTCGACGTTCATCAATCATGTGCTTTTTTTGGTTTCCTGTGATTTATTAAAGAGCGTTATTGGGGATTGTGTTGATTTAAATGTTATTGGGGTATCATTAGCGTTATGGCATAATATTTTCTCAAAAATATGAAAATGATTTATGTATTTTGATGCATCAGTTAGACTGGGTTAAATCATAAACAGACTTGTTTTTTTAACAGCTTAGTTTAGAGCTCTCATAGCACTAAAATACTTCTTGATATTGTTTTATTATTACAGATGGGGAAACAAAATATCAAAATGTTAAAAAAACAAAAAAACAAAGACACTATATTTTTGACCTTTACTTTTGCATTTTAATAGTTACAATTTATTTGTAATGTATGTTGTATTTCCTAATTTTAATGACTGTTTTTAAATTAAAAACCTTTTTCTTCAGTTTAATTAAAACAAAATATGCATTTTATATAATTTTTTTTATAAATAATTATTTCAAACAAAGACATAATGCAAAAAACTTGAAAAATTATATAGTTTTTTTTTTATTTAATAAAAATTCAAATATTAATATTTTTATCCTATTTATTTTTATTTAAATGTTACATTTTATGTATTATATATTCTCTGTTTATTTAATACCATTTATTTTTTATTCGTATATTTATTTTTGGCGATACCTGTAAAAAAATAACTAATTTATTAACCAAAACAGCAAGATAACATCTCTCAGATACAATGTTATAAAAATACAATGTGTCATTTTCAATTAGCTGATACAGTTGGTTGCCATGAGACTTACACCAGAAATGTGCTTTTGAGTTTACAGTTGGAGCTAAATGTCAAATGAGTGCTAATATTTGCTCAAGACTTCATAAGAGACTTCTCTGCGATATTAAACAGCCCAGAAGTCTCATCCAATAAAACACAGCCGCCGCTCGATTATCTCCATCCTCCTCTCCTCATTTGATTCCTCTTCTCTCTTTCATCTGATAGATTTGCCTTGGAGCCTCTCTTACCAAAGAAGCTGCACTGTAAGTCTCAGGATAAACTGGATCGAGACGAACCTGAGAAAGACAGGAAGGAGAAAAAGAAAGAGAAGAGGAACAGCAAGCACCAGGAGCTGTTTGATAAGGAGCTGAAGACGGCTGATATCCCGCTGCAGCCCAGCGAGGCGGTCATTCTGTCAGAGACGGTGAGTGTCTGTCCACACCAACCACTTCTGCATCAAACACCAACTCACAAGCAGAAATAGAAAACAAAAAATACATTTGTATGAAAAGAATTATTAAATTAATTTTCTTAAAAAAAAACGTTTTTTTTGAGGCTGTGTGTGAAAATGAGGTGCACGTCTGATTCTGCATGTGCACGTTCTTTGAACATGAAAAGTAAATGTGCTCGAGCAGCTCTAGAACAAACAGCACGTAATAAGAATAAATTGACCCGTTCAGAGCCTCTCTGACATCACCAGCTAATGTGGCATCGTGAGGAAAGCACGTAACCTCGCATTTCTGAATAAAGAACAACTAGCGCACATAATTACTCAGACCCAGACCTTCTGCATAGTTTGTCTTTTATAAATCATCATAATGACCTTGACCCTTTCTATAGGCCGCTGACCTCTGCAATTCACAGTCAGACGATAAAGCAAGAGCTGAAATCAGATTTACTGCTCGATTAATCTGTCATGTTGATAACAAGCCCCGTCTGGCTCTTTTATTTTCTTTAACAATCTTTCTTTCTTTTTTATTGTTAATGTCTTTATCTGATGAAGGACAAAGAATATAAATGTGTTTGTGATTTTGTCGTATTTGTAGTTATTTTGTTTTTCTATTCCAAATATATTTACGTTTTTAAATGAGAAAATAAAATAGAAATGTATAAATAAGCACACGTCTGACACATTAAATATCTTTATTAATGAATTATTTAAAAATTGTATGTATTTAATTTTTATTAATTTATATATAAATATATCTTTTTTTTTTTTTTTTTTCACTTTTTTTTTTTTGTTTTATGTATTTTTTTTTTGTGGTGGGCATAGATTCATTTTTTAATCTAGATTAATCATTAAAATGGCTCAGTTAAATTCTGCCGAAGGCATTCAGAAAATGTTTGCTACCTAAATAATGACTAAAAGTAAGTCTTTGAGAATGGGTGGTGCATTAAACCATTTTCATTTAACTCAGATCACACACTTTTAAAGTTCTTAATCACATTGCATTCAAGGGCACTTGTTTCTTAAAAGAAATTGTATGCCAATTCATGAACACGCTATCTTTGTAGACCATACCTGCATGGCTCCAGCAGTTTCTCTAGCTTTGCCAACTTCTCATATTCAGCATTTTTTGTGAGGGCCAGATTGTGCTTCTGCTGAAACCGGGGAAAGTCATCATAGCTTGCGTGGTATAGAGCCAGCTCCCAACCCAAACTTTGTGAATAGATTAACGGCGATATCACTCAATAGTCTTGCGTTAACGCCAATAACGGCCCACCATTCATGTTTTTATATATATAAATTATCTGATGCAAAAAATATCTTACTGTAAAAATATTGAAATATGACTGGTAGTTGACACTGCAGAAGGGTTTATAAAAGTTTCACGTTTTTTTTAAACTCTTATGATGTTACAATAAAATTTTCCACGGTAGCATAAATGTTACTTCACTCAAATAATGTGCAAAATCTAAAATTAAAAAACAAATTTTAAATGCAAAATCCCAATGCAATAATACACCTGCTCACATTTGCACCGATATATTATGATGTCCATTTGTAGAAGTTGTGTTGCAAACAAAAGCGTCAGCGAGTTCCAGGTGACACAACAGTGACTTATTTGAATCCGTCCCTTGAAGTTTATTCTACTGATTGAATATTAATGATGGTCATTTACGACTATAATAATTCATATGCCTGCTAAATTATGCATTATATAAGCCTGTATGCTCATGTATTTTTATGTGTATTGTTTGAATGGCTGCTCTTTACTCTTTTTCACCATTTTCATTGTTTCCATCCATTTCAGTTTCCATTTCCGTGGCCACATTTTGAGCGGTCATCCTATTTAGTCTTCATTTATGTAAACCTTTCATTAGTTGGTTCCCAGAAAGCATGTAATGTGTATCTGTCATGTTTTCCTCTCTCCAGATCAGTCCGTTGAGGCCCCAGAGGCCGAAGAGTCAGGTGATCAACTTGCTGAGTGAGAAAAGACTGTCGGTGTCTCCGGGAGCCCCTGCCAACCCGTCTGCACCCAACGTCCCACCTCCCATCACGCCCCGGGCCAAACTGCAGTTCAGCTTACTGTCTGGATCCAGTATGTCATACTTCACTCTGATCTGACACATTCCCCTACAGTTTTTTTTTAAAACATGATGAAATTGGGCCAGTTTTACTACAGCAGTCTAAGATAAGGAAGCCCCGCCCACCTACAGGAGAAACTAGAACACTATTATAAAATATACTGTATATAAAATTGACCGTTTCGATTCTTGATTCAGATTCGTTCGTAGCTGTTTTAAATTACTAAACAATTGCTTGGCAACCACTTCGTTTCAACTACAGCTGTTTGTGCAGTTTATTTATTCATCATTGCACTTTATTTGTTTTATTCTGGAAACCTTACTATGTATATGGAATAACCGTTTAATAATAAGCTCTGTGTATGACGCTGTGGTTTACAGTGAATTTATAACAGCTCTGTTTCGCGTCATGCATAACAATGCCTCTTGAAATACCACAGCTTCAGCCGTCCAAAGCTTACATTTTGGCATCATTTGAATGAATGAAGCTAAAAGGGCGCTGTAAATATGAGAAATACAGCGTTGTATCTAATCACACATCTGAACACCTGCGTGCCTGCAGCAGTCTGCATGTTTGAAATAATAATAAATAAAAGAGAACTCTCTTTGATCTGCTGAAATGCAGCAGAACTAGCTTTGGCATCACATATTATCCTCTGGGGTTGTTTTATCAACATCATTCATCATATTTTAGCTGTTGGAACAAATGGAGTTGTTGATAATTATCCAAGTCCTTGATGTACACAATCATTGAAAAGTTTGGGGTCGGTATTTGAAAGAAGACTCTTAGGCTCACCAATAAAACTGATTAAAAACAAAGTGAAAACTCAGTTCAAGAGAGCTGTTTTCTGTTTGAATAGTCTAGTTTAAAATGCAATCCATTCCTGTGATGCAATACTGACTATGTCCATAGTAAATAGAAGGCTATTAGAAAAAAAAATCCTTGTGATATTATGTATGTTTACTGCTACTTTTATTTAATTCAATGCATCCTTGCTGAATAAAAGTCTTAAAAATAAATAAATACAAATCTTACTGAACCCCAAAACATTTGCATAATAATTATTTTAATATTAGCTTTTAAAAAGGATATCAGTTTATGACTTTATTCGAGGTGTAAAAAGTATATAGTACAAACTCTTAGCAATATTTTAGTTTCTATAAATAGCCATTTTTACTTCCTTTCTCATTCAGATACATGAGTTTTTTTATGTTATAACCTATTAAGGATTTATTTATCCAGAAAAATGTTTAGTTTAAAGTTTAAAGAATTTTTTTTTTGTATTTTGTGTTGTACTCCATCTTGCCTTTTATCCAAGTTGAATGTGTTAGTTATGATGATATTTTATTTATGATTATATGTTTTCGAATGCTTCATTTGTACCTGTCGTGTAACAGTCGCTGAATTTAAATGCAACCAAACGTTCTCCCGCCTTGAACCACATCCTCAAAATATGAGGCGTTTGCTGACGTCTTGAGCTTTGTCTGTTGCTGTAATGTGGTGACACACAAACGTAACGCTGTGATGTGAAACGCAGGACTCTGGGAGGCTGCAGAGGTGTTAAATAACTCAGATGAAAGTGTGTCTGATCTGCTCTCCCGCTCACCGCTTGTGAAAACGTTAATGGATTCAGACTCTAGTGCGAGGCGTTTACTCTCCCGTGGGTTCAGAACGCTCTCTGAATTCTGAGTTTGCAGCGCATGTCGTCATCTGAGCTGGAATCAGTGAGCAGGCCTCCTAAAACAGCTCCTTTACATTGGAACGGATTTTGGTGTGGAATAATTTGAGCAGGATTTAGGCACAGGTGAAAATGTCATGCATCGTCATGTTGCGATCTATCTTGCAGATCTAGAACTGAATGGGACGGGTTATGGAGATAAGGGCGAGACTCCGCCCCCACTTCCTGTCAAGAGCAGCATGGGCGACTATGGAAACTTGATGGACAACTCAGACCTGGCCAGTCCGACCACGCCCCCTCCTCCTCTCCCACACCAGCGGGTAAAACACACCGTCCACATCCGACCCTGTACCACAAAACCAGTCAGAAGTGTCTGCTAAACTGACATTTCCATTGTTGTGTGGTTTGTTAGGATAGGACGATGTTTAGCTGAGATCTGAAAATCTGAGGCTTTAAAACCCACCAGTCCAGATAAAGTTCTTAGCAATGCACTTTACTATTTAAAAATGAAGTTTTAATATATTTATGGTAGAAAATCTGCTTAATATCTTCATAGAACATGATCTTTAATCAATATCCTAATTGTTTTTGGCTTAAAACAAAAATCAATAATTTGGACCCATAAAATATATTTTTGGCTGCTCCATGAACTTCAGACTGGTTTTGTGGTCCAGGGTCACACATGTATTTATGAAGATGCTTAATCTTTATTTCCATTATTTTTGCATGCTCATTACTGCTTAAACATCCCTGAAGAGATCCCTTCCTGTTGTTGGATGGTCAGTGTAGCGTTATGTTCAGGTGGTTTCAGCTGCGGTGCTTGTCAGTTTAGGCTTTTGAAGCGTGTGAAGCGGTCAGGATGTGTGTGACAGTCAAACACAGCTTGACCAGAGCAGATGAAGGTGCCCTTGAACTGCCGCCCGTCTGAGTTTCTTTCTCTCTGCTGTACTTTAAAAAAAATCCCAGACGCTGTTTAATTAACCCATAGCCTGAACTTCTCTGCTGCTGCTGGAAGTTACCTCATATTACAGTGTTAAAGGGTAAAACGGCTTGAGGTTCTTTGCTGTGTAATGACAGGCTGTAAAATATTCTTTTATGGTACGCTTAATGTTCAAAGGCTTGGGGTGGAGATGATTTATAATAAAGTTGAGTTTTCAGAATTCTTCCAGCAATCATTTTAATATGCTAATTTAATGCAAAAGAGTCATTTCTTCAGTATTTTTGTGGAAACCCTAATCAGCATTTAAATGAAATTGATATCTTTTATAACACTGTACATGTTTTCACTGTTACTTTAAATTAATTTAAACATGTCATTTATTTATAAAAAATATATATGCCACAAACCCAAACATCTGAAAACTTTTTGACTTTTTTCTGTTTTTTTAGTAATATTAAATCTCCTTTTTTTTAATTTAATCATTATATATTTATTTATTTATTTATTTATTTATTTATTTATTTATTTGTATTATTTACTCTCTATCAGGTTATTACTGCTTAATTGTTAATTTTTTTACAAAATATATATATATCAAAAGGAACAAAATATCAATATTCTTAATATATTTAATATATATTTAGTTTAATGTTGCTTTCATATATCATTCCTATGAAGAGAGCAGATATCATGACAAAGACCTGAAGGGAAGCACTTTAGTAATGTAATGTGGAGTTTCGCCTGGAAGCTGCAGCATTTGATCTCTCCAGTGACTCGTGTAATGAAGAATTAATGCTTAACTCAAGTGTTTTAAAAACTCCGTCTGTCTCTGTTTCTTGGTTTTTCCAGCACCTTCCGCCTCCATTACCCAGCAAGACCCCTCCTCCTCCGCCTCCGAAGACCACTCGCAAGCAGACCTCCATCGACTCGGGAATCGTCCAATAAGCCAGCAAAACAGAATAGTCAAGCAGAGACATCCGCGTCGGCCCTCTTCCAACGATTTTCCATCAACATGTCCCTGACAGTATGGCATGATGAATACCTCACCTCAGCCCCGCTCATAACGGCTGATTATTGTCCACTGCCGGATTGGCGCTCACAGCCTGCACCCGAGTGACAATACAAGCTTAGAGACGCAGTCTATTTCACATCACTCCAGGCCTCAGACGCCTCGCCACATGACAGCAAATATAGATGCAGTGTAACCGGAGGCAGGGAATTCTGGGTGTTTTTGGCAGATGGTGCATGTTTAACTAAAACTCCACATGAGATGACTGGAGGGTTTTCTCTGTTTCATCGAGACACGTGACCAATTCAAACCACTTTGGTGTCACATAATCAAAGTTCCCTCTTTCCCCCATTTTTACCTGATGTTTTTATCCTCAATATATACACATTTATGTACAGAGGTTTGTATATATGATTTTATTTTATTGTTTTCTTGAAAGTAAATTTTATCCTTTTTTTTGTATTCGCAGTTTATACAAATTGGCATTTTTATCCAAAAAGGGCTTGGTTTTCTAATAAGAGGGACAGTAAAGGTATTCTTCCATGTATCATTTATTGATTGTGTGCTGTTGTTTGTTCTCAAATGGAGTGAAAGCAACTAAAAGTCATTGTACCAATCAAGCATATAAACCACATAAAAGCATATCGATAACATTGACTGCTCCAAATCCACTACTGACTTCTGAATAAACTCAATGTATTTGTAAAGTGCCTCTTATTTGGTGCTAATTAATCCAGTGCCTTATAGATGTTTAGCAGCTATCAGACTAACATCATCCAGTAAGACTCTCGGCTCTGTTTGTGTGATGATACCTCTGCAAAACAAGGGGTTAAGTCTGAGGTGAGTTCATTAACTCGTTGCTTGAGACAGACTCAAAAGTTCAGGAATAGAGTATCCTTGAAAACTCAAAAGCTCCATTTTCCATTCAGCTTTTTAGTACAATGTGGAGCTGAATGTCAGTGACACTGATTGAGGAAACTGCAGGACGTGTTTGCATCGTACAGACTGCCAGCTTTCACTTTACTAAAAAGGTTTTGAAAATAAAGCATTGCCTCATACATGCATAATCACTGCAGGATCATGTTTTGTATGTTCAAGGTCACTATTGCAGCACATCCAGTCAGAATTACTGCTCTAGTCTCAATGAATTGGTCTGAGACATGCAGCATTACACATCTAAAAATGGCAAATTGTGCAAAGCACACTGGGTTGGGTTTTGGTGTTTGGTTGTGACATGAATCATTCGTGTCAATTCATAAAGAACATTTGGGATTCTACAATAAATGTTTGTTTCTTTTGGAGGAATTTCAACATTGCATCTCTTGCTCTCAAATGGATACTCTGCAGTGAATGGGTGCCGTCAGAATGAGAGTTCAAACAGCTGAAAATAACCCCTCAACACCATCAATTAAAGTATTGTAAAGTCAAAAGACAAAGTTTGTAAGGAAAAATTGAACTTGTTTTAATTTCAAATTGCCGCTTCTAGCAAAAATTTGGGAAATATTGCTTTTTTTTCATTGAAGTCATCTGGCCTGATTCAGGTGAAAAATATGCACAGAGTGAAAAAAAATTAAAACATCTAAACGAATAATTTGATGGATATTGATTTAAGAGGACACCAGAGGATTAATTTTTTATTAATTTATTTTTTAAAGTCACTTATAGTTATTTAGTGTAATTTTACCAGAAGAAGATCTAGAATTTGTATCTTATGTTAATGTAAAAAAAAATTATAATATAACTTACTTTATTTTTTAATCTAATTGTTATATGTGTAATTGTTTTTAAAATGTAAATGGTATAAGATGCTGACATGGCGTTAAATGTATTTATACTACTACTATTATGGATTCTAGACTCACATTTTGGCCAAAACAATTTAAAGGTTTAAAGTTGAGAAGGTCTTGATACGTTTGTTTCTTACAAACATGCAGCTTTCCACCTCACAAGATGTGAACTAATGGACTGAAGTGGTGTGGATTATTGTGATGTTTTAATCAGCTGTTGGGACTCCTTCTGACGGCACCCATTCACTGCAGAGCACCCATCACTGAGATTTCCCCAAATCTGATGAAGAAACAAACTCATCTGCACCTTGGTTGGCCTGAGGGAAAGTACATTTTAGTATTATTAAAATATTTGCAGGAATGACCTGTATGCGTTTATGTAAATGCGTGTTTGAGATGGTGCTGCTGGGTCACTGGGAACTGAAGAACGTGTGAAATTATAAAGGAGATAAACAGTCACAAAAACGTCCCACGGCGTCAGCCACGTCATGACATTAATACCCGACTGAGTCACTTTCCCACGGTACGCTATCAACATCTAACCTGATTAATCCAGCTGAAGATTCCCTTTGTAAGGAAAGGTCATATTCAGGCATTTCATGATCGAATTCAATCACAGTCTCCAGGCTGAGCTTCAGATAAGTAGCTTAGTTTTTCTTCAAAAGATAGATATATTTTTTTCTTAGTATCACTTTAGTCACACTGCTGTCAGAACTGAAATAAACACAAAGTTATATTTTATGCTTCATTGAGCAGTATAGCTGCATTCATTTAGCAGAATAAGTTTCCATGAGACAAATGACTTTGTTTATTCGAGGAAGCTGGGAAAATATCCTGCTGGACTGTCAGTTGTTTTTCCTTCATGTTAATTACAGAATTATTGAGGCCTAATACAACAGCGGCAGCAAATTCAATTTAACTTTTCATTTAAACCAGAGGCGGAAAATAACTTAACTGCATAAATCCCAAATGTGTCTAAAACATCTCAGTGAGAACTAATGTGTTTTACTCCTTGGATAGTCCAGTCAACAAAAAAAACTGCACGTGTTTGCAAATTTTGAATAAGTTGTCAACAGAAATATGGAGTATAGAAATAGAATTGTGGATTAAATGGAATTATAAACCAAGAATATGGTTTATTTAATTTAATTAAATCATTTCAATGTAACTTCCAGTGTAATAATACAGCAATTTTATATTGTTAGGTTTCGTTTGACTCGATTCTCTAAATTGCTGGGGTATATTTATAACAAAAGTCAAAAATACATGTATAGGTCAAAATTTTAGATTTTCTTTTGTCAAAAATCATTAGGACGTTAAGATCATGTTCCATGAAGATATGTTGTGAATTTCCCATGGTAAATATATCAAAACCCAACTTGTTTTATTAGTAATATGCATTGCTAAGAACTTCACTTGGACATGTAATAATAAAAATAAAAAATAAAAAAACTTATTTTCATTTAACTTTAAAATAACTGAAACTTAAAATAAGATTTACCAATAATGAAAAACTATTAAAAATTGCTAAAACATTATAATAATATAAATTATGTAAAATAATTATAAAAAAATGCATTATTTAAATACAATAAATGTTAACTTAAAAACCTGTAGTATTTCAGCAACCTTTATAATATTAATTTATTTTAAATTTATGTCAAACAAAAAAATTAAATAAAGATTTAAAAACGCAACGCAATTACTAACACTTTATCTAAAATGAAAATGAAAAATTTGATACCAGCTATAATAACACTTGGCAGTAAGAGCAATCATGTTTTCTTCTTCCAAAGCCAGTGATTGTACAGAATGTGTTATTCTGTTTGTTTTAGTCTCTTTCAGAGGGTAAATGCTCATGTAATTCATAGACAGCTCTTATGTTACTCTTTTTAGATCCTGGAGGCTCAGATGTTGACCGAATCTTATGCCTGACATCCATTTCCATTCATCCTGAGAAATCTTTTGCACCTCGTATAAAGTGCGTCACATCACGGGTGATGAAACCCACACCTTGCGAGAAAAGATGATTGCATTTGCTTAAGCAATTTACAAATCCAGCGGTGAAATAAACGTAGAGAACAAACCCGGTGTCATTTATGTGCTGAAATAACATCTCTGGTCAGGAAATCGATAACAGGCCGTAAGTCAGTGTGAAATAATGTTCTGCCATGGCAGATTGAGTATGCTACCGCGTAATGTATTGCCTTCACTTTTGATTGACAATAAACAATGATTGTAATGCAAAAGTAAAGCTTAGGCCAAAGCTGTACGCTAACCATCTCAGACGGGGAGCCGTATAAACGTCTTGTTAACGGCAGATGCTTTGATTCTCCTTTATTCAAATTCTTTTGCTGTTTTCTATGAATCACTTTGTGGTGGTCTGATTTTAATATAACTGATATATATATTCATACAGGAGGGGCCGAAGGCTAAATTGAATCCATATTTCACTGTGATTGTGTTTGGTCTCTGCGGTGCGGTCTATCACAGTCAGCTCTGATTGGAGAGGAGCATCCTCCATTGAAGCTCATCTGCAGCGTTCCCATAAACCACCTCTGTCTATAATACATACACACCAAACGTCTGGTTTATGTAATTCTGCGATGTATTAAGGTGAGCTGGGGGATATTTATAGCAAAAGCCAAAAGATACATGTATGGGTCAAAATTCCTGATTGTCTTTTATGCCAAAAATCAGAAGGACAGAAGATCATGTTCCTTGAAAATATTTAGTGAGTTTCCTACTGTACATCATGATGTTTAACTAGTAATATGAAATGCTAACAACTTCATTTGGAAAACTTCAAAGGTGATTTTCTCAGTATTTTCTCAGACTCCAGATTTTCAAATAGTTGTATCTTGGCTAAATATTGCCCTAACCTAATAAATCATACATCAATAGAAAGATCATACTTGCACTGTCAAAAATGCCCAGATGTACTGTTAATGTGAAGGAATTTTTGTGTCCATTTTTTATTGGTGTTTTCCAATATTGCTGCATCGCATTGCATTGTATGTTAAGTTTTTTCTTCTTCTTACAGTATAGTTTCCTTTTTTCCTTTTGTTTGTGTATCTGTCCAAAATGGAATTTTGGTGCTGTCTTCATCATTGCATGGTTGGAACAACATGAAGGCGAGTAAACATTAACAAATCATTTCAGTTTTAGTCATTTTAGTACTTTGGTTTTTTTTTAAAGAAAACTAGTTTTATTAGCTGTTTAATATTTGGAAATGTTTTATTTATATAGAAAGAAATCATGGAGGGGTCTACAATTTTCAGCATAGCTGCATTTCCCCACTGAGACAGAATCTACAAAGAAAAATCCAGAAATCACTTTGTATGATTTTTTACCAATTTATTTTATTTGAATTTAATCAGTTGAGTAAAAATGTTTTAATATTTGGTACAGAAGCCTTTAACAGTTCCAGCGGTCAAACGGTTCCTGTAGTTCTTCACCAGATTTGCACACACTCCTCCATACAGGTCTTCTCTAGATCCGTCAAGTTTCAGCTCCCTCCAAAGATTTTCTATTAGATTTAGGTCTGGAGACTGGCTAGGCCACTCCAGAACCTTGATATGCTTCTTAAGGAGCCACTCCTTGGTTTTCCTGGCTGTGTGCTTTGAGTCATTGTCATGTTGGAAGACCCAGCCATGAACCATCTTTAATGCTCTGATTGAGGGAAGGAGGTTTTTGCTCAGTATGTCACAATACATGGCCCTGTTCATCCTCTCCTTAATACAGTTCAGTCGTCTCATCCCCTGTGCAGAAAAACACCCCCAGCCCCCTGCTTCACTGTAGGTATGGTATTATTGGGATGATACTCATCATTCTTCTTCCTTCAAACACGGCTAATGAAGTTAAGACCAAAAACTTCTACTTTGGTCTCATCTGACTAAAGGACTTTCTCCCATAACTCCTGTGGATCATCCAGATGGTCCCTGGCAAACTTCAGACGGATCTGGACATGAGCTGATTTAAGCAGAGGAACCTTCCGTGGGATGCAAGATTTTAAACCATGACGTCTTAGTGTATAACTGATAGTATCCTTGGAAACGATGATTTCAGCTCTCTTCACGGCATTGACCAGCTCCTCCCGTGTAGTTCTGGGCTGATTCTTCACCATTCTTAGCATAATTTATACCCACAAGGAGAGATCTTCTGTAGGGCCCCAGTCCGAGGGACATTAACAGTCATCGTTAGCCTCCTCCATTTCCTGACAATTGCTCCAACAGTTGTTCTTTTTTCGCCGTTTATCTGTCCTCTATTTATTTTATTATTATTTATTTATTTAAGTTATTCCTAATGTTTTCCTTTGTTGTACACATAAGTACCTAAATAGTGTGTATTTGCACCTGTTAAAATGTAGACCTCTCCTGTAACAGCTTTTTTTTTTTTTTTTTTTTCTGAGACTAATATGAAATGCAAATATACAAAAATGAGTGAAAAACATTAAATTGGAAAGAGCAGCCACACTCTTTCCTCTATTTTCTGATGGCTGTCAGTTCAGTAATTTTGCATTACAGTTTGAGTGCGTGTTTGCTGATGGCTGATGGGATGCACTGCCATATGGCCATTTTAACAGCTGCCTGCATATTAGCAGCAGGGATAATCTATAGCTTTGTACTGAACATAAGCCCTAAATGACAACAACGAGTTTGTTCAATCCCGTCACGGTACCTTAACCCCCGCCTCATGATGAGGGGTCATGGTGCAACTATGGTAACGGGATGTATTAGTCATCACTCATCACAGAGTGAAGTATGTGACAGGTGTGGGCATGATAGAGACTGAGTGTGATGTACATTTATCATCAATTTCAAATGCATACACCATCACACCCAAACATTTTTAGATTCTCCCTCTGCTTTGAAGTGTCCTGGAGCCAGCAGGGCCTGTAAATTGGATGCTTATGTAAGACATATAAAACACACCCATCTTGTGACTAATGCATGCCACTGCAATTTGTTGTTGACAGATAATATATAGTCATGCAATGTGTTTTTTATGGCATGTTGCAAATAGATAGATAAATAAATAGTGATTACATAATTATATAAAATGAAATATTCTAAATAATATTTAAAAGAAAAACTACTGAAACTATAAAATTACAATCATTGACCTTGTGCATAATTTCACATTATTTATTAATTTATTTGTTTTGTCATTTTTATTAATGCACAAAAAATAATAATAATTGAGTTCTCAAATAGGTTCAGGTTTAATTTTAGTTTAATTACTTTAATTGTTTTAGTTAAAATGATAACCCCGACACTAGATGTATTAAATTGCATGCATTGCATGTTAAAAATGATGACATAGTAGTGTGCAGGTAAATAATCCAAGATTTAGTAACCCGTTTAATATCAGACCATTCCAACAAATACACACAGGTTGTGTAGTGTACATTGCGTGTGTATGGAACTAGAAGTAAACAAATCCTATTAATTTTCTCAATTATATTGTTGTGATCAGTGCAGGTTCAGCTCTGAGACATATATATATATATATATATATATATATATAACTATACAGAAAATGAGCAGGAAAATAGCAATTCTGGAAAAGAGGCTGGTTACTGTTATCTCTACTATTCTACATTGGTGTGTGTGTGTGTGTGTGTGTGACACATTGCAGGTTATTTTCTGTGCTGAGTGTATGTAATTCGTGCTGCAGCCGACAGTAATAATTACATAGCATGTTATGACAGTCAAACTGACAGGCCCAAATGAACTGAGAAACAAAATAATGAGTATGTGTCGTTCTGTCTAGCTCTTTCTTTTCTTCCATTATCTTTCTCTGAACATTCTCTCCCAATATTCATTCTTTTTCTCCAGTTCCCCAAAGCCCTGCACCAATCGCATTCGGTTTCATTATTCTCATACCTTATTATTCTGATTTCTACACCTTTGCCTTTCTTTTTCTACGTTCATGGAATGCATCAGAATGCACATTCAGGTTTTGGTAGAATGTTGCACACATCCGCTGTACAGTATTCCATGTCCCACAATGCACTTCACTTAACCTTCCATCACAGTATTTTCCTCTTGATTCATCATATGATTTGATGGTTTTACACAAAACTAAATGCAATAATAATAATAATAATAATAATCATATACCTAGTACCTTTTTTAAGGTTCATTATTTCTGTAATAACAATATAAGTATACAAATTGGAAAAAAAATGTATGCAAGTCCATCTTGAACACAGCCATGAAACTGCAAGCAGAAGAAAATCCCAATGTCTTTGACCTGCTGTTCTCTGTTATCAGCACAGGTTGGCGCTGTTCTACCCTTTAATGAAGTCGCAGGCTTTTTAAAAATTCAAACTATGTTGTTCTTACACAGTATGACAAAAGCGTGATGAATCACAACATCTGCTGTAAGCTCTTGTCCAGCAGAGGATGAACATCACAAGCCTGCACAGCCTCACCCCAAACAGGCCGAGGGTATTTAGGATCACATCCAACCAGAACAGGTGTTTTCACACGCACACACACATACATGCTTTGTCTATCCTTCTGGGGCTTATTTCACAAAGGAGGTTAAGTGAAAACTCAGAGTTTCTTAACCCTGAGATAAGGGAAACTCTGGGTTTTCCGTTTC
>JAUCNO010000082.1:731556-757578 GCA_032353835.1 Enteromius viviparus | reverse complement strand
TGTGTGTGTGTGTGTGTGTGTTTGTGTGTGTGTGTGTGTGTGTGTGTGTGTGTGTGTGTGTGTGTGTGTGTGTGTGTATGTGTGTGTGTGTGTGTGTACGTGTGTGTACGCGCCTGGTATTTATCACCTTATGGGGACCAATTGTCCTCACAAAGATAGGAATACCAGTAAATTTGGAACTTTCTTATGTAGGACAATATACAGTCTGTACAGTATAAACATCATTACACCTATGGAATGTCCCCACAAAACATGTAAACCCACCGTGTGTGTGTGTGTTTGTGTGTATATGCCCTGCAGGCACAGGTGTGTGTGTGTCACCTCTCTGATACAGGTTTAGAGGGGGAATAGTGTTTCAGAACTACAGAGGGTCTTTCCTTAATCCGTTCACACCCTCCGAGTGACCCGAACTCAGGAGTCTGTCCGCTGACTGAGACAGCCAGAGAAAGGCCTGAATAAAGGAGAAGAGATAATCCTCCATTCCTGATGTAATTCACTTTGTGTTTGCATACCAAACGCCTCTGAGAGATTCCCATTGAAGTCCAGCATTTGAGAAACGTCACGCGTGAGCGTCCACATAATCCCCACAAAGACGGTAAACTGACACCCGCTGTGATTCATATCATTTCAGTTCTATTTCATTTGATTTGCTTTGATGTATCGAAAAAGACAAAACATCAGACCAGAGTTACTTAACTTCTGAATTGGTGAGACTGTAACATTTATACATAGAAAAGTCATTTTATATAGTCTTTTAATATTCCAGACAGCAAGTTTTTGTTATAAAAACCTTGTGAGAACATGGTTTTGATGTTTCTAAAAGGTATAATTATCCAGTTTTCTTGTCATGACTATAACTTTTCAAAACAGTATTCCGCTAACTTTAATTGTAACATTTAAATGTTTATTTGTAACATTCTAAGAATGTTCAAATGTCAGTGTTTGATGTCATGTTTAGAATGTTAAGATCATAAGACATTCCAAGACGGTTGATCTTAGTTTTCTCTCAGCGTTATGAGATAGTATATCACATATTAATAAAGAATAGAAGTTATCAGAATATTCATAAACATTAATTTAAGTACATTTTGTCCAAATATTAACATATCTTTTGAAAATGTTAAAGCTGATAGACAACCCTGATGGACATTATAAAATCATAGACGTAAACATCAGAAATATTTATAATTTGACTGCTGAATAAAATAGTAACCTAGAAATGGTAACATCTCAAGTAATACATATTTAACTTATTAAATCAACCTAAATGCATTTATTTACAGTATAACAACAGATTTAATTTTTGTGGGTTAAATCAGGTAAAAGGGTTCTTTAGGGCACACGTTCAGTGCATATGAATTTGTTGCATCACAGTTTTTGTGTGAATATATTATATATTTAGTTATTTAGTGTAATCTCAGTGTTAAATGTTTTTGAGAGTTTAAATCAGTCGTGGAGTCTCTCAGAGGTTCAGAGTTATGAATAGAGCTGGTGTTGACAGCCGATAGCTTCATATTTAAAGCTTTAGTTGAGATGGTTTATGTCAAAAGGTCTAATGTGGACCAGGTGAGTACGTGTTGAATCAGGTCGAGTTCAGAGCGAGGTTGAGTATGTCTGTGGCGTCAGCTCAAATTTCTGATGATTCGGAGGAGGATAGTTTAGTCAAAATTCCCTGAAATGACTTCTGAGAATCATTAGCTGTACATGAACATATGATTTTATTATCTGTTATTTATTCTGCATATTTGTGTTCATTCATTGTTTTTTAGGAAGTGATTAATTCATTGAAGAAACTAATTAAATAGTGAAATTAGCAGTACAACACAGGTGTGTCCCTTTCCAAATCACGTCTAATCAACTGAATTGAAAACAGGTGAAATCAGTTAGAAACATCTCAAGATTGATCAGTGGAGAGGATGCACCTGAATTTAGTTTTGAATGTCATGGCATTTTTTTGTTTTTAATACATACAGTTTACACACACAATTGTGTTTTTTTTTTAACTGAAAATTGTTTTAGTATTGATATATTGTTATACTTTTTTTTGAAAGATGTTAGTTAGATTTTTTCTGTTTTCACTCTAACTGTGGTTAACACCTGTAATTTAGTGGATTTTTTGTCATTAATATAAATATGACTATGTTCAGAAAGTCATAGTGTCTGCTCTTTTCTCTGAACCTTTCTCTGAATTTATGTTCAGCTTTATTTAAATAAATAGATTTTTTTGTGATTTTTAATAAATGCAAAGTCATTCCTCCCTTAATTTAGAAGTCACAAAATTATTTCTGAAATAATTTTATTTTCATTTGAAACTACAGATTTATATTTTAACCATTTGAAGTCATCCAAACCAGTACATCTAGCACAGATGTTGATTTCTTTCTTTCTTTATTTTTTGTGTATTTTTATTCTTTGCAATATGTTCATCTATAATGACAATTTTAAATACATTAGTATTTTGTGTTATTTTGTTATTTCTTTACTTACTTACTCATATATATATATATATATATATATATAAGAAATAATAAAATAAATAAATAAATGAAATTCTTGTCAATTCAAGTGTAGTTATACTTCAATATTTTAGCTCATATATTTGAATGCAAAATTCAAAACTGAGTAAACAAAAATAAATAATAATAATAATAAAAAATGTTTCAATATATATATATATATATATAATATATGTTTATTTATTTATTATTGTTGTTTGTTTTTTCAGTTTTAATTTTAAACAACAGTAATAACCTGCTTTGGTTTGCAAGCAACCGTACCTCGTGGTGATATGTGAATACTCTGAGATACTCTGAAGGAATATTGTATCATACAATAGCTACTTCTATATACTTACTTATATATAATAGTAATTTGAAAATGCAGTCTTTTAAAATGAAGAAATTTTTTTTTTTTCTGAAATGATCTCTGTAGGGTGGCAGTAGAGAGCTTGATAAACACATTGCTGCTGCCCTCTGCTGAATGAAGCTCAGATCACACTCCTGCAGGTTATATAAATAAATAATTAACTGTTTTCACAAAGTCCAGGGGACAAAGGTTCATCTAATGCAGATATTCTGGAAAATGACGTCATACGGTGACTCGCCATGACTTGACAGCCCTATAATAGATATAATCTCTTATATTATAATCCATCAGTATAATTTAGTTAGCCATTAGATTTTATTAGTCAGGTTTTAAAATGTTTAATACCGTAAATCAGTGAGTGAGCAAAAAAGTAAAAAAAAAAGTAAACAGAATCATCATCTCTTTAAAAAGATTTATTATTATAATAAATAATTACAGTAATATTTACATACTATTTAAAGAATGTATGAAACAGTGAAATTATAATATATTGACAGTTTATTATTTAAAAAACAGTTAATTACACAATTTTTGTCATATATTATATTTGATGCATAACCAGATAAATAGTATTAGAGCAAAATATTTTCACATCTCTGCAATAAAATATGCAAACAAGTATTAAACTGGCTTACAGTCTAGAAGAACTGAAAGAAGTAAATTTAAAGTTTTATTAACCAGTTACATCTCATGCACATAATTTTTAGGTTCTTACAGTAATAGAAAAGACATATAAATGACATTTATGAAACGTTTTTACAATATTATGTTATTGTTCTTAAACATAAGTGCAATGAAATATTTTAGTGGCCCATAAAAATACTTAAACACTTAAGTCACACTTAAAACATGCATTCGATGAAATATCAAAACTATGACAACAGAACAAGCAAAACAGCTAACCAAACACAGAAAGCATCTGAGACACTCTTATCAAATGCAGTTTTTTCAAGTGAGACTTAAGTATGTATGTATGTAGCCTATGACTAATACAGCTTTGCAATGCACTTCACAGTTAATGTGTCAGTTTCTTATGTATGGACTCAGTTCAGCTCCTGTCTGAAAATCATTGCCTGTTGAACAGATGTTTTGCTTTAGTACATCATGATCTCTTTAGGTGCATCCTCCGTTGGTTTCTCCTGCTCTTTGCGGCGAGTGTATGCAGCGTGGACATACAGAAAGACTACGAGGATGGCCAGCAAGTTAGTGACGATGTACGGTATCAGGAGGAAGAACCCTACCCTTAGGGTAATTCGTGGATCCTTCAATTCCACCATGGCTTCTGCTTTCACCAGCGTCTGCAACATCTCACCCAGGTAGATGTTTGACACGTACAGAATCAGCGCCAGGGTGGACACACACACTGGACAAGAGATAAGACACATTAGTAATCTTTCCAACAAACAAACAGGTCCTTTTAACTATATTAAAGTAGATGTATGATGGACTGAACCATCATACAAAGAGCAAAATCTGCATGTTTTTATATTCCATGGTGGAAACAGGTTTCCATACAGTACAGGAACGGTTTTCGCATGCAGTTTATGTGTTATGTTAATGTAATCACCATTTTACCCAAAGAACGGATGACCTTTAGCCAAGGTTTAAGACATTTAAAAAGAGTTAAATGAAGAGGTGAAATGCAAGCCAAATAGTGTTTGAGATTCAAATGTCTTGGTGAGAGAGAGTGTTTGTTCACCACTGAGTCCGCTGCATGTGTACAGTCCTATCGGTCCCATGTATGTCTGATAGGGGTTACTGAAGCTGTTGTACAGTGTGACCAGAATACTGCCTGCAGACCCCAAAAGAGCCAGACCCAACAGGATGACAACCAGACCGTGCAGAATGATCGGTGCTGAATTATTTGATGTTTTTTTTGCCAGACGGTTGAACACTAAGAGAAGGATAATATACAGTTTATCATGAGTTCATTGCGTGGAACATTGTTTTTACATGAAAGATGTAGTTTGACATGAAATGACATGACATTTGATAAATTCCAGACATAAAAAGGGATTTTTATGGGAGGGTGGTTCAAACTCCTACAGATTCCAAAGGTCATCGTAGTTCTAGCTTTTTATTTATTTTTATAATGCATAATATCATCAACAGTAGCCCAAAACTGCATTTAAAAATATTTTAAAGTGTTTATATCAGAACAGATAATAACTATTCCGAGTTTTAGCTCAATGTCTGTTAAATCAGCTTTTTCAGTTTTAGTGGATGCATTACGTCAGTTCTTCAACAGTTCATACAGATGTAGAGAATCCCTTTCCACTCACATTTCTCAACCACAATATGGCACATAACTGTGTTGAACTCTCAGAAAAAAAGGTACAAAAGCTCTCACACGTGTGGTACCCTTTCAAAAAGTACATACTTGCATATATGAACCTTAAATATATTATATATAGTTATATAGTTGTACTTTTGTAAGAGGCATCATCACAGTGACAGCTTTTGTACCTTTTTGTCCTCAGAGTGAACAGTAACCCAACAAACATAGTTTTGTACATTTTGCATAAAATGACTCAATACCTAAAAGCTGGTTGTATTGTATTTTTTTATTTTGGACTAAATCATTATTTTCTCTTTTTAACGCAATTTAACCTATATAGTTAATTAATGGTAATTTTATGTAATGTATTTAAATTCTTTTAACACATGTTTGAAAAGGCAATAAATTACATAACATATATTTTGTAAAATTGCATGTATGAGTTTAAGCCTCACCGTTCACTTCTATTCCTAGTGAGTCAATCCTGGGGCACATGATTTTGTTTTCTGTGCCATTGAAAAGGCCAGTTGTGAGAGTGGAGCTTCCATTGAAGTCACCACCGGGTGGAGCGCAGTCCAAGACGGCATGGGCCCAATCCGTCGACATCCCATAACCCAATAAAGCCACTCCAGCTGCACACAAAGCAGCACTCGACAAGAAATGCGCTAGCTTCTTCCCGGATGGCATGGTTTCTGTGTAACGGTGCTCTTTGGTTTTAAGGTCCTGACGTTTTCTTGTCAAGAAGACCTTGATTCCTGTCGCTTTGTGGCTGGAAAATGAGAGATCTTGAGAGGAGGTGAGGTGTTGGTGGCTGCTGGGGTCATAAATGCTGCTGTATAGATTGTACTTTGTCACTGATCTGAAACCAGCACCTGCTGTTAAACTGGTTTGGTCTTGGGGGGGGAAACTGATCTCAGATAGGCTTATGATGAAACTCATCACCAGGAGGACAATAAAACCATAAAGTAATCGTCTGTACAGTTACGGACATCTGCTCGTGTTGTCATGGCATTTATATTGAAGCTCACAATATCATAAAGAGTGTGACGTAGGTTTGATCAGAAAGAGAAGAACAAGAAATCAAGCTCTGCTTTACTGCTGAGGTGTATCCAGGGACGGCGTTATAGGAGCTGTTTGCCAGGCCCTTACAATTTTATCACAGGGCACGTGAATCATGGCCTTGGGCTTACATTTATTATCCTTACAGTCATAATGAATACGACAAATGCAGTAATGTTCATATATCTAAGAAATATTTTTCATTGATTTTTAAATATTTATACCTTTTTTTATTTAGTTCATTATTTAAAGCAGATTTGGTTGGCTGTTTTGTAGTGATAGAAAAATATGTAAAAAGAAGGGGAAAAAAAGAGAAACGCTGGTTAAATAATAATAATATAGGCCTATATGTTGTTTAGCTCATTAGATAAACATTTTAAAAACTGCCAATATTGGTCCCATAGACATCAAAAACGCATTATTGTCAGAAAGTATGTTTATATTACATACATGGTGTGCATTTCCTGAATGCTATATTTATTTTTAGTGTGATGCTTTAATAGATGTCCAAAGTCCATTTACAGTGATATGGTATCACCGTGGATATCATAACACTCCCACAAATAAAACAACATACAAACAGAGATAATCGGACCAGAGTGTGGATTACAGATATATTTATCCAGAATAATACAATACTCCAAAATGAAGTAATTTAAAAAATAATTTAAACATATTATATTTTAACCGGCAGATGACGCTTCTTCAATTTTATTCGATCCGAGAGAACAACATTGTAATTTTACTATTGCAATGTGTGTAGACTAAAAATAAATCAGAAATTAGATTACCCATTAAACTGATTTGTATCTGTAATCATTCTGTTCTTTTTACTTCATTATTTCTACTTAGGCCATGCACAAAAAATATACAAACATTTCAGTTATTGATGATTTAATTGCGTTTAATGCATTTCAGAAACATGTGTGTGTGTGTGTATATATATATATATATATATATATATATATATATGTGTGTGTGTGTGTGTATATATAACTGCTGTGTGCTGAACAGATGCTGTAAAACTAATAAAAACAGTAAAAGCGTAGAATGGCCCACAGCATAGAAGTGGTAGTCATAATAGGGCGGAGCTTATCGTAAATTGTCTTTAATTTGTCGTAAGTAATATGTTTAAATAATAATTATTTTATTTCTGTTCATTCTACACACCACTAATTAGTTTCAATTAACATTTTAGTATAAGCGCTCAAGTACAAATTATTGTTCAGACCTCAGCCGAAAAAACGCGAGCGCTCTAGTTATCACGTGGTATGCGTCATTTGTCTTTGCGATGACCAGGATGGACCAATCACAGGCGTTTGTGATGACACTGGATGTTTCAATTTGTTTATCAAATCCTTCGAAGCAATATAAACAAAACAGAGACAGAACTGGGAACAAACAAAGCATGCATTCGTATTAAAATTAGAAGCTTGATGCAGAGCTGAAACTAGACCAGACAGCATCAATAGCTAAAAAGGGAGATTCAGCAGATCTTGAGACTCAATCTAGAACTTGACCTACAGGCAACAAAGTTAGAGGCAGAACTAAAGAGAAGCAGGGGTAAACGCTGAAGTAAAATAATAATTAAGCAACAGCATTTGGTTTTCTCACAACCAAAGCGTTTTACCACACTAGAGACTGCATCAGAGCCTTGACCAAGGGTTGGGGACTTTGTTACTAGAGACCGACCGAACTAAATAAATAGCTTCATTTAGAAATAGCTTCATTTGCATATTATTATTATTATTATTATTTTTTGTAAATAAAACATTTTTTGGATTTCAATGAAGTGATCCAGCATTTTGAGCCACTGCGCGCCCCCTGGAGGAATAACGCCGTATCTGCCATAACAACAGCACTAGATTCAGGCTGTGGTTTGGACACACACTTGTTCGTATCGTTTCAGAAATGGTCGCCAGGCGGCTCTGAGCACACGGAAAACACCGGAGAAGCGGGTGAGCCCCTGACAGAGGAGTAAATCTGCAGATCAACACAAATCCTCCTGTTTCCTCCTCCAGCAGCAGCGGTCAGCTTTCACCAGCCGCCCGGCGCGCTCTGCGCTCCCGACTACCGGATCATAACCACCCGTGCGCTTGAAAAAACTGCGTTCGTGTTGGACTTTACGGTAAGAGAATGATGTGGGTGTTTAATCCGAATTCAAACAGCAGTATTCAGTGTGGCACATGTGTAGGAATGTTGTTTTTTTCAGTGCGCCGGAGCGCGTAACGGAGCTGTGCGCTCCGGTGCGTTCGATACACCCATATGTACTCGCCTGCAACCAGCACTTGAGATTGGTTTGTTTTCCCTAACGTGTTCTGTTCATCTTTATAGAAGCTTGTGCATGTGATAAACAGTGGATCTCGGGTTTTGATGGAGCGCGTTGGTAACCCGGGTGATCTGTAGGTTTCTTCGTAATGTGGGTTAGTGGAACGAGCGGTAGGCATGCAATGAGAAGGGAGTTCGGAGAAAGGCTCATTGGGACTCGCTGTTCACTCTCATCCCTGCAGATCCGCAAAGTGAAGGAGGAGATGAATGCCATGCATGCGATCCTCAGGAGCGTAGGTGTCTTTCACAGCAGAGACAGAATTAGAACCAGCAAACTGAACGGAGCTTAGGCACAGAAGTAGAACCCAGGAGCGGCGTATTTCTGTAGCAGTGCGTCTCCGTCTGTTTTACATCACTCTGGATGCTGATGATGAGATATGCACGTTTAGTTCATGTTTGAAGTATTCACTGACTCAGTAACATTAGGAGTGTGGTTCAGTGACAAACATGTTGTCTGCTGTTGTGATGAATCACTTTAATTAATAATTAGTCCAGTAACTGCAACCATGTTAGTCATAAATGCGTGCGTGGTTTAAATCAGGTTTTAAATTAAGTTGTGTACTTGAGCATGTAACACAGCAAAATATGCTGATTTGCAAAAAAGTACCTAATTTGAAGATGCTGAGTTTTAAAATATCAATAATAAAATTACGTCATGTTTTTTTACAAAGCAAGAATAAAGTTTTTTAGTATTATTACAAAGCATTAAAGCTGTTTGACAACAGGGTCTGTTATGTAGAGTATTTTAAAGCAGTGTTTCTCTTTGACAATTCAAAAAAAGACTAATCTTCTCAACAATTACATTATGTTTTTAAGTTCCCTCATAACAGAAAACATTTTTGTCAGTGTATGCCATTGTTGTGGATGCATTTGCTCAGAAGAGATAATGTTGACACATGTTTGATCCTCCTCAAGTCATTAGGAGCCACATATGTTTATATCTTTCATGATTCAAAGGAATATTGTGGGTTAAAGTCATACTTAGTTAACACAGATGACATCTGTATTTCACGACTGAAAGAAAAACCCATGCACTTTACTGTGAAATGCCAGCATCTTTTATTGTTTGGGAGTGTGTGTTTCATTAAATAATGCTGGTATAGTTCCTGCTGTGTTGTGCGTTCTCACTGGTGTTATTGCGTTTAGCATTCTCTTTGAAGCAGTAGTGGGGTGTTTTTGCTTGTGGGTAACAGTGGGAGCTAATTGGTCCATAGCCGTTGCAGTTTAGTGGGCAAAACTGATTATTTGTGTGGTGCTTGTTAGATCTGTCAGGGTCAGGAGAAAGGCCTGGTGCTCTGTGGAAAGCGTGCCATGCAAAACGATCACGAAGCGGAGAAAAAAAAAGGTTCATTACCAGGACTGAAGATTGTTTGCTTCTATAATCGAGTGAATTAAGGTGTCTGGAATCACGTTCTCCAGCAGGAGTTATGGCAGCTGTGTTGATGAAATACAGTGAATATATTCACTTCTCTTTGAAAGTATTGGTGCAAAGTGTACACTCTTTGTTTTTTAGAGCAACTGAGCAGCTATCTGAAATGTGAAAAAATATATATTTTGCTCTGTGTAGTGTTTGTGTCCTGATGCTCAGGACATTGTTCTGGCATGTATTCGTTTACTGGAACTCTTGGCTATTCTCATATGTTCAAACGCAGGAAAGTATAGACAGAGAGGCAACTTCCTGTGAGGAAAACCAGAACCTCTCCATACTCTTTCCTCCTCTCTCTCTCTGTCATTTAGCTTTATTTACGTAGAATGATGCAAATTTCGGTTTTGGTCACTCACATATTAACTATATTGGATTTATTTGTTTGTTTTTTTGTACAAAATTTTACTGCATAAAAGGTTTAAGTTATGAAAACTAAACCATTTTTTAAATTACATTTTTTATTTGATTTTGGTTAATATAATATATTTGTGTATAATGTGTGTGTATATATATATATATATATATATATATATATTTTATACACACACATGAATGTATATATTTCAGAAAGTATGTTATGTTTATATATATATATATATATATATAATTTGTAATATATAGGTATGTGTGTATTTATTTATGCATAATTACACACTGTACACACGTGTAGAGAGAAACTTGTTTTGGATGTCATTAATTGTGATTAATCATTTGACAGCACTAATTTATATATGTTTGAACAAAGCATGTTTTTGTTTTGACTCAATTTTCTCATAGCAAGTATGAGAAACTTGTACCTTATGATAGCAGATTTTATTGTGTGATGATTAGAGAAGCTAGTGTTAGTTTTTTTTTATCTTAAGAAGACAAGTAGTTAGTAAAGTAATAAAGTCTAAAATGGGCAAGCTTTTTATTTATCTATTTTGTACATATATATATATATATATAAAGAGAGAGAGATACACATATACAGGTCATAAATATATATATATATATATGCAGTACACACACACAGTAAAAAACCTTTTAATTTTGGATGCAATTAATTGTTTGACAGCACTAATAGTAAACAATTATAAATAAATGGTTTGATTAATTTAATGTATATTTTTCCAAATAATTTTTAAAGAAATTAACTGTGCAATGGTGCTATTTTAGTATTATTTATATACTATTATAATATTTATTTCTGTTTTTAATGAGCTTTTATTTTTATATATTTTATGTTTAGTTCAGGTTCTTTTTATTATACAACCTGACCCCTAACCTGAATTAAGAACAACAGTAGTAATATGACAACAAGTAGCTGGTAACTGTGAATTTACAGTCAAGGATGAAGCACAAGAACACATCTGGTGGCCACCCGCTCACTTGAGGAAGTGGTTGGAGTTGTAATGGCTTTACGGAGGAGGGTGAGTACTGTGTGTTTGACAGGGTGTGGCAGCATCTGGGCTGCGTTTAACACGTGCTCTTCTAAGATTCCTGTTACTCAGCTGTGCAAACAGCACCTCACAGATCTACCTGCTGCACGCTCGCGTTTCTCCACGTGTCCCTCATGCCGAGACCTGCCGCGACTCGCACACTTCCCAGATCAACCTGAGGATACACGCGGATTCTTGGAAAATTTGAGGTGTGGAATTATGTAAACTATGTAAATATGTGTGTGGTTGTTTGTCTTTGTACTGTTACGAGTTTAAGAAGTTAATTCTTTAAGATGATCTGGCGTTTGGCTGTGAACGCATGTGGGACGTCCCACAGGTTTTTTGCTTAGAGGTTGCTTTTTTATTGCTTTTTCTGCTGACTTAATGGATGGTTCGTTCGTGAGTTTCACAAAGTTTCAGTGATTCCTTCAGGGATCAGCTTCGCCTCAAATGTTTTTCCTGTATATACCTCTTAGAAATAATTAGTTTTAATTCAATCTTTAATCTTTAATTATTCAATTGACTTTAATTATATAATTGATTCAATAATAAGAATTATATTTATTTTTAATCAAAATTGTATGCAATTAAGGTTATTTATTTTGACGTTCATTAAGCATAGAGCTGTACAATCATTATGGATAAGGCTCAGATTATTTGATCCTGGAAATTGATCCAAATCAGTCAAGCAGCACTATATGAGTAGCTATTTATTTATTTTTAATCGAAAGTGTGTGTGTGTATATAGAGTACTAAGTAACTATACTTTTGTTACTATGCTAAAATTTCTTGTTTAAAAGATTTTTTTTAATAATTATTATCATTTTGTGTTAAAACTATTTTCAAAAAAGACCATTTTTGACATACAAGTTATATAAAATTAAAATTCTGATAACTTTATCGTTAAAAAATCGCTTATTGAGACCTCTGACTTGCACATATATGACAAATTTAAGCCTTGTTTGAGACATGTCTGATCTTTTCTTATGCTCTCTAGGAAATGCATGAGATTATTGTTGTTTTTTCTTGATTTGCTCTCCTATGGCTTTGAAGATCAGCATTGTTTAAGAGCTGAACAGGAAGAGACTTTTGCGATTCTCTTGGGTTGTGTCTGCTAGAATGGACAGGAAGCAGATCTGGATTGAATTTGAGCTGTCAGGGGAAGAGCCAATGATGTCATATCATTACCAGCTGCCCAGAAATATGAGGGGGCAATAAGCATTTCCCAGCACATTTTTTCACACTTTTACTGTTTTGTACTCAGTTACCTTGTGCACCCCAGCTAAAAAATGCTCGAGTTCATTGAAAGGCTTTTAACAGATGAGCACAACCTACAAATTTGTACAAATCAGAAATCTTACAGCATGAAACGAGTCATTTTAATTAGTGATTAGAATTTTTTTCATGCAGTTTTTGTCTCAAAAAATGTTTGATTATTGTATGGTTTTATTTAACGGATGCAAATTAGCTTCCAATATATATTTGTTGATTTTTAAATTAAGTCTCTTATGCATTTCAATGTTTCATTTATTAAAAAACACTAAAACCAGTAATATTTAGGAAATATTTAGGAAATTTCATATGTGAATACATTTTAAAACATATTTTATTTCTGTGGTTCGAAACTAAATTTGCAGCATTATTTCTCAGTGTCGCATGACGGTAACCTGATTTTACCAAGTGCGTCATGTCCCTGGGTCAACATTGTGATTAACCAATCAGATCTGTTTTTATGAAGTTCAGGCTTATAATAAGTGTTTGGTGCTTGTGCATCAGTGTCAATCATCTATCATTTCCTCTGATTTTAGGCATTATTCATGGGTAAGGTTAGGTTTGGGTGTCGAGATATGGACTATTTTTGCATTAAAATGTTGTTCCAGGGTCAAAAAAATATCTTGACCTAGGGACACATCTAACTTTGCAAAATCAGGACATGCATCACATGATCCCTCAGAAATCATTCTAATACGCTACTTTGCTCCTCAAGGATTATTTCTAATTATTCTCAGGGATAAAACAATATTTTCAGGGAAAGCTAATGATATGTGATTTGTAGGGAATTTCAAATAAATGCAATGATAAAAGAACGGCATTAGATTGAAATAGAAATAGAAAGTTTGTCTTCATTGTGACTTTTGACTGTTTTAATGCACCCCTGATGGGGAAAAATATATCTTCCCAAAAATATCTTACTTGCCCTAAACATTTAAATGCCATAGCAAGATTTTCTCCATGTTTCTACCATTGCATGGTATATAGCATCACTGATATCTTGAAAGAATCCAAGCATTATCTCAGGCCTGAGACATGTAACATGTGTTTGTGAGTAGACAGAGTTTTACTGTGAGAATCAAGCAATGATGACCTCTCTCTGAAGCCAAAGACAGAGACAGAGCTGCGGGCTAGTTCACCTTTGAAATGTGATCGCAGGATGATCTCACGGCTTTGAAGAAGCTTCTGCTTCATTCGTCTGTGTGTGTGTCTGGCTCTACGCTTTTGCCCCAGTTCCTCTGCAAGAAGTATTTGGATGAAGAACCATGTGTGTGTGTGTGTGTGTGTGTGCAGGGTGGAGTGCACTATGACATCTTCTGTCTGGTTATGTTTTATACATCATGGGAACTGAAACAAAAAGTCACACCCCCCTCCTAAAGAGACTGTTGTTTTGGTGCTTACTCCCACACTTCACACCAGCTTGCATGTACACACACATGAACACATACACAGACCATCAGGCTTCAAGTTTGTGTGAATATGCATGAGATTCCAAAACAATAACACAATCTGGAGATACCCCGATCAAGATGTTTAAACAGATTTTAAAGGAATGGTTTTTCTGCAAGTGAAAATCTGCATCATTTACTCGCCCGCATATCATTCCTAGCCCGTGTTTCTTTCTTTCTTTTTTTTTTCTCTCCAGTGGAACACAAATGGATATGTTTTGAAGAATGTCCAAATTCTTTTCCACACAGCAGACACGGGCCAGGGAATGTCGAACTCTTAAAAAAGCACCATAATATTATAATTAAAGTAGTCTGTATGCCTTACAAAATAGCTTTGTTTGTAAAACAAACTTTCTGCTCCAGATGTGGCCTCTACAATAAGTCTCTTATGCTCACCAAGGCTGCATTTATGTAATAAAATTATTTAAAATAACATTTTTTCTCATGTGAAAATAATTTTTAAATATAATTTATTCCTGTGATGCAAAGCTGAATTTTCAGCATCATTACTCCAGTCTTCATTGTATCATTGTAATATGCTGCTCAAGAAAAGCAGTTTCAAGTTCGAAATAGCATAATAATTGTCTTTGCTCTAACTTTTTCAGTTGAAATCATCCTTGCTGTGTAAAAGCATTCATTTTAGAAAAAAAATAAATAAATACCCCTTGCAACTTGAAATATATATTAACTGACATGAATAAGAGGCTTAAGAGCATTTACTATGGTAATTTTTCTGGCCCCAACAGTCTTTAAAAATATCTTGACTTTTACCTCTCTTTTAAATCCTGTGGAAAAGCTTTCTTTGAAGGTGATCCGTTTGGAGGCAGAGCCTTTCATTTGCTGTTATCCGTAAATTCTAGATTAATCCACTCATGTGCTGATACTGTAAGAGAAATCGCCCGCCCCCTGTGCCTCCGAGCCATAAAAAGACAGTTCAGTCCTGCTAAACATAAAGATTTGATGTCTTAATATAAATCATTCACATGTGGAATATTTCGGTGCCATACTTTGATGGGATTTCATTGCACTTTAGCATCTATAGACTCGTGCACTAATGCAGCATGTGCTGGATTTGAATGTCACAGAGAGCGGCGGCTTAAATTAGAGCATTCTTTGTCTTTTTGCAGATTAGTCATGTACGTCAAGGTGGAGAGCCACAGACAACGAGATGTTCAAAGTAAAGGCAGCTCTCCTGAGCGGTTTAATTCCAGGCTCCCGGGACTGAAATGATGGAACAAGCATTTCTGCTCTCAGAGGCAGCGGGTTAGATGCACCGCTGCTGCTCCAGCGTGTTATCGCACAAGCGCTGAGCTTCTGAAGCACTGTAGCTTTCAGAGCGATACAAAGTGGTTTTGTTCTAGAGCACTGAGGGATGCACTCAACAAGGTCTTCGCAGAGACTCCAGTTTTTGCATCTGACTGCTTGTTCTGAGTGTGTTCATTCAGATGTACAAGGAGGAAGATCGAGAGACGTGCATCCTAAATACTAGCAGATCAGCGCTGTTGCCCTGGGGCGGTTTTAATGTGATGTATTACACCGACTGTGTTCATATCTACTCTAATAACTCAGAGTTCAAAGGACAAATCTTTCAGTGTTTTGCCCTGTCAAAACCACTAAGAGCCAAAAGCCTCCTTACTGACCTCAAGGCGAGTCAAAAGCATCTCACATTTAACTCCTTTTTAAAGTCAACATATATCAGAATCGACCCTGTTTGCAAAATAAGTGTTTCTGGTCTGATTGTGGATGGTTTTGTCGGTACATGTCGTGTGACCACAAAACCTTAAGTCACTGGGATATATTTATAGCAATAGGTAAAAATACATTGCATGGGTATAAATGAAAAAAAAAAAATTTTATATGCCAAAAAGCAAGTAAAAATAATATTGCATGAATATATTTTGTAAATTTACTACTGTAAGTATATCATTTTAATTTCATTTTTGGTAACATTATATTTTACAGTTACACATATTAGTTGCTTATTAGCATGCTTGTTACATGAATATTAGCCATTTATTAGTGCTAATTAAGCACATATTAAAGTCTTATTCTACATGAGCTTATTCTACATCCCTAAAGCTACCCAATACCTAAACTGTTAAGAAGAAGCAACTTAATATGTATTAAGGGACAACTCGTAGTTAATACTTAACACGTTACCAAATGTTTTTGCCGTCAGAATGAGAGTCCAAAGAGCTGATAAAACACATCACACACAAAAACAAGTAAACTTCAGTTCATCAATTAACATCTGTTTGTAGCTTCAAATTCCACTTAAATAAGTGTCATTTATCTGTAGTGTTATATGATGTAGTGTTACGAGAGATATGCACAGATCAAGCACCATTTACAAGCCAATGTCTAAAACAGGGGATGGATTTCTTTCTTACAAATATGCAGCTTTTGACTTCGTAAAACGTTAATTGATGGACTGGAGTGGTGTGGATTACTTGTGGGTTTTTGTGATGTTTTTATCATCTGTTTGGACTCTCATTCTGACGGCACCCATTCACTGCAGAGCATCCATTGTTGAGCAAGTGATGAAAGACTGCGTTTCTCCCAATCTGTTCAAATGAGAAAAACAAACTCATGTTTGAAAGTCATGAGGGTGAGTATGTTTTTTTTTTTTTTTTTTTTAACAAATTTCCATTTTTGTGTAATTACTAACGACAGAACAAAGCAACATTGTCAACACACTCATTGCAACTTTTACCTGTTTTTGCAACATTTGGCAGCTTGGTGACTAATTTGAATCGTCCATGTGTGCAATATGCTTATGACAAAACATAATTTTTAGGGGTGGATCTTCATGCCAAGTACTTTTCTTAAAACTTAACAAATTAAAGAATTATTTTCTTATGAGGTCAGTTAGCAGTCTAATGGATAAATCTAGTCCTTGTCTAAATTTAAACAGAATAAAGTTGTTCTGAAAGTAAAATGGCTTGTGCGTGCAATTTTATGTTTACTTTGTGCACTAATATGCACTAATATTCCTGTTATCTCAACAGAATGTCTTGCAATTTGTTTAGTGTTCACAAGTATATGCATACCTACAAGACTAATGTTCTGAGCCGTAATGGATTGGCATTGACCTGAACAGCTTGCTTTCTCTTTCTGTCTGTGAAGTCATGCTGTGTGTGCATTCTGGCTTGCCATTTCAGCCTTTAAACACTCACTTATTTACATAGTTGTCTGATATTAGCAACTCTGTGTCCTCCCTCAAGTGCTGTTTGTCTTCTCTATTGTGCGACTTATTATCATAATGGTTTCAGGCTCAGAAAAACAACTTGTAAAACAGCAATTTGTTGAATTGGGCCATTAAACGGGGATCAGACCATTATGTTAATCAGTTTAGCTTCTGCAGAATAGTTTAGTAATTATTTTGGATGTAGTTAATGGCTTTTGTGTTTCACTAGGTTTGTGATATGACATGATAACTGATTGCGCAGTTCACAGTGTATTCAGGCCAATATTTCTGCCTGACAGGTTATAAAACGAGTAAAATATTTCTTCTAGACATGTTTATTGTGATATCTAGTGACTCAGAGCATAGTCTGATTTGCAGTGCCTTGAATAGCAGAAATCACCAGTGCATGTGCTTTTGGGTACTTCCTCAAACCGTGTGTGGGTTAGAATGACAATGAGTGGTGCAACACAAATCCCAAAGGCTTCAGGCTCAGTTCTTATGATTGTCTTCACACTTTGGGTGTGTGTGTGTGACGTGAACGTGTTATTCTCAGATGTGCAAAGTGCTAAAACAAGCCCATCCCTCATCACCCTGTCCTGCAGGAGCTCCAGTGTGCCATGGAGAAAATATAATCATAATAATGATAATGTGTTCAGTCTGTAGGCTGGGAGGGGAGGTCCAGTCATCTGAAAGAGTGCTTTTACACAAGTACACAAGCATCTACCATTTAGAAGTTTGAGGTGGGTACGAAAGAAGACTTTTATGCTTACTAAGGCCCAATCCCAATTCTACCCCTTACCCCTACACTTTCCCCTACCCCTCCGTTTGGCGCATTCCCGTGTAGGGGTGTCTCAATTCTCTTTAGGTTGGATGGGAAGGGGAAGGGCTAGATTTCCCTCCAAACTAAGATTTTTCGGGACCTCACTTCAAACGAAGAGCTAAGAAAAATTTCCAACATGGCTGCTCACTCGAGCAAGCAGACCTATAAATGTAAGTAATTTATCTTGCCATTAATAAGGATTTTTCATTATATGTATATTACCATCAGTCTTGTGTTTACGGTGATGTTCTGTAAAGAAACGTTTGCAAAAAAATTGCTAAAGTTTGCTAGCGTATAGCACTGATTGCACAATATTACGATATCGTCGTCTTATTTGTCTCACGTGATTTGCTGAAGATAAATGGAAAAAAAAAATCCACACAACTGATTGAACTGACGGCGACATCTTGGAATTTGTGATAAACATTGGCGCATGTGCTCTGACGTAATGTTAGGAGCTAGTGACAATGGATGATGACGTATAACAGTGTAGTAGTGATGTCCCATTTCTCAGGGAAAAAATTTTAACCTTTCCACTTCATTTCAGGGGGCAAGGGACGGGGACGGGGGTAGGCAAAGGGGTAGAAAATAGAATTGGGCCTAAGAATGCATTTTACTTAAAAAATTTAGATATAAATATTTTTGAAAATGTAATTCTGTGATCAAATCTTTTGTTCTGAATAAGTAATCATTTTGTTACGACATCTTGTAAAACCCCAAACTTTTGAACAGTAGTTTATATTTGTTAATTTACTTCTATAATTACATCTATGGGTAACATAACAAATTGACAGCAGTTAGCCAACGGAAACGGTATCTAAGATTTTTGAGCGTTGGTAACCGTATCCTTCTGTTGCTGATATCTCTGCACATCTAAATATAAACATTTGTACAGTAAACATGATCCCTCCCTTGGTATGATAATGACATGTGATTTTTTTCTGTAGGGATGTTTTTCCGTTTTCAGTTCTGGTTTACTCTGTGAGATGGTGTTTTAAGCTTCTGAGCTGAGGAATCTGTGCGCCGCAGCATTTTTGATGGAAATTTATAGCAATGTGACCTTGTGGTGATTGATTATCTATTACTAGTCTACAGTAACTGGATTTACATCCCCATGCTTTTACGCAACTTTTAGGGTATTGCATGAAAAATAAGTTTGTGTTCTTTAACACATTATGTTTCCTCAGATTATTTATATTTATGCATTTAGTAGGTGCTTTTATTCAAAATGTATTTCATTGCATTTGAAGACTTGAAGTTTATGCATGGCCTGGAAATGCATAAAAAGGTTTCTGTATTTAAACTGTTCCTATACTACATTTATTTGCATTTATGCATTTGGCAGAAGCTTCTATTCAAATGACCTTATATTGCATTAAATCTGTTCAATTATCAGTTTATGCATTCCCTGGGAGTTGAACCCATAACCTTGGTGTTGCTAGCACCACACTTCACTGCGTTTGGCAGATGCTTTTGTCTGAAGAAAACATTGCATTCTAGGCCTTTTTTCAGTTTCTGTATCCTCTCGGAATCAGAGACATTGCACTTGGCATATTTTTATCCATTACATTGCATTTAAGGTATACAATTATCAGCTCATAAATTGAAGCCATGGCGTTGCTAGCACCACATTACATTTGTTTGTTTGTTTGCATTCATGCATGTGATAGAAGCTTTTATCTAAGCCATTTTTCCCACTTCATGCATTCCTTGGGAATCGAACCCATGACCTTGGTGATGCTAATGCCACACTAAATCTATTTACGTTTTTTTTTCATTAGGCAGATACTTTTATATAAAGCATCTTGTATTGTATGAAAGGTATGTGTTATATTAGTTCATGCATTCCATGGGAATTGAACCCATGACCTTGGCATTGTTATCAGCATGATACAGCAGTTTGAGCCGCATTTTTCAGATTTTCTCATACCTGGTAAATGTAGCGAAATCAGCCGTATTAAATGAAATCCAGACCATCTGAAAGAGTTCAGTTGTTCGTGGAGAGCATCTGACTCTTACTCATGATCATGTTGGATTTGAGTCTAGATTTAGTGTGTGTCTAGACACAACACTGAGCTAGTCAGCAACAGCAAGCACCACCACTGTCTGCCTCATCCAGACGTCTCAGTAGGGGGTGATAAGCTTTTAGTTTCATGAATCTACCACGTTTAGCAGATGTGGCTTAGCAGGGGATCTTAGTCACATAGTCTTTTTGGAAATAAGTTCATTATTGTCCCATTCCTGCTGTTTGTCTTGAATCATTGTGTGGTTGTTCTGCTATCAGTACAGGGCCTGTTGCTTTTGGCAGGATTTGTTGTTAAACTTGACCCATGCCTGTCATTTCCTGAAGCAAACTGGCTGGGAAAACCGTAGGGTGTGTCTCCTTGGGCCCACCGTTGCCTTTAAAACAGCATGGTGCTTAATTTTCAACTCGCATTGAGCCAAACTAAATGAGCCCACACAAGCAGAGCTCTTGCTCATTGTTCCTCGACTTAAGAGTTGTGCTGAAATTAACAACTTCAATCTTGTTCCCCAGCAATCCTCTGTGAGATGAAATGCCGAGACCCAGGGGTGTGGCTGGCAGAGCTTATTCCCATAGGATAAAGAGGAATTTTTAGACCGACTTTCTTTTGCATAGGCTTGATAGTGTAGAAGACTCAGCAGACTGGTTTAAGGTTTCAAAGTATACTAAAAGACAAGCATAAACTTATATCTGTGATGTTTGTGGTCTTGGATGCCATGGGAAGATGAGCTTTGTAAGCTCAGACAAAAGGAATTGAAACCTCATAGCAGACAGAAGAAATGAAAGTATGTTAGATAACATTTGAAGAGTAGGAAGTAGTGCATAGATAAATAAAATGCAATTATAAAGACAGGAATGGAGATAATGTATATAAAACGTGAGTGTCACATCTGTTAACTTTTATGATGCATTGCATCTTTAAAAGGCTCTGTGCGGCTAAAACCAAAGTTGAATTAGTGACCAGCTAAAAACGGACTGTTCACGGTCATGCTCTCTCTCACCAGACAAGATATGCTTGCTTTTGTTTAAACTTTGGTGATACTAATCCAGAGTTGTTTTATCTGCAGCCATGCAGACAAGTTTAGTCAAGAAGCTGTTTACGAAGCAGATGTCGATCTGGACTGATATACACACTTTGCGTTTGAATTTGGACACAGAGTCAAAGCCGCTTTGCTGTGTTCTAGTGCAGAGGGAGAGATTCACATTTTATCTGGGGTTTAAGGAAAACACCTCAGTTGGAGGTTGTAGAGGTGTTTTAAACCCGTTCTGTGGTTTCTTTCCTCTGTGCTCCACTGAGCCAGACAAGTTGAAGATCAGTGATCCGTTTAAGCAGACTGTGCACAGCCCCCTACATTTTCACAAGTTGAAAGTTTTTGCGCAGGAAGTTTCTCAAGTGTAATGGCTTCAGCAAGTTTCACAGAATCAGACTAGGTCCCTGCAGCTTTTATCATGCCATACATCGTTTTGCGCTAAAAGTGTGAATATTCTCACAAGAATAAATTATATTTTAAATGCTGGAAAAAAACTAGTCGCAATTAATTGCATCCATAATGAACGTTTTTGTTTGCATAATATATGTGTGTATATTTATTTTGTATATATAAATACATCAGCAAGCATGTAAATATTTAAGAAAAATTTGTTATTTTTGAGTGTTAAATATATTTATATATACTTCAAAATATATACTGTATCTGTGTGTATTTTAATACATAATAATATATTATGTAAACATTTTTTTATTTTTATTTGCATGCTAATTTTAAAGCATATTACAACAGAAAACCATTATTTTAAGTTGCAATAATATTTCACAATATTATAGTTTTTTTCTGTGCTTTTGATTTAATAAATGCATAAAAAATATGAAGAATTTAACCAAACATTTTAATTGCTTTCACTTCTGAGTGCCTTATAATAACTGTACTGTATATAAAACATACTGAATGATCATAGAGTATGTTCATTTGATGACGACATGCAAAGCGCACTGTAATTGATCTGTCTTTATAAAGTGATGGAGTCTTTGTAACACCTCAGTGAAAGTGCTGACCTAATGATGTATTTCATTACCTTGTCTTTCAGTCTGCTGCATTGCATAATCAAATCAAGTTTGCGGGTGACTTTTGACCTTGATTTGCATTATTTTTCATTACATCTCCAATATTTCAGATCCAGGTTGTGATGGATTCTGCATTTAAATTTGAGTTAACTGAGGATGTGAGAATGTTGTTATGTTAAATATGTCTTAACAGGCAGAGACAGCCATAAGTAAGCTGTTCACAGGTTAATTCTCCTGAGAAAGCTTATATGTTGTTCACAGCAAAAATGACGTATGTAACGACAAGTCTATTTAGGATTAAGCTATTTTTTTGTCTGACCAGTGAATCTGTAATCTCACAATTATATATACATTGCAATTTTGAGGAAAACAAAGCCGAATTGTGAGAGACAAACTCTATAATTTGTAAAGTTTATTTACGTAAAATATGTGTGTGTACTCTGTATATTTATTATGTGTATATATAAATACAGACAGATACAGTATGTATATTCAGTATATTAATATATTCATATATTTTGTTATAAATTAATATACGTAATATAAAATATTTTTCTTTAGTATATACATGCATGTGTTTGCATTTATACATACAGTACATAATAAATATACACAGTATACACACATATATCATGAAAACAAAAACTATTTTGGATGCGATTAATCAGTTTGCAGTGTCAACAAGTCGCAATTATATTTTATTTTCATTTTCTTTTTCCGTTACAGCAGCAGTTGCTTCTATAAGTACGTACATAATCTTTAAACATTGTAATTTTGCCTTTATATTTTATTGATAGTGTAATCAATACTCAAGAAATCTGAGTGCACTGTTTACCAGTCAATACTGTATCAGTAAATGCCTATGAAACTATATGCGGCTGGATGATTATCCACGTTTATCGACTCCTTCAGCATCGGAAGTGATATAGCATCCGTGTTTTATCCCATTGACCCTGTAGATCTGAAATCGTCTGTAAATCTTCATGAACTCCTCCCAGACTCTAGATTTTCCTGCTTCTGCTCTTCTCCTACAGCAACATTCAACTTGTGACCTTTTGAAGCTCGATGGATTTGAAATGATTTTCTGTCATCTCGGCACAGGCCGCTAGATCAGTCGGCCCTCGGGAGCTGAAGCGGTTGATGCCCTGTCGGCCCTTTCTTAAACATATACACACATATAACAGCTCTGCAGAGTGTGTCACTGTTTGTTTACATCCGGACTATGAAGCAGGAAAAGAGTGCGGTCCAAGAAGGGTGGACCCATGCTTACTATCACATTACATCAGAGTCTGTTTGTCATAATGAACGGCCTGAAGGGCAAGAACTTTGATAAGAGCGCCATCCGCCTCCTGCCCGGGTCACTGGAAGATAATGCTCTCAAATGTGATTGCTTTCTGTGTTATTTAGTGCAGTGTTTCTATTTTTTATATAATGCTGGAGTCCCGTCATGCCCCTTCCTTGGTAAATGTCTTACCGATATTTCAATTAACCGGATGACATTTGACTGCTGTGTGCTGAACGGATTCCCTTTAACAGGCCTTAAATTCAATTTAAAGACTCTGATGTGAGACTACTTGAACTTCGTTTTTAATTAATCATGACATGAGTTCGTCTGAATGGCGTAACAATGAATTGTTTGTAGGGTACTGTGGCATCAATTGAGCAAAAACTTGGTGGATGACTGTATCAATGTCTCAGTTACAGCAGCATTTACCTTGTGACCTTTTAAAGCTCAGTGGATTTAAAATGATTTTCTTTTCTGTTTTTGTTTTCTGACACAATGCCTTAAAAGCAAATAATGTGCGTGAGTATATCAATAATATTATAAATATTTTTGTAAATATTTATTTAACATAAAATACTATATATATATATATAAATAGATAGATAGATAGATAGATAGATAGATAGATAGATAGATATAAAGACTATACATAAAAGTATAGTAGTATATTTATTATTACATTTTATATTAAATAATATATTTGCAAAATTATTTAATATGAATAGTATTATTAATATTGCACTAATATTATTTTATAATTTAAATAAAGTAATACAATTGAAAATTTTATATATACACACACACACACACACACACAAAGTGGACATATTAAAAAAAATAAATAAATAAATCCAATGCCATAAGCCACTAATAATACTAAATAAATAAATACAAATGCATAATTCTGCAAAAATAATAAAATAATAATTATTTTACACACACACACACACACACACACACATTAATATTACTTAAAACATCAACTAAAAAATAATAATTTACCTAAATAAAAGGATGGATGGATGGATGGATATAATAATATTCTATGTTTTGGAGATATAAAGTTCTGTGTCTTTTTTCAGGTCAGTGTAGTAAGAGACAAATTGCTTCACTTCCTTTGTTGACGTTTTTCATTTTACAAAACGTGGAGAATCAGATTAAAGCAAGGTTTGGCTTGTCTGAAACGACTCTTTGTAGTTTGACAGGAATTCGTTTTTTACAGTGCTTTATATACTAGTTGGAACTAAGATAATGCATAGGAACTGAAACCCTATTATAACAATCCGTCTGAATTTTGCAATCCTAGAGTTGCTCTATTCTTATTAACAAACAATGATCCAGTGACAGAAAGGAGAAGTTATGAAATCAGCGTTGAGTTAATTGCATCTTGTGTTTCAGGGTGTAAGAACAGAAAAGCACCGTGTCCTATATAATGATCTGTTTCTCGCTCTCTCAGATTAATGCTGGGAGGAGAGAACGCAATTAAAATTCCCTACTAATGAAACCTGTTCTTGCAACATTCAACAGATCCTAATTGGCTGTGCTCATTAAGTGCTGATAAGAAAGGTAGATTTTCCTCTCATGAAATTAGCTTGAAATGAAGGCTGCACATTTTCAGGCTTTTAGATGATTTAGTGGATGGACAAGCAGAGAGACAGGAATTTAGCAATGGGAAAAAATCTAGTGTTCACATTAAAATAAAATTAGCATTGTTTCTGAAAGAGATGCTGTATATGTTTACATTTTTGCCTCAGAGGAATATTTTACCTGATGATGCAACACAGAATGTAATGCATTAGTCAGCCTTAATTCAAATAAGGCCAAGGCTGTGGTTTGTAAGGAAGAGAAATAGCATTAGACTGACTTTACCTGCCCCGGGCCCAGGCAATCTGAGACACACATGTTTGTGGGTGTCTTTCTCTGATTTATAGTTATGAAGTTAGGTTTTATTGCTGTATAATTTCCCTCTTAAACATAGTAGTCATTTCTAGCTCTGAGCCAGACATTATTGTTTTCTTTATTGTAGCTAAGCTATTTGTTTACAGAGGAAATATAGATTTAATTTTATTTTAGTTTAGTTTCCATTTTATTTTAAAAACAAATATCTGTGAGGTTTTTTAAAAGTGTGCCTAATTAAGAATTATGCTTGTGAAACAATCAGTATAAATTCATTTTATTATTGTCTTATTTTCTCATCTTATCTAAGTAAGAATTTATTTGTTCACCCAGTGGCATCAGAATGGTATTTTCATTTATTTTACATGCTGAAGAAACCCTTTCATTTTATTTTATTTTATAAATAAAGTTAAATAAAATGCAAAAAAAAACAGAACTTTATTTTTAATTAAATTTTACCCTTTCAGATAATTGATTTTATTTTATTTTATTTTGACATAAATTTAAATGAAATGAAGAACTATCTTATCTAACAGAACTTTCTTTTTTAATTTAATTAGCACATCTTACATAATCAACAATTTAATTTAATTTAATTTAATTTAATTTAATTTAATTTAATTTAATTTAATTTAATTTAATTTAATTTAAT
>JAUCNO010000082.1:700274-720527 GCA_032353835.1 Enteromius viviparus | reverse complement strand
TAACACACACACAGACACACACTTTGCAAACTTTTCTTTTGGAGCATGGACAGCAGAATGGACAGATTTACACTTTACAAAAAGTGAAAATGAATTAATGTTTGCAAAATAAATGTAAACTGATATTTCCCACTGATAAACTACAGCAAAAGACAGAAATGACTTTAAAACATTTTTAGTTGATCAAAATGCTAGGGTCGTAATAGTTAAAACCACCACCAATTTTTTAGCATATATTTGGTTCAATAAGATGTCCAGTTCACGCAGGAATTGCTCCACAAGTTATCAACAGAACGCGTTTAATGCATGCAGTGCACATACAACCAAAAAAGCAAGGGAAAGTGATTTAGGAAACGCTCAACAAATCATGTTTCTCCATGGTCTCCATTCAGCTGAAATAGAGATGGGAGTTGTGGTATCATGGTAATTCAGCACTCGATATAAAAACGCTTGCTTTTCGACTGCACTGCAGATTTGAGTTATCCATCAGGCCTCAAAAAGGCACAAACTCCCTGTCACAACACTTCCCAATGAGGGACTCTGACCGCTGCGCTCAGGTTTTTTCTGTGACATGCTGAGTTATGATTGTTCTCAACAAGCCATTTTTCTCTCCTGCGTTCCACCGCAACCATCACAAACTACCCGCCGCGTCACCGTCGACAACAAAGCTTGGGGAAGGAATGAAGTGTAGCTATTTGTTTTGCAAGGAAATGAAATATTTATCGTCAGCGAACACCTACCAGGAACAGAGAGCAGACGGGCAAAGGCTCATCTCTGGACCCTGTGGCAGTACGTCTCCTCTGGGGCAAAGAGATGGGCCGTGTTCCTGCTGGGATCCACCTCTACTTCCGAGTCAGGATTTCAAAGCCTCGGAAAACCGCAAAAGAGAGGTGCTGGTGTCCTAGGAAGAGAAATAGAACGAGACGCAAGGGTTGGCTCAGTGGTACCATCTGGGTCGAATGGACGATCTCCTCTCAACATCAGCACCTCATAACAGTACTAGTGCGATGTGCTGCGACCCACATTCACTCATACATTGCCAATTCATTGCATGCAGGGATTTAGCAATTTTAATACTATAACGATTCTCAGAGCACGTTTGAGTGTGTCAGTGATCCTTACTTTGTGTGTGCAAGCTTTGGGCCTAGAGTTTTGTTTTCGAATTAAAAAAAAGTCTCTTCTGCTCACCAAAGCTGCATTTATTTGATCAAAAATACAGTAAAAACAGGAATAAGGTGTTAAAATATCACTATTTAAAATAAGAGTGTTCCATTTAAGTATATTTTAAAATTCAATTTATTCCTGCGATGCAAAGCTACATTTTCAGCATCATTATTCCAGTCTCTATTGTCACATAGACCTTGTGTGTGTGTGTGTGTATATATATACATATACATAATATACACATACAGTATACATATATATACTCATATACTGTACATGCACACACACACACACACACTTAGTTTGTTTTATTTTTTGGGGGGGAGGGAGGGGGTGTCCTTACATTTCTTTTTTTTTTTAATTAACAGAGGCAAATGTAATTTTGCTCAGTTATACGCTTCTTTGTTCTGTTTGTTTTTTAAAGAAGTGCTTCTGAATGACCAATTCCCAAACTCAACCTCGAACCTTGATTCAAACTTTAAATTCATGCATCAAAAAAAAAGACAGCAATGTGATGTAACTGCATTATAAAAGCAGGGAAAGTGCAAAAAAAAAAAAAAAAAAAAAAAAAAAGTTAAAATGTCAAATGCTTCATATGACTGTAAAACTGAAAAAAAAAAAAAACTATGCTTTGCATTTTTTACAACATGAAGATATGCCTTTTGCTGTTATAATGTGACAGTGCAACCTGAGGGAATTGACTTCAAATATTTAAAAACATTTTATTTTGAAAAAAGAAAAAAGGGAAAGCAAGACTGATGTGGCATGTGAAAACAACTGCGAATATCTCAAGGAGAGAAGATGAACTGGAGTATTTTGAATTTGACATGAGGAAACCACAAACACGCTTTTGTGGATTTACTGACGGTGTCATTGAGATGCTCCTGTAATAGTCTGCAGAAGCAAACATGAATCTTTTAAAACCATCTAGACAAAATGATCCAAGGCAAATACACCATTATTAATGTTTAAGACTGTCACCGGATCCATCTTTCAGCATGACGTGCAAGCATTAGCACAGATACGGCCTTCAGAAAATACGGCATTAATACATATTTTGATTTGGTTTTGGGCTCTCAGAAGGTCTGGGTCAGGCCAATGTAAGCAGCTCTGGGTAAATCTGTATGTCAGAGCGGCCGTGTAAGTCCAAGGCCATAGAACTGACATTTGACGAACGTTCAGAGATTTGTACGGGCTTCTGGTCTGTGGAGGTGTGGCCCGGGACTGCCTCCCATTGGTGGCCTGACCTGCTGCTCTGCCTGCTGTTAAGACATGAACCAGAGTTTGGGGTCTGGACCCCTGAGTGTCAGACGAACCCCCCCCAAACACCCCAGCACTCGCACACACCTCAGGAGGGAAGTGTGTTAGCATACTTATAAATCATTCAGAATATCAGTCATAAGGTGTTGGATATAAGATTTTAACTTTCCTCCGATGTAAATGATGACCTTAGAGTAGACTATATGTTTGAAATATTACACAGGTGGCTCTATATATATACCATATATACACTGCTTGCTTTTAGGATACTTTTTAAAGTGATAAGTTGCATTATTGAAATGACGACTTCTAGTTTTTTGAGAGAGTACATCAAATAATAAACAAATATTTATTATTTTATTGTAATTACGCACACATTTACATATATATATATATATATAAAATTGGTAAAATAAATATAAATAAATTATTTATTATTTATGAAAAAATATGTATTATTTATTATTATTTTAAAATATTTTTTGTTATTTAAAATAAATTAGTTTTGTTATTTATTTAGTACTTTTCAGGACCTGAATGTCACTTTATAAATAATAATAAAGGAATATGACAAAAGACAAAATGGCCTGTATTTTTTATTTTGTGGGAACGTAAATCACCTGTTAAAATCCTAGAAATGGACTACTACACGGATTCCCAAAAGAGTTAAACTGAAAGGGTTTGCAGTTTTACAGCCGTTCTGACCATGTCGTTGTCCCCTCATTAATGGCCAGTGTTTCAATGAGGCATCTAGAGCCGTCTGGTTCTGCTTAGTCAAATTCATTGTCCAGCGAGGATCATGAAAGTTGGAGCAGAAGTGGGCGTCGGGTAAAAAGCAGACCTACAGGAAATGTCTGTGGGTGTTAACCTTGTCAGAAAGTGTTGGCCTGCATGCCGTCTCTCCAGCCTCTGCCAAACAGCAGGTAGAGGAGAGAACTGTAAAAGTCATTCTGCTCTCAGAGATGGTCTCAGTGCCTCTAATAGGCCAGAATAAAACATAAGCACCTTATTAAGACCAGCTTCATTACATAGGCCTGCTTTTTATGGCCAGACTGATGTGATCGCAATTACTGCTTGAATCTGAGAACACCTGGAAGCGTCGGGTTGGAGGAGGGCGAAGCAGCGCTTAGAGCTTTCCGAGGCTTGTTTAGTTTCAGTTTTATGGCTTTTAAAGAGAGCAGACCTGACGTTAACCTCTAGCAAGTACATGCTATTGATCTGAAGCAGCTTGGAGAAGCCACACAAGAAACGTGTGAAAACTCGCATTTCTCGCTTGCCAAATTACCCTGACCCAAGAAAGGTAGTCCTTCCAAGGCTAAAGCCTGGCTAATTCGTATCTTTTTACTTATTACATTCATGCTGAATGATCACATTTCTTTTAGCGCACATAAGAATGTCATACTAGCTGGAAACTCAAGATTTTCTTTGACTATTTGATTTAAAGGCATCAATATTATAATAAAACAGACAATAGCTAATTGGTATTCAATTAAAATGCTTGCTGTGATGATTAAAACAAATTTTCATTTATATAAAATGTATTTTTCAATGCAAAAATGTATGTAAAAAATAAAAAAGAAAGTTTTAATAAATACAATAATTAAATTCATAAATGATAAAATTGTAAAATTATTAACAAGCAAAACTAAATTATTTCTGATTACAACCAATTATGATAAACCGTGGTAAATATGGATTAATTTAAGGGAATATGTTTGCTTGTTTAAAAAAAATAAATGATTCAATAATTCAAGTATTTGTGTTTCATTATATTTTAGCTAAACCAAAGAAATATTGTACTGATGAATTAACAATATTATATATATATTAGTGCTGTCAAATGATTAATCGCGATTAATCGCATCCAACATAAGTTTTTCTTTACATAATGTGTATATGCTAAGTTTATTTATTATTTTATATTAAAACACACACAAACCGTATTTTTGATAGAGTTACATATAAATGCATTTATACATTTTATTTTCTTATATTTGATATCTAAATACATTTAAAATATAAACATAACATGTTTTTATTAAATATACACATGCATGTGTTTGTATTTATATATACTTAACAAATATACACAGTACATATATATTATGTAAAGAAAAACGTATTTTGGATGCGATTAATCGCGATTAATCATTTGACAGCACTAATATATATATGTATACATGTATGTATGTGTGTGTGTGTGTGTGTGTGTGTGTGTGTGTGTGTATATAGAAAGTAAACTTCACTGTACACGTTTAAGGGCAAAGACACTACAAAAACAAATCGTGATAAAGAGGTGTACAGTGTGTTTGAGTAAAAACAGTGAATAAACAACATGCCTGTACTCTATTCTAACTGTTTAAGCCATTATAAAGCATGAATGCTAAACCCATTAGAGAGAGAGAGAGAGGCAGAAGAGAATAATTGTACTTCTATTCAGGCCGTGATGGTTCGTCCCCCTCCAACATCAAAGTGATCATGATTGAGTCAGTCTCATCGTCCCCCTGTCGATAAATCTACCTGGAGAAATTCTTTTGAATGCTGGTTTATTTGATCTCGTATGCAGGCGACACATGTCACAGTAGGTTTCTCCCATAGTTCATAGTCTTTCATAGCCTGCCATGTGGGCAAAACTTGATTTCTTTTGGCACCAGGGCAAAACAGGTAGCGCAGATTTCAATAGTGGTGCAGCTTAGCATGCAGCGTAGCTGCTGGAAACCCCATTTGTTGTTCAGTACAGTAATCCAAACAGACTCCCTCTCAGCACAATACGAGCAGCCGTCCCGCGGCGCTCAAAGCCCCATCACACAGACACTGTTAAGTGCAGTGTTTTTTTTTTTTAATTGGCGTTTCATATTAATTTTTCTTTGTATTTTATATAAAGACCTTCCAATGGCATCAGAATAAAGATGCTAAAAGGGAATTCTCCAAGAATAAAAAAAAAACAAGCAGAATGCATTTTTACATTACATTAGAAGCTTTACTAAATATTTGGAGTAGACATAAGCTTATTCTGCTCATTGCTAATATATTTAAATTATTCATGTGTTGCATATTGCATTGCAAAAATAGCATTATTCGAAAACGTACTGGAAAACGAAGATGCAGATTAGTTTGATAGAGAGTTTTTTTTTTCCATCAGAACTGATTTTGAAGAAATGTAGCATTGCATCTCTTGTTCACCAACAGTTGTGATGATTTTATCATCTATTATGCTACATTTTTCCAAATCTGTTCTGATCTACAAATTTGATGACCTGAGGATTAGGATTTTTCTGTGAGCAATATCTTTAATATTTGTTTAGAGACTTAATCACACACATCTGTATTTTGTATTCATGTGTCATTATGCTGCAGCGAGACTCTAAATCAAACCTTCATCACAATTCATCGAGAACAACAGCAGTCTGCTTATGTGGACTGTCACACGGGTGACAGCATGCCAGGATTGATTGACAGCTATAATTACACATATCACTCAAGCCACAACACCTGAAATTAAGCAGACACTCAGTAATGGGCAATCTGTACTGATCCTGTTCTGACAATCCATTTCACTGCTGAAATTGGGGAAAGGGGGTTATTCAATGCAAAACTAACAATTATCAAACATTCAGGGTGGCTTTATAGAACAATAAAACATAACAAATGAAAAAATAAATAAATAAATGAAACTTATGCTAATTGCTTATTTCTTGTAATAAGTAATGTTTTTATTCTGCATGAATGCATTAAACTGATCAAAAGTGAAAATACATTTATGTTACACACAGTTTTTATTATTATTATTCAAAGAATATAAATATATATATCATGGTTTGCAAAAAAATATAAAGCATCAAAAAGGAGCACCAAATCAGCATATTGCAATGATTTCTGAAGGATCACGTGACAGTGAAGACTGGAGTAATGAAGCTGAACATTTGGCTTTGATCACAGGAATAAATTACATTTTAAAATATTTTAAAAAATATTTACATACATGCTTCAAGATATTATTGTTTTTCTGTATTTTGATCAAATAATTATGAGTTTATGTATTTTTTATGTATGTATTTTTGGGGAAGAAATGTGTACTGTAGGAAAAGTGAGGTTTAAATAAACACTAAAAGGTACTCAGCATATCAGTTTTCCCCTCTTAACAAATCCAATATATTTAAATACGTTAAAAAGGCCCCTAACAGGAACCTCTAACAGATCAGTGTCCGTACTCAAGACAGAATATATAAGACAAATTATTCAAGAAAGCCGGGGGATATTCATACAGACAGAATTAGGGTCGGGGGAAACAGAGAAAGCTGCAGTTCTGGGCTCAAGTTCTCTAAGCTCACTCTACTGCTGGGTATTAACCAATCAAAAATCATTTTTTTCTCTTCCTCTTCGGTCTCTCCTTACCACTTTTGGCCCGAAAAGGCTGCAGGCTTGAAAATAATCGTAATGAACAATTCAAAAAGAACAATAATGAGCCTTTTATATTCTCTGGCTAAAAAGATTGTAATAATCAGGATAATTATGTTATATTTCTCCAGGTCATCCCTCATTAAGATCAGAGGCGCGGGCTGTGAAACAGCTCCGTGTTAATTTGGTGTCCTCTTTGTAAGAACAAAGTCGTCCTGCGGTCAGGTTAGTCAGAGGACAATCAAACCCGGGTGATGATGTGGTGAAACCATCCCTGTAGGCGGACACCATCAGGAGCCATGACAGAGAACCAGAAAAAAAAAAGAGACATCGAATGAGAACGGGCCATGAAATTCAAGTGAAGAGCCCAGCGATCTGTCAGAGAGATAACACAACATAATCTCTCGTGTCTTTATAACCAACAAAGTCACGGCAGACGCTGCCACACAATTAGTAATGACAGAGAAACAGCGGCGGTTATGCAATGCTTTTTATGTAAGATTACATGCTGATGGATGAACCGCTCCAGTTCCAGACAGTGAAACTAATTGCTGTGAAATTTCATAGCCTTCTGATGGTAATGGACTGATTTTTTTTTTGTCCTATGACTATTATTATTATTTCGAATGATTAATTAGTGTTGTTTGCAAAGGCAAGCATTACATTTATATTTGAACCCAAACCAGGAGGAGACTAGAATATCATAGAGGAGAGGAAAGACTCTTTTGACTTAAACAAGTACTTTAAGCAACTAAGCCATAGCCACACAATAACCAACCCTAGCAACAGCATAACTGTTAAAAAGCATGTTAGCGGCTACATAGCAACTCCTTGGTAACCTCCTAGTACACCCTGACCTACTCAGCAACATCCTAGTATTGACATAGAAAGAATTTAGGACACTTAAGAACACCTTAACCCAGTTAGAAACACCTTAGCAATCACACAGCAACATATTAAACATTCAGAAAACTTAATGACCTACATAGCAACACCCAAATCCACGTAGCAACACCTTAGCAACCACAGAGCAATGTGATAAACATTCTGTACACTTTAACAATTGCTTAGAAACACCCTGGCAACTTTCCAGAAAACCCTAACCCAGTTACAGTAACAACACCTTAGCAAACATAGCAGAAGTAGGTGGTGGTGTTTTGATTTGAGGGCACGAGCTGTGTGATGGAAGAGAGCAATAACAATGGCGATGAGCAAAAAGACCAAATAAACAAAAGAAAATTACAAAAAATGTGCAAGGTTTGGGATCATTTTAAATTGAAAAGTAAAGAGAATGCTGAAGCGATCACTCGAGAATAGGTCAATTCAATGTTGCATTAAATAAATAAGATTATTAAACAGCCCCCATCTCGATTAACAATGTACGTTCATTTTGTAAGGGATAAACGGTCAGCGCAATACTGTACGATGGATGTGGAGGGGTCATTACACTACCGGAATATTTAACAGCTTATACCACGGCTAATTATCAAAGGAATTAATTTACCGTCAAAAAAGTTGTGAATGGCTTTTACGATTAAACAAATGTAATAATTTTTCTATAACATGGCTTGGATGAACACTTCATATTTTAGCTTGAATACTGAACGTTGAAAAGAACTGTTGTAATCATGTCCCTAAGTCTAATGTGCTCAATACAACAGGTGTGGTCATTTTAGTTTGATTGCAATAAATAGGGTTTATAAATGCACAGCCATGAACTTACTGTACGATGATAATATTTTACCTTTTATTTTAATAAATATCAATTAATAAAATTTGGATTTTTTTAAAGAAACCAATTAGTTGTTTATTTTAAGAGACACGTCTTATTTTCTCTTGCATATTTAATATTGCTCTTTAATTAAGCAAAAATATGTTTTATCCGATTACTCACACAATGTTATTAATTTTTGAAAATATCTGTACATTTAAAATGTCCCAAATTCTTTGTTTTGTCTGCTTTGGCAAGGTTCAAGCTTTAATTAGGGAGGTCAGACCCCCTGAACCCCCCATAATTCACACCCTGGTCAAGAGAATGGATGGGAATTTTCTGAAAACATTGCAATTGGAAAGGCGTGACGAAATTCATTGCTGAAGGCAGGGGCGAAAAAGAGAGGCAGAACTGACCAAAACTGACCTCTGTCAAGGCCTGGCAAGACTTCAGCCTCTACCCGGCAGGGCTTCAGATACGGCTGACCCCTGAATTAATCTCTGTTCTGCTTCCATCACACGCTCAGCACAACATCCTACTGATGCAATGAAAGCACTTTCTAATAATAAACTGCCTGCAAAAAGAGGGAAAAAAAAGCAGAATACTTTGGAGGGCCATGAGTCCAGGCCTCAGATACCAAACCTTTGACCAGCAAAATACAAACCATCTGGAATAAAAAAAAAAAAGCCACAAGACAACGGATGAGTGATAATTTACACAGGGAAATAATTTGTTATCGTGTTCGTTCTCCAGATTGAGGATAATAATATTTCAATTTTGCATTTTGGGAATTTAGTTTCAATCAAATAATTCACAGTCACTTGCACATAATTCTTAATTTATTATATACTATTATAGTATCTATTCATATTTTAAATATATTTTTCTAATTTTCTAATTCTAAACTAATTTTTTAGTTTTCATTTTAAATGTAGTTGTGCTTTTGTCATTATTTCATAATTCTATATTAAATTGTATAAAGCATATTTGTATGCATGTTTTAGTTTGGGAAATTTTTGTTTTCAATTATGTTTTTCATTTGTAAGTTACTCTGGATAAAAGTGTCTAATAAATGAAATTTTAAATGTTTGTTATTTTTTTCATTATAGGCAAGATTTTTTTTATTATTATTTTAGCTTGATTTTAACTACTAAAAATCATTTTAATAGTTTGAGATAACAATAACAACACTGTTTTACAAATTGCATGCATCACAAGCTAACATTAATCTCAAAATAAATATTAATTTAAGATTCGCTGTACAAAATGTGCAGGGTCAGTATGCAAATCTTGATGCCAAAAAGCTGGTTGCCAGGGCATTTTTATGCAGTTGTTAAGTTATTCTGAATGATTTTAGCATGTTGTTATCGGGTTTCTTCCTTAAACGAGTCTCTCTCAAGCTTCTATTATATTCTGGTTGCTAGATATGGCTTGAATTCAGTGCAAGTCTTAAGAGATCTTTTGGCACACCGGCAGTTACAAACACACAGAAAAGTAATGTCACACCTCAATAAACCAGCCAATTGTGGATATGGTTTATGTCCATATAACTCAAAGTTTTATACATACTTATTGTTCAAATCCCTAACCCCAATTATGAACATTAGTAATTAGCTTCTACTCTGTAATTGTGATTTCTAGAGGATTGCTTAGTGGTTCTATGCATGACTTTGTCCCAAAAATCTGTTCATAGACATGCTTGAAAAATGGGGGAAAGGATTGTACATTCTGTCCAAATCCATACACCCCTGCAGGTCTTAGAGTCATTTGTTACGGCGCTTCCACTTGGAAGACAAAGAGAATTCAAGCGCTCAGGAACTCAACATAGCCAACGCTTCAGAGCGGTCCAGAGGGACTGAAAGGGAGGTGAGGAGGACGAGAGTTAGCCACGGGCCTGTCCAAATCCCCCCCTCCGCTCTTTACCCACCCCCCCACACATATGTCCCTTTCTGCCCCCCACCACCGGCTTTATCATGGAACCAAGCGAAGTACTGGCTTGCCAAAATGGGAAGCTGATCAGGAGGTATGCCAGATCCTCTGCCACCTCGCCTCCACTGCTCCAAGACTCCGACTTGCTTAATTATGATTAATTGCTGCCTGGATAATCAGATACAGACTCAAAAGGTTGGAGATGACAGTCCAAGGACACACTCAGAAAGGCAAGGTATGTGTTCATTAGGAAAGAAGTGGGTACCTCCACCGCATAGCCTCACCTTACCTATTTTAAGGATTCCAAATAGAATTAATTCTAAGATTATATGAGAAGACTCCCCCGGGAGGACAGAGACTCCAGTGTGTGTATTTCCAGCCTAAACACACTTCCTCTCACTGTTCAGCTCTTTCTCAGGCTCGCACCTCTTGCAGCGCTGTCAGTTTGATGATTGGGGCCGCCTTCGGAATGACTGACGGCAATAACAAGTCTTCATCCTCTGTCGTTACTCATTGAGCAGCACAAAGAAAGAGGACATGTTATGACATTTCTCTCAACTTTGCTTCTCGATTAAAGGCTATTAATATAGCAAACCGAGAAGTTGTGAAGAATCTTTTTCAAAACAGTAAGTGTTCACAGTCACCAAGGGGTTCTAATAGGGCGTGCTGCTGGCCTACTTCTAATTAAATTAAAAGTTAAATTCACAAATAACATTCAGGCTGTGTTTCTGATTAAACTAAACAGTAATTGAAGTCATAAAATAATGAGTATGTTTTGATTTAAATGTCAGAATCTATAGCCCACATGAAAAAGAATTACAAACATGACACTTGTAAATTAAATCATTTTATATATACACTGATATATTCATTAATGTATAATATGTTTTAATTTTTAAACAAATAATAAGCTCCAAAAGATTTAAGATATCAAAGTTTGTACAACTATTCTGCTTACATCTACAAATGTTAAACCTTAAAATAATGTTAGGGTTAACACTAACTATATATTAACTATTAACATATAAAAACAAAATAAATATTAATAACTATATATCAATCGCTACAGTTCTTGTAAAAAACGCGCAGGAGAGACTGATATATTTCCATCTAATTAAAAGGAAATATATCAGTATGAGTTGAAAAAGAGTCGAAAAATGTCAGCATATTGGCAAAATTCCAATATCATGCATCCATAATTTTCACAAAGAAATTGTACACAAACAGCCACGCAAAACATAACCATCGCTGTGGCATTATTGCTCAAAAACAAAGATTTTTATGAATTCCCAAAAATGTAAAAAATAAATAAATATTTTATAAATAGTTACTGTAGGAACTGTTGGTCTACATGACTCGTGTGCTAAATTATCCAAAGAAATGTTATATCTTTGTATGAGAAAAAGACCTGAATTTAACTATACTCTGAAATATAATTTAGGTTCACGCTCCTTCCTTCGGATGCCCCGCTAGAAACAATTGGTAGCAAACACAGTTGTTTATATACCAAGTAAATGACTGTAATGAAATCACAACTGCCCAAGAAGCTTCTTTTTCTTTAGGATATTTATAAAAAAAATCTGGTAAAAACTCTCTCAAGTTCATTTATCTCTAACAAAAACATTACAGAGTAAAGCAGTGCTTTGGGATTCCTGAGATTTGTGTGTTCAGGCCTGGAAGTCATTTTGTTTGTTTTATAGGGCATTGGGCTATTTTACAAGCAATATTGCTCTCCCTCCAAGCCATTCAACGCGCATTTGCATTGAAACATCTGCATATCAAATTTAAGCATTACAAAATCGTGTATTCAATTGGTTAAAAAAGTTATTTGTCATTTCCTGTCAAGTTTTTGCTGTTCTACTAAAAGTGCATAGTAATAATTTATGTAATGAATGCCACAAACAAGGTCCTTGCCTGCTGAAGCGTTTAAGGTGCTGGTTAAAAATCTGATGAGTCAAGATTTGGACGTTGCTTGAACACAGCCACAAGAGACTGACTAAAAGTAAAGCCTAAATCTTTTCCATATGCAAAATTTAAAACTCCTAAGCAGTGTCATGAGATCAAGACCAAATTTATAAGATTGTAATCCTGTCCGGATCTCAGCCCACTGGACTTCCACTGATGCAGAAATAATACTGGCATTCTGAAACTCAGAAGGGTTAATATTCCAGTCCTCACAAGATCAGGTACATTTAGGGTTGGTCTACATCAGCGTACTCTGAAAGTACTGCAGAAGCTTTCCTTAAAGGGACAGTACAGCCCAAAAATAAAATTTATTCTCAAACCCCTATAATTTTAGGGTGAGGGTAAATAATGACATCACTAACCCAAGTTCAAAGAAATAGAGAAAACCCCTCAGTTTGTTTAGGATCCCTTGGGAAAGCCCTGGCCATCTCATCCTGCAGTGATGGTGGGACACACATCCATTAATTCTCCATGTACCGCTGTATAATATATGTATTATCATTTCTAGTTGGTTACACTCACAGCCTAATGCTCAGAATCTAGGAAAAAAAAATCCATAATTCACTTGCGTTAATGGGCTATGTGGAGTAAAAGCATTTTTACTCATAAGTGCATGGAGATTACTTTTAAAACATCTATTGAAAATTTTCTCCAACCATATCTGATGAAATATTCAAGGCCTTGACCGCACGTTATTCTATGTCATATTACCAGAAATATTGATCAGCGAAATTATTTAGTGCTCAAACAGTGATCCAAGACTATATTTTTCAGGTACATTAAGCATTGGACAAGTTCGAATAAATAATAAATCTCTTGATGGACTGTAGTGCATTGGTAGTTTACTGTGGGAACAGACTGTTCAACCACAATTTCCCAAATGCTGAATTCAGACTGATTTGTGACCAAAACTACATTATTTTGCCTAATTAAAACACTTTATTAATACCTAATATTATAACATATTGCCATGTGACAAGGCTAGGGAGATATTGCACAATAAAATGCACAATAAAACATACAATATATTGCAATAAAGGTTGCATGATAATGAGTGTTTAGATCACTTTATTATAAATTATTGCTAAAAACAATTGCAACAGGCAAATGATACTAAATATACTTCTTAAATAAAAGTGAATTATTAGAATAAATATATATTCTGCCAAATAGTAGAGTTCTTGGGAACTTTAGAAAATTATTATTATTGTAAAAATAATATAAGCACTTCTAGTATAATATTGCGTCCTCTACAATGCTGGACCTCAGTTTTAATTTGTACCATTTCATGCCAGTGTTTTTTCACCTGGAAACACTTTTAACTGTTACTCAAGACTAAATGTATTTTGCAGACCTCTGCTGGCTTACATATTACATATGAATATAAATACTAAGTGAATTAAATCAAAGAATTCAGACAAAAATGATGAAGAGGGCTATTCGTTGGACACCCTGCCAGAGCTTCATGGGATACTCACAGCAATTTTCCCAACGGTTTTAAACGAAAGCCTCCGCTGGTTTATATAGGCTAAAGCGAAACCGCAATAAATACCTTGAAACATTGACGGATGGGCTTATTCATTATTTAGCATGTAGAAGAATGGGGACAGTCAGGCCTGATAAAATGAACTATTTGTACAAACCACAATCAATATGTGGCCCTTCTCCCACAGTGCAATGCCACAACAATTACTCTGAAACAGCCACACACATACAGTACGTACACACTCAAACGAATGAAATCTTTTCTTTGCGTGAGGTCATTTCATACAGTAAGAGTAACTGAAAGCATTTCATTAGCGTAAAAGGAACGTGTCAATTGGATCCAAATGAGAAAAGCAGAGAAATTGTGTTAGATGCTCATGCACAGTAAATCTTGTACATTTGTCTGTGGAGTATTAGCACTCTCTTGGGGAAAGCGTCGCTTCTAAAGTCTCCTTCACCCAGACGGGCTTTGAATCTGTAATCCTTTGTTGACATTTATCATATAGAACCAGAGAGACGGATTTAAAGATTGGAATTATGCACTTTGGGTATCAATCCAGTTAGGAATGCTACAAAACAGCTGCTAACTTCTGGTTATCCATTGTTGCCCAATCAGGTAAGGGTCTTTTTCATGCAATTTGTTTTTAAGCTGCATCGGTTATATTTTGCTGAATTTGAAATACTGTTGTTTTTGTACTCCCATATCTGGCACTGATTAAATAATCATGTATTACCCCCTTAAACTCACACCATTCAACACAAACCCAAATGAACTTAATCAGATATTTATCGTTTTGCATTTATAAATAAATAAAAAATATCAAGTGTCATTTTGTGCCATTTGAGATGAGACTCACATGATCACATCAGGTTTCAATCAAAAGTCTCACATTTTCTGAACCATAATGCAACATTTGAGCTTGGAAAGATGGCATTTTCAACTTAATATTTGGAAGTGCAATAAAAACAACTTGGAAACTAGGAACTCTGCATGCAACCCTTTGAGTTGGTCACATCTAAAATGAAAGCTAACATATGTTGCTTTTTGGCATATATTTAAGACATTCTGCAAGACATGAAATGTAAATAAGCACATACATATCCGTAAGATAGGTATTTTTGAACCTGATTGAGAAAATGGTCAAATTTAATTAAGTGTTTCAGGTCTACACCACTTCTTTCAATTGAATTCTCATTTAAGCTCTGTTAAAAGCTTTTTAGTCTGATTGGTCCATCAATCCCAAATAATAAACAGATTATTTGGATGCATACATATGCAATAAATCATGACTACTGTTGCTATGCGGGGCGTCCAAACCAATACTTAACACGCCACTGTTTTTAAACTTTTTTGGGGGGAAAAGTTCCAAATAGTTGAATAGTTGACTTATAACAGAACATATTTTAACATTGAAAATATTACACATCACCTTTAAAGTTTAATAACTGACTAATATTTCCTGTGCGATCGCAGAATAATTTTTCCAGACATGTTTAAGTTGACGTAACATCGTGGTATATTACCGCAAAGCGCTTTATAAGAACAACTAACAATCAGACGATTCATTCTCTCTGCATCCATTTAATAATCCAACCTGCACAATGTACACTTTTATGCGACCCATTTTAAGAGACAAATTAGTCTCGTAGGAAATGACAGAGTGAGTGTTGAGAATGTCTTGATAATGGTCTAGTAATACTCTAGTACTCTGACTTCATATTAAACCCTGGAGCTAATTTCCCCACAGAATGCACAAGAGGGCACTCACATTACTTTTTAATGCATATTCACTGGACTCTTTTGGGTTTCCGCTTATTTATTTCTCAAGTGCTGCCAATGAAAACCATGTTTCCCAGAGCAAACCTGTATATTCGCTCAAGCCCCCAAACACACCGCGTAGCTCTCCACTTCTGAGAAACATCAGTGTGTGTTTAAGGGAGTGAATACCGTGGTTTTAAACTCACCGTATGTGTGTGTAGAGGTTAAATGAACTTTAATGGAAATAGGAAGAGTGTTCCTGCACGTCGGTTCGGCGTGGGCGTTCGGTAGGGAGCGGAGATCCAGCCAGATGCCATTCCCATTAAAGCCATGACTCAAAAGTTGGAAGCCACCTACAGCGCAGCAGAGAAATGAAGGGAAAATGGGATGTTGTCATGCTGTGAGGATTAGGCCACTCTACTTTAGAGATGACTTTCATATGATGGAAAAGGAACTTCATCCAGGTGTAGTTCTGTTTCAATCAAGAGAGTCACATTTTCAGGACATCATGCAAGAATTGGACTCGGAAAGACAGCGTTTCCAACTTCCGACTTGGAAGTGCAATAAATAAATAGTCAGTTAGACTTTTAACTTGGAAACAAGGAAATCTGATTTCACTACAGGAGTATGATGTCACACAAACATGGTAGGAAGATCTACAAAGTTAATGATAAACATGAACTTTTAAAAATTACACACCCTCATGTCATTACAAATCCATAAGAACTGGCCCTCCGATAGACAGCAAGTGTCTTTACATGATCAAGGTCCAGGTATTTAGCGAGAACATCTTAAAGTGTGCTCTAAAGATGAATGGAGGGCTTGTAACATACAACATGAGGGTGAGTAATTAATGCCTTTTTTTTCTCTTTCAATCCCTTTAAGCATAAAAACTGTATCAATTTTTCATCAAAATTTACCAGATTTAACTACAAGCAAAATAGGAAACAAGTAATACAGATGTCACTTGAACCCTCAGATGGCATAACACCCTATTGACATCAATATCAGATCAAATATTTCAGGTACATCAGAGATACAACTCCTTACGTACAGTAACAAGTGCACAGTTTTATATTTTATATAGGCTGCAGGTCGAACGGTTTCATAATTCAGTCACTAATTGCATTATTTCCTCTCTTGTCTTGCTTTGAAGTACTGGGAATGTGCTGAAAGCATTCAAATCGATTCATTAGCAGTTTGTATCATCATGCACGAAGGCAAATTGAACTTGTGCTTGACGTCAAAGTTTGTTTGGAGGTCCAAAGTCCACCGTCAGTTCATGTGCATTCATAAATAGGGTTTCGTTAGATGAAAAGACTCAAAGTCAGTCAGTTACGCTGAAGGTTTATATATGCAAGGTCTTTTTAAAGTATCTGTAAAAAATAATTAGTATCAAAGTGTGAAAAAAGGTAAAGCTGAGAGGTAAAACGCGGTCATTTTCACTGGATAATATAGCAACGAGCGCTGTCCTGTCCTTTTAAATATCCTATATTTAAAAAAAAAACATCCACAACAGTTTTATACTGCACCTTAACAAGATGTTAATGTTGAGTAACTTACATTTCTTGCGTGATATCGCCCGTTCTTCCATTTTTGCTCCACAAACATACATAATTAAACTCAACCCTCAAGGACCACGCTGTAATGTTTAACGGTTCTTGTACGAATCAGTTTGAACAAATGAATCTTTTGAGTAAATGATTCAATGACTCGCTCAACGTGTTTCGTTCATGGATAGGAATGAATCGGTTGAATGCTGAAAGTCCAGTAGTGCACAACACAAAACAATTAAAAAAGCAAACATAAGCTCACAACATAACTAAATAATAATTAACAAAACATAAGCTCACAACAGAATGAAATTTAAAAAAGCAAACAAAAGCTCACACCACAACGACATTGAGCCACAACACAACGGAAATGCTCCCGACCACTAGGGGGCAGTTTTTAAATTGCGCTGTGTTGTAAGCTTATGTTTGCTTTTTAATTTAATTTTGTTGTGTTGTAAGCTTATGTTTGCTTTTTAATTTAATTTTGTTGTGTTGTAAGCTTATGTTTGCTTTTTTAAATGCGTTGTGTTGTGCACTACTGGGCCACCGTAGATATCAGATAAGTACAGGCTTTCAGGGAACATAGCTACAGTATATGGCATCATATATAACGTTATTTTGTTTATTTTTTACATTTTTATTTCGAGGTATAAATAATAAACAACAGGATCTATTAACACAAATAGATCCCCACTTTATGTAAATAAACCAATATGGTAAAGTTAAACAGTTGTAAAATCTGTTCTTGTTGCAACATTTTTCAGTTGGTTTCAGATTTTATGTACCAGATAAAAATAAGATATAAATAAATTAAATATTTTAATTGCTGTATCGAAAGACAAAATAGATGAAGGTTTTAAATTACATGTCATGTGATAAAGACCTTACCTTGACTGAAGTTCTCTCTGAAACTTCATTATAGCTAAAATGGGCTGCACTGTTTAGAATTATGTGTAATAATGGCTCTCGCAGCAGGATGCAAACTGCAGTATACTTTCTCTCTTTCTGAGCTTAAAGATTCATTATTCCTCCTCCAAGATGAAGAAAGCCAAGGCCTTGAAGAGTTGCTCAGCCCTTTATAAATAACACAGCACTCAGCCTCAGTGTCCCTGCATTTTGTAAAACAACACTTAAACACACATTAACGTCACACACAGACCCGGGTCCATAAACACATCAGACATATGTTCCGCATGCCGGCTTGCTGTAAACAAAAGAATAAACACGCTTGAAACGTGGCGATAGGAAAGAGGCTTAAAAGGAAGCTGTCGGGCTGCACCTCATTGTCTGCAAGAGATGAGAAAAAAAGCTGCCCTCCATTCGAAGTGTTTTCAGCGTAAAGCATTAACATAATTTTTCCGACTGTGGTTCTCCCAGGACCTGCTGATGAAGGCTCTACCCATAATTCTAATTGCATGGACTGCATTCTTAATTAAAAGCGGTACAAATGGATTTTATGCCATGCCAAATTAAATCTAAATTCATTAGATATAAACCCCTTTTAAAAATTGATGCAAATATTTGAATTTTTCAAAAGTTTGAGCTCACCCTCTCCATTTTAGATGAGCGCGCCATTATACAGGAGGAAAATGAATGTCTTTTTGTAAATGAATTATCTAGTTATTATGAAATATTTAACAAACCTTGGACGTTGTGTCCTTTATTTGGCCTGTCTTTCATATCCCTACGCCTTCAATATATTACTGTCTACACTGACAGATAAAAGAGAATGCCAGGAATCTCATTTGATGCACTAGAAACAATTAAGAGCTTTATATCAATGCAAACATGGATTTCAGCCTGATGTCTTCAACCGTCTTACAATAACATCAAATTAGAAAGAGACAGAGCATCCATAAAAATGCATCATTTATTCTATTAAACTAGATATAAGTCCCATGAGACTGTCTGAAGATAGAGATGATAAAATAAAAGAAATTACCCAAATATAAAGTAAGATTTTATCTCACTGAACCTCTAAACACCTGTCCTTGACAATTTGACATTAAAACTGACACTGTTTACTTTCTTTTCTGGTCTTATATTATTCAGTTTATAGGTACACAATTGTGATGGTAAGTGTCTCTCACCAACACTGCAATTATTTGACCCAAAATACAGTAAAAACTGTAATGTTGTGAAATAGTATTAAAATGCATCCTTACTGAATAAAAATATTAATTTCTTTAAAAAAAAAAAGGAGCAAAGACTTTTTTGGATTACAAAATTGACACACAAAAAAATATTGCCAATATGTGGCAAAAGGAAATTCCATCTGTTTTATAAAAAAGATGATATAGTGCATGCACTTTTATAAAAGTCAGAGTGATTTCAGCTTAAATCATCACTTTATGTCACAAAAAAATCCTTTAAAAAATCAATGGCTTTTGGTTGTTTTGCTGCTGCAGATCGCTGCATGTGTTAATGGCCCTTTACACTCAAGTATGGAGGGATGTGGGATGAAGGCAGTGTTAGCGAGAGAATGAGGGAGGAGGAGTGTGTGGAAAATATGTTTCCACCAGAGGCCAAAGATTTATGGATGCTTCTCTGTGTCTTCTGTACTCTGCAGGGCTGCAGCCTCACAGTAATGGATAAAACAGATGTTTGACACACCAGCACCTCAGAAAGGCTTTTTTTTTTTAACAGCGGTTACAGCTTGGTGCAGGACTGAGTGGGGCAGCGAGGGGCAGTACGGAAGTGGAGGTCATTGTGAAACATGAGGCCTGGGATAAGAGTCTCTTCAGTCATGTGTGCCACAGCTGGGCCTGAATTCCCACACATACACACACCCCTCATGGAAAAGTCATATTTTATGTCTTTCAATGCTTTTCTTACTCTGACTAGTTAGCACTTTCTCTCCGGCTCTCTGTTTCTCATCCCTCTCATCTTTCACCATGCCCTTTCACTACTCTTTGGGATAAATGTTTTCTTCATATATTATTCTAGAGTGTGTTGGACAGTAGTTTATAAGTTCCTGTTTAAATGTAAATTCCATTATAATAAAAATAACTTTTTAACTAAAATAGATG
>JAUCNO010000082.1:658689-700174 GCA_032353835.1 Enteromius viviparus | reverse complement strand
ATATTCATAAACTTTAGATTATTTCACTTTACATAAATTAAGATGAAATGTAAAGTTCCCTATTGACATTTTTTACCAAAATCTTTACCTCACTATTTATTAATAATAATATTAATCAGTTAATTATTAATAATATTAGTAACACCATTAGTTGCTTTAAATAAACTTTGATATTAATTTTAAAGAAACGTTTAACATATAAACATAAATTAATAGTATTTGTTACCAAAAAAATCAGATATATGAATTTATTTCAATGTTATTTTTATTTAACTTCAAGAAAATTTATTTAAATGAAAATTCCCCACTGACATAGACTAAAATCTGTAAAACTTACTTTGTGACACCATTATTTGCTTCATAATTTAAAAATAAAAGTATTTTAAAATAGACATTTTATTTATTTATTTGACATATTATTAAGATTAAAATTCCTCATTGCCTTAAATTGTTTTTATTTCTTTATTATAAGCAAAGTTAATTAACCAAACTTTAATCTCAAAGTTCCTGCAAAATGCATGAATGCAAACGCAGCTACACAGGATTATTTAAAGAATGGATGTTGTAGGAAGATTTTTAAAACCTGAAAGGATAGAGAGGAAGGATGTGGTCAACCACACAACTCTATCCTGCCCTCACTCCCAATCCATCTTTTTCTCAATCATTCAGGAGCTGAGGATGTGTGGGCGTGTCTGTTTTTCTGTCCTCACCTCAGCTCTTCCTGTTTCATTCATTTCCAGAGGGGTGAGACAGCGCTGGAGGGGGAGGGAGACAGATCTGGGTCTGCGCTCAGCACCTGAGGCGCCCTGGTGTCATGAGAACTCAACACAGCCCTGTTCATTTGTGGAACATCTGTAGCACACAGACAAAATTATTAATAACTCTACGTTCTCATCTGCCAGAAAGGGTGATGAAGTGGTGATACAGTCCAGCAGCTAAACCTGAGAGAAAGAAAGAGAGAGAGAAAGAGGGAAGGTAGAGAGGTATTTAGTGCTATAGCTGAGAAAAGACAGATACAGATACAAAGCAAAGTTCTTTGACTTGGTGTCAACCCCGTGGGAGGTCATGCTGTCTATTACAAGAGTACAAATAGTTTTCCCCAAGGAATATAAAAAATCATGGATTGTTTTCAATATCTCAAAGAGTTTAATTGCTAATCACAGAAAACCCAAATCTACTTAGCAACACCCTAGAAACCACACTGCAAAGTTCTAAATAATTAGAACATTTTGGCTGATACAACAACATCAACAAGTCAAAATTGTTTAAATAAAGTGCACTTTTAAACGTAATTTAGTGTATATCACATATTATTTGAGTCTGTCTATTTGAAAATGTCATGTTAAATCACAGATTTAATTTGCAGATTATTTGTAATTGTTTATGAAATGTGACTTCTGAGTAAAAATAGTTTCAAGGTACATAAACAGCATCAAGAAATCTCTTTCTGAGTGAATATGAAGTCAAATATTTCTTATGCTATGCTGCTTAATTACTACTTTTAATCTGTACTTTTATGCACTAAGAACTTCTAGGAAAAACCCCTGATACAACATTAGCAATCTTTGAGCAACAATAATTAATAATATTAAAAATACTATATAATTTTTATGAAATATAATGTAATTTTTGCATTATACAGTATGCATCTTATTTGACTGTATTTAAGAAAAACAGATCTAAACGTACTCAAGTTAGACTAAAACAAACAATTAAAAAAAAATCCCTCAGTTGCTGTCTCTTGACCCCACATGGTATAAAAACAAGAGGCGGGGTGTAAAAATAGGGTGGCTGTGATTGGCTGTCGTGTTTGAGACCCCTGATGATTGGGAGTTGTTCCCAGGGGGCGGCAGACAGGCGTTTGTGCGATGAGAAGCCCTCGGGGACCGCTTTGCTTTTTTACAAGCAAAACAACTTTGTGCCTGAGTATACCCCACGGGGTTATTGTGTAGGTATTAGGGAACAGCAAACACAGAGAGAAGGATTTGCTGACTTCCTTTTCTACATTACCTTTGGACGGAGAAGCTAAACTCTCCTTTGGCAGCTTCTGAGTACACTTGCGGCAGAGTGAAAATGTGCTTTCCAGATATTATCCACCATCAAAGACAAAGACAGAGTTTATTTTAAATATTTTAAACATAGTAAAAATAACATTCTGTTAAAAAAGCAACAAAAGCAGAAAAAAATTACAATTAAAAAAAGTTTTTTACATTTAATTAATATTCTATTAATAATATAATATTAAAAGTATTACATTTTGATTGTTTTGACTTTAATCACTAAGAAACGACCCAGAACAACTTAACCAACTTAGCCACACCCTAGTAACCGTACAGCAATGTAACAAAAAGTCTTGATACTTTAGTAACTGCATAGCAACACCCTAGCAACCACCCAGAACAACCTACCTCACTTAGCAAGACAGTGATATCCTAAAGATTCAGAACACTTATATTTTAATAACTGCATAGCAACACCCCAACCCACTTAGCAACACCCTAGTAACTGTACAGCAATGTCACAAAAATTATTGATACTTTAGTAACTGCATAGCAACATCTTAGCAACCACCCAGAACACTCTACCTCACTTAGCAAGAAAGTGATATCCTAAACATTCAGAACACTTATATTTTATTAACTGCATAGCAACACTCTAACCCACTTAGCAACACCCTAGTAACCATATAGCAATGTTTTGAACACTCTTGATACTTTAGTAACTGCTCAGCAAATCCCTTGCAACCACCCAGAACACTCTAACCCACTTTGCAAGACAGTGATATTCTAAACATTTAGAACACTTATATTTTAATAACTGCATAGCAACACCCTAGTAACCATATAGCAATGTTTTTGAACACTCTTGATACTTTAGTTACTGCACAGCAAATCCCTAGCAACCACCTAGAAAACTCTAACCCACTTTTTCAAGACAGTGATATTCTAAACATTCAGAACACTTTAGAGACCACATAGCAACACGCTAGCAACCACCCAGAAAAACATAACCCACTTAGCAAACACCCTAGTAACCACACAATAACATCCCAAACATTCATTTATTTTAGCAACCACTCAGAACACCCTAGTAACCACACAGCAGTGTTCTACACATTCATAACTTCATTAACCAATGCATAGTGGCAACCACCCAAAACACCCTGAATGACCCCCTTAGAAATAGCCTATCAAAAACATAGCAACATCTAAACATTCAGAACACCTTCGCAACTGCATAGCAACCACCCAGCAGTCCCTAACCAACTTAGCAACACCCTAGCAACCACATAGCAACATATTAATCACTATGAAGCACAGAAATATATATATTTATATATAATGCATAATATATAATAATAAAATATATCATATATATTATTTTGTTTGGTAAGTAGTTAGCAAGATTATTCAAAATTATGCTCACTCAGTTAGTTATTATTGCAAAATAACCCCCTTGAAGGTGATTCACTCTTCCAATTCCATAACATACCTTGTTGTACTCATTTTAATTTGCAATGCACAATAAAATGTAGTTCACACTGAGACCTAAATACAATATTAGAAGAAGTGAAAACTCCAAAGACCACCACATCAGTTTGGCACGCCGCTAACGAATGCTAGCCGTGCCAGCAGTGTGACTGACAGCAAGAGCCACTGGACGGATTAATTAGCATATAATGCTATTTAAGGCCCAAGCATCTGTGCCTCTGCAAGTTAGCACACATCCAGTGCCACAGCTATCACCACCATCCACTCGCAGCCACAGAGTTCTGGCCGAGTCCTTCCTGTCAGACAGCTGCTAATCACCCGCTCTCATAACTGAAACGGAGGTGTAAGATTGCGCAGGTGGTTGCGTGTGTTTGCGAGTTTGTGGAATGACTGAACTTGGTGATGCAAAGCTGCTACTGAGGCCATTTTATTCTGAAACATCTGTCTGTTTTGGATCTTTAAAGACAAACTTGCCCAAGGCATTTCTTTTAAGAAAAAGTAACTCAGCATGTTGGACATCTTTTTTTGATCTAAGAAAGAGAGAACGCTGTGATCTTCCTTTGGATCTGGTGGTTTTTCCCCGGCCGTGTCATTTTCCAAAGAGCCATTTATAACCATAACTTCATATATGATACGCACAGATACAGAGTGAGCTCCAAAAAGAATCGAATTGGATGTGTTTTTGAATCTTGACATATGCAATGCATCTGAATATTTCATTTAAATTTTATTTAATGCACTTTTATTGCATGCAACTTCATATATATATATATATATACATATATTATTTTTATTTTAATTCTTATGCAACTGGATATTTAAAATTTTATTTTATTAAATTTTATTATTTTAATTTATGAGGCTGTTTAAGTTTATTTTGTGTTATTGTTTTTTATTTTATGTTATTTAATTTTTTATTAAAGTGAAAATATCAATTTTTATTTGATTTAAATGTATTACTTAAATGCATGCTACTGTACATTTAACATTATTGGTTTATTTTATTTTATATTATTTTAAACTGACTTTCTGGAGGAGTTAAAAACAGGCACTTCATTTCACCTCATTTCTACATATGGCAAATAACTTGACGTGGTTTATGTAAATCATTAAGGTTTTAAAGTCACGTTTACATAGCAGACTCTTTAATTTAATAACTTCTTGACCAGCTGCTTGATTCATTGAGGTTTTGTTCAGGAGCATCTGTGGCCATTACTGTTAAGAACATATTACCTTTCATACTGCAAGAGCTTTTCACTCTTCCTGAATGAATAAAGCTGCCTGACCCATATTTGTCAATCTCATTTGCAGGAAAGCACAAGGTAACCTTAATAATAAAGTGCTCGCTGAGAACAATGTGAAGCCTGGAACTCAAACTCTCAGGGCGACACATACTCACAGGGTTGTTGAATTTCTTTCCTAATGACTATGCAGTCTGAGTTATGGCCAAGGTCCCATCAACTTCCTCGGGAAAGGAGAAAAAAACGAAATACACTATTAGACGTCCATCTGGAAATGTAATGCGTTGGACTTCTGTGCAGTTCTTGGTGAATTACCCCTTAAACCATTATGGTTTACCATAATTCTTGCCAAATACAAGACTGCTGCTGTGTTCCTTTTAAACTGATATTATAGCACTGAAAAATCATATTTTGCAGCAGCCAATCTGTAGTATTGTGAAATAAAAAGTTATGTCAAGTCAAACGCAAACTGTTAATAGCATAAAAGAGCCCTTTCATTATTTATGGCAGCATGAATGAAAAATGGTTGTTAAAAATGTAAATATTTAGTTTTCTGAATACATACTGTACAAAAGGTCAGGGGTTATTATCAATATTATTCATATTTGGAAATAAATTAATACTTTTATTGAGTAATGATGCATTTGGAAGCAACTACAAAAATATTACTATAAATATGGTTTATTGAAATAGCTAATAATGTTTTGCTAATGCGTAGATAGATACTGTAGATGCTTTTTGAAATTTAAATTAAAAATGTATATGTATATATATATATATATATATATATTTAAATTTTTTTTTAAATATATGTACTTTTCCCCCTAATTTCAAATTTCCAAGATTAAATACAAAAAATAAAAATCTCACATTTTCTGTGTGTTCTCGTATGTTTTGACCCTAATGTAGGCTACATTACAACAATAAAATCTGCTCCAGAATAAAAGTCCAATATTTATGCTCTTGAATTTCCTTCTGTTTTCTCAAGGTGTAAAATATGGATGTTCAAGGAACTTAATTGAAAAGAGACATGTTGTTTAGACTTGTAGATCATGTATGTAAACATCATTAGCTTTTTGAACTTGTTCAGTGAAGTAAAACTGCCAGGCTAATTAAAGGCTGTGGAACAGGCTCTGGCTCCAACGGCGGCGTGTTTTCCTGAGCGCGAGGTAGGGTTCTGAGCGTGTGGGGCCGCAACTTATCATTTGCCTGTCAAGGGAGGTAAATTGAACCCTTGGCAGGGCATGGTGATGGGTCAACAGACACAATTCGTCCACCATCAACCACTTTCAAGCTGGATCCGGCAAGCGAGCGAGGGGAGAGAGCTACTGTCAATCAAACAGTGTGACGATCATTACTGGTTTGCAGTGAAGCAGAAAAACACGGTAATAAACAGGTCAGGCTGACTCCATCGGGCCGCTCGCACCGCTCAACAAGGGCGTAGCCCTGTGGCCTCACCGGCATCAAATCTCCGTCTTCCTGTTTGACCCCATTACTAGAGCATGATGGGCCTGCCTGTCACCGCGCCGAATGCAACAGTCCGACGCACTGAATCACTCTTCCCGACAGGTAAGCCGCGGCATCATTTATTTCAGCCCCCAGCTACGCTCGACTTCCTATGGTGACGGAGCATCTTTAACGCAGCACAATACAGAAACCCTCCATGGTTGCTTTTGCAGACACTCTCGCCGGAAGATGACAGGAAACTGCGATCTGGAACGACAGAGCATTGGGGGGAAAAAAGTTGCGTCAGGTGCTTATGTTAGCGGTGATTTGATAAAGGTGGGCCTCATTTGCTCTCCAGCGAGGTGTGAATCTGCTGTCTATTCAGAAGACACCTGCATAGACACCTAATGCTCCCTGTCAGACACACTTTGCATGGCATACATGAACAGAATGATTCCAGCCATGATTAAACCACCAAGCCGTACTTTATGGACAATGCTGGGAGTAGGGAATGTTCGCAGTAGCTGGAATTACTTTTGCATGTTGGAGTTGAGCAAAAATTTGTATTTAATTGAATTTAACTTATATGTAATATTTTAATGCAAAGAAGTTGAATTACATATATATACTTATTTTTAAAAAATACTTTTATGTAGCAAGGATTCATAAAATGTATAATTAAGTTCTATAGGATATTTTATGTATATAAAAAATATGTTATTTTGACCATTATTATTCATCAAAGAATACAGGGGAAAAAAAACTTTCTTGACAATCAAATCAGTATAATTTTATACTGTATAAAAATTATATCAAAATAATTTTTAAAGGATTGTGTGACACCGAAGACTGGAGTAATGATGCTGAGTACAGTATAATGCAAAGTGTCTGTGATAACAAGTAAAACTATTTTACATTTCTATTATTTAATGCATTTTTTTCATTCATAAATTGGACAAAATGTGTTATCAAGCATTATCTGACAATCATGCAAACAGCACTGTGTTCTTCAGCAGAAATATTTATCATAAGTATACATTTTTCCATATTCTTTTCCACCCAAAAATCATTTCCAAACATAATTTTGTAATGGAAATATGGATAAAAAATAATACATAAATAAAAAACTTAAAATAAAATCACAGTCTCCATTAATTGACCCCATATTAAATTGTAATATTTCACAATTTTATTGTTTTTTTTGACTATATAAATGCAGATTTGGTGAGCATAAGAAACAACTAACACCACACTAACAGTAGTGTGTATGTATACACACACACACACACACACACACACATATATATATATATATATAAGTGTGTGTGTGTGCGTAAATTTCCCTTTAATATGTAGTATTTTCTCCTGCTTCAAGCACTCATTAAAGAGAAATTGATTCAGATCAATTACCCACAGCTCCTTCATCTATACAGGCATGGCATTTAATGTATTATGAACACAAACAATGCATGCTGCTGTACACCTCTGTGCTGTGTCTGTTTTTATTTGAATTTGCCTTTGGTCTCAGCTTCGCCTTTGAGGATTAGAGGCGGACGGAAGAAGGGGCAGGTTTGTTGCTGCACTAGTGCATAATAAGAGTCGCGTCTATGGCATCCAACTCTACAAAGGCTCCAGATCTAAATGCTATGCAGTATATATGCATTCCTAGTACAAACACAGGCAGAGACTAGAGCCCAGGCGTTTGATCCTGAACCGCTGTGTTCCCTTTCATCTAGTTCAAACTTTCCAAAACTGTCCCCGTGACTTTCCTCACAGAGCAGGTCTGATTACAACTTGTGATGCTTCTCCAGCCACAGGTGCACAGGAGATCCATCTGCCTCATCCTAATATTCAAGGCCTTTGTTGTTAGGTCATTAAGCTTGCCAAAGGTACTCTCAAAATTTTCCAGTTGTTTTGAGGCACTGTTGGTGCTTTACAGTCATATCTCACACTTAAAGAGTAATAGAAATTCTCATTATTTACTCACCCTCATGTCAGTCCAAAACAATTGCTGTTGTTTTCTGAGAAATGTAAGAGAATTTAAAGCAGTTTAATTAAGTGCAGTAGCCATTTAAATATTCCTGTGCAATCCAATGGGTAATACAGTTCACTAAGCATGCATTTTTGGCTTTAAACAACATTGCTTTTAGATATGCTTAGGAAACAATTCCCTGACCATGTAAAAACAATGACCATCAAACTGTCGACTATTTAAAATGGAAAAAGGTCATAGATGATTTTTAGCTTGTTCAAGTACAGAGGAAAGCATGTGAACTTGCCCTTTTGATGTCATGTTAATCAAACCAGACGACAACAGACTTTTTCAATAAACTTCATTTGACAACTAATCAATCAATCAATTCAAGCCTTTATAAACTCTTACTCAATTATAAATACATACACAAGTTGAATATTTGTGATCTAATCACGGAACCATGAAATACATGTGACCTCTTGTAAAGTGGAGAATTAATCTTTTAAAAAAGTCTGTGCAACTACATGGTTATTCATACTTGTAATATTGATTTTTACAACATGCCAATTTGTTAATTTAATTCTCTTTTAGATATGATTTCTATTGAAAATGTATTTGTTGAACTGAACAAAGCCTACCAATGGATGGCAAGCGGCTTCTTTCATGAGTGAATTCATTAAATCTTTCATGAGACCGAACTGATTTGTTCAAAAACAATCTACAAACAAAATCAATGACTGCCATTCGTACAACAGAATCAGTTCTCAGAATCCCCCCCAAAATGGTGAAGAACAAGTGAAACAAGTAAATCGGTGATCATTTCCAATACTCAATCAATTCTTTCAATCACATAGTTTCATTCAGAAACATACTAAAAGTTCTGACTTCCTTTATGAGTGAAATTAATAATTAATGATTTGTTCCAAAATATGCTTTTAGAAATGAAACAAGTGACTGTCTTTTTTAAGCGAATCACTGAGCCATTTCAAAAACATAATTGGTTAATTAAAAAATGTTGATTTAGGAAGAGAAAAGAGTGAGTCACTGTCTGAAACCACATATGTAGAAAACTCTAGAAGAGTGCAACCTTAAACAGTAGTGAGAGAAAAGACAGCAGAGAAACCTCTGTGCTAGAGAGCACAGGTCCAAGTTATTCCAAGTCATACTGCTGATTGTAATAAAGAGAATGTTTCCAAGTCTCTTTGTCAAAGTGCGTTTGGAGATACCTGATCATTGAAGGTCTCCATTGTGGGTCTCAGTACCATCTGCCTCTTGAACACAGGGTCAGAAGTCACTACTATCACAGAGTCACATTTTAAGAATCACTTTGGAGAAGTTGTGTTGACATCTGCCAACTGGGTCTGAATGTGGAGGTAAGCACCACAGAGCAACTGCCTGTTCTAGTACACATTAATTTAGAAAACCACAGAAATTCAATGTTGCAAACTTCAGGAACTAGAGAAGGAGGATAGAGCAAAGACAGAGGTCACCACTCCCTTTGGATTGTTTGAATGGACAAGGATGCTATTCAGACTCTGTAATGCTCCTGCAACATTTCAGCATCTGATGGGAATGGTGCTCGCTCGGCAATCTAACTTTTGACATACTGCTTATCTACATGGATTATATTATCGTCTTTTCGAAAGTAATTGACAGCATGGTTTTACACTAAACCCAGAAAGTGCTTCCTTTTGAAACCTGAAGTGAAATTCTTGGGTTATCTAATTTCCTCCCAGGGAATAAAGGTGGGTGGAGAGAAAACTCAGGCGTTGGAAACATGGCCTGCAACCATGAATGTCAAAGAGTTAAGACAGGTCCTTGGATTTATGAGTTACTACAGAAGATTTGTTCTTGGTTTTGCTCAGTTAGCGTGACCACTTCATGCCCTGGTTGGTAAAGGAGGGAAGAACCGGACAACTGTAAACTGTAAACAACTCTAAACTGGACAACAGAGTGTCAGACCGCATTCGACTCAAGCAGTGTTTAATCACTCCGCTAGTCCTAGTCAGATTTTAGTCAGTCTTTTGTGCTTACAACTGATAGGAGCTTGCATGGTCTTAGGGTCGTGCTGAGCCAAAGAAAAGGAGGAGGTGCTGAGCTTGTGATCGCGTATGCAAGTCAAGGTCTTTGTGGGTCAGAGAAGAACAATCAAAATTACAGTGCTTTCAAACTAGAGCTGCTAGCCTTAAAATGGGCTGTTACCAAAAAGTTCAAAGAATACTTGATCTTGAGTTCTCTGTGATCACAACCCTTTTCGTTACTTAGAAACAGAGAATTTAGGAGCAGTCGAACAACAGTGGATGGCTCAGTTGTCTGAGTTTGATTTTGAGGTCTACTACAAACCTGGACGACAAAACAAAAAAGCAGATGTGCTATCAAGGATCCTGTTAATCGAGGATCCTGAGCAGAAGGACTCTGCTAATGACTTCATTAAGATGAACTCAGAGGAAGTGTGCACATGCTTATGGCCAGCCATACTAGCATCAAGGGTTTGTGACAAGGAAAGTTTCTGGATATACTGTAGCTGGAGTGATATAGAAGAGCAACAAAAGATAGACCCTCAAATAGCTCTACCGTGCTGTCCAGTTGAGCAACACAACATTGATGCTGATTTAAAAATCTAAAGAACGCTTGTGTTACAAAGTGTACAAGCGTCAGCATTATCCTTGTGGCCATTTTAGAGAGAGCAAACTGGAGCACATGAGACGGCACTACTACTGGCCAACAATGAGTAAGGATGTTCAAAGCTGGGTCCAGGACTAAGAGATGTTCTCTCGCGAAGGACGTATTTCCTAAAATAAGAGCTCAGATGAGGTGCACTAACGCTGAAAGTCCTTGCTATGGATTATTTAGTCTTGGAGGAATCTGTGGGAGGATATGAAAATGCCCTCATCTTAACTGACATGTTCACCCTTTTCACTGTAGCAGTGCCAACCAGAAATCAGTCTCCCCACACCACTGCAAAAGTCCTTGTGCAGCATTGGTTTATTCATTATGGCTGTCCTGCCCGACTACATTTCGACCAAGGTTGATGTTTCAAAGCCAACATCATCAAAGAATTGTGTAAAGTCTATGAAATCTGAAAGAGTCGCAACACTCCGTATCACCCCCAGGGTAATTTCCAGTGTGAGAGATTCAATAGAACCATGCATGACATGCTAAGGACGTAAAGAATTAGAATTGGAAACCGTACCTACCCGATGGATATCCTTAATGGTAGAGATTTGGAGGAGAGTGGAGTTGACAATCTCGGTAACTGGGTACAAAACAATCACGGCAGATTGAAGATAGCTGTTGAAGTAGCCAACTCTGCAGCACAGGAAGCCTTGAGATGAAGAACAAGAGCTTATGATCACAGATCTCATAGCACACTAATGAGACCTGGTGACCGTGTTCTTTTACAGAATCATTCACATAGGGGAAGGAAGAAGATACAAGGTTACTGGGAACTTTTGCCTTTACACTGCAGTAAAAAAGAATCACGCAGATACTCCAGTTTACACAATTCGTCCAGAGAAAGCGGGTCCATGTAAAACTGTAGATATGCATGAACTCAGGCATTACCATGACACGCCTAGAAATGAATCTAAAGCGTGCACTGATTCAGAAGATCCTGATGTTATTGCAGTCCTTGTTGTTACATTAGCACTAGCTACACCCCTAGAAACACAAGGTAGAAGGGAAATTGGAGTTGAATCAGATACAGGGACCATGACAGTGAGATGTCAGCTGATGATTCAGGAGATCAGTCGGTTCTTGAGTCCATACATTCAGGTGGTTCCGAAGCTGAAGGTGAAAATAAAAGTATTCCCGAACATACTCTCTTAAGACTAATACTTTTCATCTAAATAAATACTTCTGTTTAGTTGAACTAAAACTGTGTAAGTTATCTTGAATCCCTTATACTAATGAGTGGGGCCGTCTCACCTATTCTGTTAGATCTTGGGAGGGTGGGTTTTTCTGAGCTTCTTGCACACTCACACAGTTCAGGCTACCACCTTGAATAAAGTCCTGGAGCCCACCTTACCTTATCTGTAGCTCCACATAGCACCAACCACCTGTTATACTGAGACCTAAAGCATTGGGTGGGGGACTCGGATCCTGTTTCTCACTCAGTCTTCCTTAATTAAGAGTTTAATATGCCCCAAAAGGCAGTGGCTTAATTGCCCTCCACCACACATACATTAAGCAAAAAATTACTTTATGAAATGCAACCTTGAACCATGAAATATGTAGTATTTGGTATATGTGTAGTAATGAATGAGTTGCATTTAACGGCATCGATTTCTCAGTGACTTTACAAGCAAATAAATGAATTGCTGCCAAAGCCCAATTGATTGAGAAAAAGCAAAAATGCCCCACCCTTTGGATGGGGCTGAGAAATGACCCTAAGAACTCGCCATTTCATAAAGCTCAACCGTTATGCTATGCTTTCCAACAACACTAAATAATTTTAAAGCAGGTGTAATGCGTTTGTAAGTGCAAAAACCCACATGACTTTAAAAGTCACCCCATTCATCGCCATTTAAACATGCTTTCCCGTAGTCCTCGGTTAAGGTCCTCAAAATCCAATCAACGTGTCAGTGAAATGGCTCTTCATCTGCGGAGATTAAGAGCGCCTCTATTACCTCCGTTTTAGCCGTAGACCCGGCACACATTTCTGCACAGCTATTAGTAACACCTGGAGTCTTTCACATTAGTTGAGGATCTGGCATCATAAATTCCGGCCTATTAATGATTATTCTGACTTCCTGGGATAAATGGCTCAATGTTTTTGATAATGAAAATATACACTCTGCTCAGAGAGCCCGTTCCTGCACTCACATTACCTTTGTGATGTACTTCATGGTTGATCATATCAGACGACGTCATAACTTTTACCAAGATGGACTTATTAACTCAGGAATGCATTTCAGAGAGTCTGAGATTCTTCAAGCTTAAAGTCCCTGATTTAATGAAAGGTACTTACTGTCTCTGTACTTTATTTGAAATGATTCTCTGCCGCTTTTAAATTGGAAAAACGTCAAAAGGTTTCATTGTGGAGTCGAACATGTGAAATACGGCCTCTTCTATGTGTAGTTAATTTTGGGAGCTCATTTACAGTGTCATTTATGATAAAATCTTCATATTGGATCTCATGTCAGAATATGCTACAGCTGTGAACAAGAATCATGGATGAGGATTTATGAGAAACCAGACGTTTTTAATAGTTGAGTTAGGCTGACCAGCTAAACCAGAGGTCACCAATTAGCAAACCGCCTTCTGGATACAGACCCAAGACATATTCCACAAGGACCGAATCATTTATCATAAATTAATATTATTTTTGTACAAACATGGAAATGGAGCGTCTGAAACAGTATATTTGCAGTGCTAAGCAGAAATACGATGTCTAGTATGTTACTGATTCCAAATTGCATGGCAAAAAAGTAGTTATTAACATAATCCATTACATTACACATTTTAGGCAATGCTTTTGATTACTTTTTACTAGTGCTGGGCAATAAGTAATCACGATCAATCGTATCCAAAAGAAAAATGTTTTTGTGTACATACAGTAAAAACGTGTGTGTACTGTGAATCATGGCCCAGCACTACTTCTTACATAACATGTTGATAACATTAATTTAAACTGGAAATATAAATGAAAAAGTACAAAGGTAAAGACTATATATTATATTGTTTGTTATTATCAACAGGAATTGCATTAAACTGGGATTCATGAAGGAATTGCATGCGTTTTGTGAGTTTTACGAAAAGCTAATAAATGGTGTCATAAAATTGTAAAATAAAATAAAAAATCTAAATAACAACAACTAAAGTTAAACAATTATAATAAAGAAATATTTTATTTGTTTACCTGCATGCCATATGACCACTAACTATGTCAGAGAATCACAAACATGCAAATTTGTTATTATAAAAAAAATAAATAAAATGATTAAATTATTGCTTGGAAAAAAATCTAAACAAAATTTGAGAAACAAGAAGAACTTGTGCAGTAAAAAAAGACAAAACCCTCCAAAATGTAGGTGAAAAAAGAAGATTTAGTGAGAAAAAAATATTTAGTGAGAATTTTTAGGGATAATTTTTTGCTATGTTTGTGAGTATTCAGTAATAATTAAAAAAATTTGGAGTCTGATTATGTAATCCAAATTACAAATAGGTAAATCAGTTCCTTACAGCACTTTATATGTAACATACAGTAAATCTATAAAAACAGATTTGACTATTTATGATTTAGAATATCGTACATGTTCATGCAACATTGGCAAATACTTGAGTAAACTAAAGTTCATGGAAAAAACAATCAATGATCTTACTCCTTTTCTAAACTTCTTAAAGGGTGCAGAAAAAATAGGAAGACGTGTAATTTAACTAGCTGCATATTTTCTGCTTCTAGTACATTAACTGCCATGGCTGTGAACTGGCAAAAAACGTGAAAAGCAAATAAACAAACTAATAAACAAAACACATTTATTTGGGTACAAGCCCACAAACTCAGGAGCTTTTTGTATTGCATTATGGGTAGAGCCAAACTAAACGTAGTGATTTTATATTACATTGGAACAGAATCTGAAACACCACTGTGGAAAATAACCACACTTTGGGTTCTACCTCATGACTGGCAGCGGTGTGCAAGAGGGACTCCAACATTTTCCAGAATTATATGTGGCTCGTATCATGAAAATTGATTAGTTCAGGGAAAAATGTGACACCAGTTAATCGAGACCTTAAATAAAAGATATAATTCACAGGGCATGCTGAAAATTGTCACTCTCAGCGCTTTTATGACTGTGCCAGCCTTTATGACTTCAAAGAAAATGTCACTGGCAGCAAATGACGTTCTACTGAATAACGTCGTTACGGGGAGGAAGACATTTAAAACTTGACGGGCTCTTCAATGGAGGGAGTACTTCTGCTGAACATACATTTTCTCCAGCCGAAGAGGCTAGACAAAGATACCATGACCCTCGTTTTCTGTCATGTTCACATTTAAAATGAGCTTCTGCAAGGTAATTTCTACCTTCCAGAGCTTATCAGCCAGCTCCTCCTAAATTAAGAAGCATTGGCTCTGGGAATCCAGATGACCATCTCATTTATTAAGTGTCATGCAGGGATCTGTACCCAGCTTAAACCTGCCTAAGATGCCCAAGCTACAGTAGTCATGTTGGTCCATTTAATGCCTGTAGAGGGTTTTTAGGCAAATGTCAACTGAGCAGACTGGAAGATTTACTTAAACTGTCTGGGACTGCCTTACAGTGGCTGCGGTCTTATTTTACTGACCATTCCCAGTTTGTTTCTATGGGTGGTTATAGGTGTGAGATTTGCTCTGTCTCAACTTGTGTCCCTCAGGGTTCGGTCTTAGGCCCGTTACTTTTTAACATTTATTTGTTGCCTTTAGGCCACCTTCTGATTCTAGGTGACTGCTTTGGATGTCCACATTCGACCGAAGAACCTTGTTAATCTGTTTTTAATTCTATTAAAATATTTGTACATTATTAATAGAGTTTTACTTACTTAAAATTTATTTTAAGTATTTGCATTAGTAGTAAGTATTTTAAAGTATTTAAGTAGTACATTTTAGAGGGGGAAAGACATATTTTCAAATTTGGTGCAGCAGAATTATTTGAACAAATTATAAAGTAACTATTACAATTTCACACTATTAACAACATTGGTTCTCACCGTTTGAGAACAGCACTTTATTACACATTACTAACAACTGCTCACTTCACTTTTGTACTTGCTTTGCAGACATAAACTTGCAAAACAGCTTTCACAATCTTTCACAAAATAATTTTAACCATTGATTTGAATGTCAAAACAAACTGTGAATGTGTGATAGCCTTCAAAAAACAAACAAAACATCGTAAAAAAAGTACACACAACTTCCTAGAATGCAATTTTGTGTTGTACTGCAATCAAGTAAATTCTACTTCATGTCATGCCAATTTCATTTAAATACCAGCTCAAGAAGTATCATGTTTCAGTTGCTCCTCTGATTTGTAGAATTCTTAATTCATATTTTATATACTGTAAATTGATGCTGTGTTCTGTTCTATTGTTTCAATTACTTCAGGATATAATTAAGTGCAAGATGTTGTACTCTACAACGCTGACAAACAACAGAATAATAAGAGAACCAACTCCTTGATTATCTTCGTATTAGTCCACAATCTGAATCTGAAACTTTTCCTCTTTAAATGCTAATCTTTCCCTCCCAATCTCTGCCTAATCTTCTACATCTAATTACTATGATACAGTTGATAAAATACTACTGCTAGGTTTCCATCAGAAGCTTGTACACAATTAGTGTAGACACAGAAAATAAATCAATATTCCCAATTCAACTGTAAAAAACAATTAAGGAAAGTGGCCTGGCTGCGAAAATAACAGTGAATAATAGTTATTAACCACTTCACAATCCACCACGGAGAGCCATACCCAGAATGCATCTGGCTCAAGTGCATGACTGCAGCTAATACCAGACGCATGACAGAGGTGACAGATGCCAATAAAGCCTTTCAGAAACATGTGTGTGGAATTGAGAGATTTAATGAAAAACAAAGCGAAGTAAGTCTTGGCCGAACCTGAACATGGAAAGTTGGGTGAGGTTGTACGGATGTGGCACATACGAAACAAGCCACGTACAAGGTCATGCTTATTCTCTTGCATTTCCTGGAGTCTGGATAAAAACACTCGCCCTCTATTGTTTTACTAGAATCTTTTTGCGTTTCTCTACCGGCCATTCACTCATCAACTTACGGGGAGATGAATTACACAATGCGTGACACTTGTGTTTTTCAACAAGTTCAGCAATGACATTACACGCTTTCTAAGGTCAGAGGAGAAACCCTGGAATAAGAATAATTAAACACTTCCTTGCTTTCAGCAAATTTGTACCTGCAATAACATGGCACTAAAGTTTAAAAGCAAATGCAAGAAGAAAACCCTACTAAATTTGCCATTAGTTTTGAAAATAGCAACACTTAAACTTTCTAATTCATCAGAAATTATCACTACAATGCCTTACTACAACAACAACACCATTTCATAATTTTCATTTTATAGAATAATGACCCATAAAATACCCACTTTTAGACTATAATACTTCATTTATTAGAATATATATGAAACTTAAAGAAACATTTCTACTTGAAGAAACGATCCTCTTTTTGTTTGGTAGAGATAATCTGTTTTACTTCTTTACACCAGTGAAAGATGAGACTGACTTCAGAGGCAGGAATGTAATAAATGTTCATCCTCCCATATCATAAAATCTTGTCGTCTCTGCTTGTGAACGGTGACGGACACACAAAGAAGAGCAAAGTGAGTCTATTAATAGGAAAACTACCCTCATTAAAGGTTTCGGCTTATTTTAGGAGCAGGATGAAGACCCATAAACCTCTTCATGATAATCACAGTATTTATTTCAATGTTAGCACCTTATAAAATAAAAAGAGGGGAAAAAATGGGAAAAAATGGATTAAAGGAGATTTCACACCAAAATAATGAAATGCATGCATAAAAATAGTAATAGAAGTTTTATATAATATAATGTTTTATAGTTCATTTTAGATATAATTTTTAAAAAGTTATTAGAAAATAAATATTAAATTAAATACTGAAATAGTTATGTTCTTTTATTTTGATCAAAAAAGAAAAAACAACAACGTTTAGTCAAGTTAGATATATATTTTTTTAATTATATAAATATTAAATATAAATTTATATATTGTATGCATAATACAGTCAAAACAAATTAAATAAATTTGTTAATTTATTAATTTTGATTTTTGAGGTACAAATATAACCAGTTTATGAGTAATCTAAACAATTCAAAACTCACAGCATCTCTACATCCAAGTTTTATGAAGTGACTGAGTTGATTGTACCTGTAAGTGAGATTTATTGTGACCCTTAGCTACTGTGGGGTAACCACCGTCTGGGATCTCCTCACCAGCCCTGCAAACACGCTCAATGTTGGTATTACTTTGATGCCAGAACTCCAACTTTTATTGGCCAAAAACCTGCATTACTGGATGGCCACACTGCATGACACACCACAGTTTTTGCTCCGAGACTGTATGAATATTTCAGCCTGTCAATTAGCCAACGGATCATTTGGCTTTCCAGAGAAAGTAAACAGACATAACATCGCACACAAACATGGTTTTACAGGCTCCGAAACGCAAACGCAGCCTGTGGAAATACACGCCATTGACACGATCATCAGGCCATGATGTCAATAAAAACTCCTTCGTGTAAACATTACTTTTGGACTGTGAGAGAATGTCGGACAAGGGAATGTTTAGTAATGTGTTTGGATCTGGTGACATTGCTAGCACTGAAACCAAAAAGTATATTTAGTCATAAAGGGTCAGACAAATATCTTAAATATTTCCAGTCGTGTACGGTTTTAAGTGTGCTTTTTCACAAAACATTAGCAGATTGTTTATGTCTCACCGCTAGGCTAAGCGATCGCTTCAGTTGTGTTCCAGTCTGTTTCTGAGGCTCTAACTTTAGCTAAAGAGTGGCTTGCCAAAGGAATATGTTGAACATGGCTCATGCTGTATATCAATATTTCACTTAAACGGTACCAAAATGAAAAATTTGTCATTAATCACTCACCCCTCACCTGTAAAAGCTTAGTTCGTCTTCGGAACACAATTTATGATATTTTAGATGAAAACCAGGAGGCTTGTGACTGTCCCATTCACTGCCTAGTAAATAACACTGTCAAGGTCCAGAAAAGTATGAAAGACATTATCAAAATCTGCCTTGGGCGCTTCTATCTGAAAGTTATGAAGTGATGAGAATACTTTTCTGGACCTTGACAGTGTAACTCTTTAATGCTGATTTTAGCAACGTCACCACAGGTTCATGGCAGGTTCAGAACAGGTTCGATGTGACATGCGATAAAATACTTTTTGCCTAGTTTTTGTCCTAACTAGCTGTGACTGTGCACATGAAATTTCTAACAGCAGATACTTTACCTTGAAAATCAAAGCAAAGATGTCCGCTAAAACTGAACTCTGAACCAACAACTTTATTCCATAAAATAGATGTTATCAGGCCCTCAGTATATACATTTAATGATGCTTAAAAGCTTTAATAGTTAGATTATAAACATGAACTGTCCATTTCGTTACGAATGCAGCACACTTCCAGAGAGAGCCCCGCCCACACCTGCTTCCGATTGGCTGTGATATTTGATTGATTCTGTCGGTTCACATCTGGTGTGTTGTTTCACCTGTAGTTAATTTTTCACTACAGATGCTTGAGGCCTGGATAGGTGTTTTTCTCATTCTGTCTCCTGCTCTTCTGAATCTTTTGTTAATATTATTCACACTTTAAACTCATCTTCTGTTTTATTTCTGACTCTCTCTCTGGTAATAGATTTGCTGTGTAAGAGTGAGGTGGCGATCAGACTCCGCTGGGGGCTTCGTTAGTTAAAGGAATCCAGCAAATGGATTTCCATAATTCAGAAGAATCATGAAAAATTCAAAAAGTAAAGTTTGTTCAAAAGTGCTAAAATCTTCTCATGGGTCTTTTGCCTTATTTATTTGACATTTCCACATCTCTCAATTTTACTTGTGTTTTAGACATGTAAAATATACAAATAAGACCTACATTTTTTACAGTAATGATAATCTTATGTGAGTTACCATTTATAATAATGGGAAGCGAAAAAAAAAGACATTCAGATGCTTTCCAATAAGAATCTTTGATATAAACCATTTGTTAATGTAATAATATCCCAAGGGAAAATCCTTTAATAATAATAATAAATAAAAAAAGACATTATTCAAATAAAATACAAATATTTATGTGGAAATAGGTAAAAATAGCAATGTAAAGGGCAATAAGAAATAGGCTTAAAATCTAAGTCATCAAATCCTTTTTATGTTTTTCATTAGAAATTATTAACATGATTAATAAAACTTTAAGTTTCCAGTTATTTCAAACACTTATAAATATATGATTGTAAATATGAATAATACATTTTTACAATAAATGTAACATTAGTTGCATAGTGAAGTGAAATAACTGTTTTAGTTGTAAACAATTAGAAATGTTGACTTTGCAACCGATAAGTTGCAACACTAAAATGACTAAAACCAACTAATGCTAAACAGTATTTAAATTGAGAAAGAAATATATATGTTTTTAAAGATTTAAAAAATAACTGCAAACTGCACATCTAAAAACAAGAGCTACTTCAAATATTCCTAAATGCTAAAGCAGTACATAAATAATACTAAAACAACACTGAGCGCCATTTCAGTGGAAACAAGGTACGAGAAACTGTGAGAGAGAGAGAGACCCATGCAGTTCACACGTTATTCGGAGCAGGTATTTAGTGGTCAGAGCCCCTCGGGTTGCTGTCCTGTCACTGCCTCTTTGTGTCTCATGCAACTAAACCAACTGTCATAATTTCAAACAGGATTTACAGCAGTCAGACCGCAAAACATGAGCTCTAACCCGATCCAGACCTGCAAACGATCACCAGAAACTTAGCACAGGGAGAAAATCCCCAAACAAACGCTTTTATTAATGTCATCCAGCTCTCTGCTGGAGTTTTGGGTTCCTGGGAGAACATAAGTCTGATTTTGTGAAGCGTACTTGATTCCTTCCAAGTGGCAGACACATGGGCTGCTTAAATGTTTTACCGTTCACTTCTACATAGAAAATGACCTTTCAGAGTAAATCAGTCAAACATCCGATGGTTATAGACCTATAAAGAATATCAAATTTATTGGCAAATTATGAAACACATCTTTTATTGAAATTTGGGGGCAAGTTTCATTGAGGCGCCAGAACATTTTTCCAGTGACAATGCTCTCTGTTGAGTTTTAGTGCATTTTAAAGGAGCTTAACGATGACGTAAAGTCATTTTTTCTCCGTCCCCTCTCTCTCAATTGTGTTCTGTTGCCGAAAGCGTCTAATGAATCAAGTGACTTAAATGGGCCGCAGTGTTCACAGCGTTTACAGTTCTACAGGCGTGCGACTGGGTCAGAGTTTCTGCAGTGACACAATACACAGAATGCATTCACACAACGTAGGGTTTGTTGGGTAACCCCATTACTGTCTGAAACTATTTATTGGGACTGAGCTATGTTTGCTTGAGTCTTATGCAAGCAATAAACAAAAAAATATCTCAACCAATGGCATAAGCTTAGAGAGGAGCTCTCTGTTTGTCTGACCAATGAATGCTAGAAACAGCTGGAAAAGAGAGTTGGGAATGGGATCGGGATAAAAACAAATTATGAAAACAAATAAACCAAAACAGCAATAAAAATAGAACAAAATAAAAACTAAACGTCTACATAACACTAAAAACACATACATAAATGAGTAAGTACAGTAAGTGAGTGAATGAGGCCTACAAGGTCTACATTCAATAAATAAATACACACCTAGGTTACACGTATTAACCAATCAATCAATCAAAAATAAATTAATAAACAAATCTCAAACAAAGTCATGAATGAATAAATTAATGGATAAGGCCTAAAAGGTCTACATATCAGTGAAAATAAATCAATAAAACACTAATACAATTTATTAAATATCATTATGTATAATAATAAAAATAAAAATAATAGTTTAAAGTCTAAATTAAATTAAATTAATAAAAAATAAAATAAAATAAAATAAAATAAAATAAAATAAAATAAAATAAAATAAAATAAAATAAAATAAAATAAAATAAAATTAAATTGTACATTTTATCCATTCATTTTTTCCCTGAGTAATTTCTAACAGCTCATTCTGGTGTTAGAGCAACAGGAACGCACGTTTGCAATTCATATTAGTGCCACAAGTGGCTGAAAAATTACACACTTCACCTTTAAATTATCAGTTGACACAATGGTCTAATTAGTGAAAATTGATGTCAGTCTTCTATCTTACACACAGTCTGTTTACACAAGCGGTACTGTTTGCATGATACTAGCATCCGCTAAACCCAGCCTGAGGCCGTCATTATGCATGGAAAATCATTCCTTTTGGACAAATTCGCACTCATCTGTACGGCTGTAATCACATTTAAACAATTGGACATGCTGAGATCCTTCTTTCAAACAACGCAAAGCTCTTGTTTGGCTTTAACATCAGGCGTATCACCTGCCCTGGAAAACACGGTTGTTTAGTGACCCATCTTAAAGCATTTATAGTTCCATTTGAAAACTGCTTTTACTAATGTGGGTAATTGTAGCTTTAAATGAGACATACTTTTTACTCTTTGACAAGGTGACAGCGTTCGATGATGGCACACAATGGCAGCTAATGACTCCTTTGTTCCAGTAAATTGCGGGAATACTCATTACAGCTATTTTAAATGCGCCCAGTCTTAGAGCTTAAATTGGGCAGTACTTAACCTACTTAAACATAATAAAATGTCCCAGCTGCTGCGGTCCTTGGCAAACTTAGGCAAAGATGCACAACTTTGATCTCAGAAGTCAATTAAACACTTACTAAGATTTTAAAACTAGAGCAGGATCATTTTGCATTTGTTTAAAATGCCACATTTCTGCAGCACTGCAGAACGTTTTCTGTGGATGTTTATTCTCATGCATTTACAATGGAAGTCTGGGAAGCATAAATAAATGTTCAAATAAAATCCATCCTTAAAGTATAATACAACTATAATGCAAACCTTAGATGCATTACCATGAACTAAACAACTTGCCTAGCAGCCTTGATAAATTTTATCCAATATCTGCCAGTTTTTTCTTTTAGGTGGCAGAAGTTCAACCATCTAGAAGTGGATTATCTAAACAACTTTATGATTTACCCACATATACAGCTTGAATATTATAGAGCTTATTAATTATTATCAGACAGGTCAACCAATCCTTTTGACATCACCATGTCAATTTTGCATCAAGTTTTAAAAGCATATATATTTATCTTAATTATGGATGTAAAACTCTTAATTATGTGGTAAAAAGCAATAACTGAGCAATATTGGATAACTAAGCAATATTGTTTTAATATCTAATGTTTACCACAATAAATGTAAATAAATAAATAAATAAAAAAGATCTGTGCATTAGAACTAAATAATGTAGCTTAATAGACCATAGAAAGGTTAATAGTAACCTAACCAAACCAAAATACTGATATATATAGGCTTATAAAAAAAAAAAAAAAAACTTATTATTGAATAAAAAAATTACTTACTAATTACTAAATACTGTTTTTTACTAATTAGGTATTGGAAAAGGCTTTATGCACGCAAACACACGCATTTTATATATATATATATATATATATATATATATATATTTGCATAAAGCCTTTTCCAATACCTAATTATAATATATATATAATATATATTTATATATATATAAAGCATAATATTACAGACAAGCAGTTAATGTCAAACGGATATGTAACTGTAATATAACATAACAAAACATAATAGAAATCTGTCAATCAAATGAGTGAGAACCTTTAAACATCAGCAGGGAAGGATGACATCACCGATCTCTCAAAACATCACATTCACGTGCAGGTCCTGTAGTTTGTAAGTGACTAAGGTGTTCATCTTCTCCTCTTCTCCTTTAAAACACGGCAGATGCCAGGCGAAGTACCAAGATGCCACAGGCATTCGCAAACACACACGCTGCCGGTGAGAGTGGGTAGGTGGGTGAGGACGGGAGAGGATGAGATGCTCCCGCGGGGCAAGTCTGAGAGAGCAGGAGGGAGGGAGACGGGGATGACAGTGGGAGAGACTGAATATGACTGTGTAATATTCGCCGTGGGCCTCAGAGGCAGAGTCCTTATAACTGCCTGTAAAAGATGCAAATTTGGTGAAATTATCAGCTGTAGAGCCGCAGGCTGTTTTCCAGCGGCCCTCTCCCGGCCCCCCGGCCCCCGCGCTGGAGGAAGTATTAGAGCGAGGAGCAGAAAGAGGCAAAGTTCAGTTAGCTTGGGGCGAGCCCCTAACCAAACTCCTCCAATTGGGGACATATGAAGACTCCTTTTACTTGAAAGACCTCTTACGGCCCTCCACTGCTCCAACCAAACACAAGCAAATAGGAAATAGAGATGCAAAGAGCGGAGGAGAGAGCAAGTGCCAAGAAGAAGCAACTGGAAAGCAACCTTCAGGCGGGTTACAGAAATATTCATATGGCTGTAAGTTTGCATGGCTGCTTTACATGCTAGAGCCAAGAGGAAATACAAAGTCATGCTTACATACAGAGCGGAAAGCGTCCTAAACGAGGACGGGGTGTGTTTAAAGTTCAGATGAACTCAAATTCACCTTTTCAATGCAAGTTTAAGTCTCATCTCAGAAACATGTCAGATTAGGAAAGTAAAATGGGTTGCAAAAGGGTTTGTGTTGATTTAAACATGAGGCATCTCAACGTGCCTTGCTACTATTAATATTAGTGTTACTGTTTTAAAATGTTTGTTTATAGTGCACAAAAAGGCATGTCTTAATCAAAATCATCAACAAAATAATATAACATCTACTTTTCCTCACTGAATATCTTGTAAAATGGGTTGCAAAAAGGTTTAATATTGACTTTGCTTGACATTGCATCTCAACTTGCCATACTAATAATAATATTAGTGTTACTGTTTAAAATGATACAGTATATATTGTAACTGTATGTTGCGGGTGTTTCAAAGTTAAGTTAAAAATCAAAATACATATTTTTAATGCATATTTTTGGTGCACAAAAAGCTTTTTCTCACTGAATATCTTGTTTCACTCTGTAAATGAGTAGCAGAAAGGGTGACTTAAAATCTACAGCTGACATGTAGCATCCCTAAACCTAAATAACACGTGAGAGCAATAAAGAAACACAAAGCCAATATGCTTAAAATGCTAACATACAGGGCAGGACGTGTCCTAAACAAGGAAAAGTGTTTTAAAGTCAAGATGAAATTAAACAAACTAAAACTCAGATTTAAAACTCAAATAAAACTCAGAAACATGTCATATTTTGGGTTTTTCTCTCACTGTGATACAACATTAGAGTTTGCAATCAAAATCATTTTTGACAATGTAAAAATAACTGAGTTGTCATTATATGATTCTTTCTATGACGTAAAATTCTGGTATTATTGCCCACCTCTACATTACACAGACAAGAAGCGTTCAGAATGGATCATTATTTAAGCAAAGATACACGTTACAGATGCATTCGCCAAACAAAGAGCCACTTTCTCCAAAAAGTATCAACTAGTAAATAAGAGTCCACATCCAGCCCTGTAAACATGAGCTAATCTTTTCCTAAAAGAGGAGGAAAGGAAGTTTGTGATTGGAGATGAAGTCCATTACGTTCTGAAGGTGACTGGTGAAAGTGAGGGTAGAATCGCTGCATTGACTGACTGGCATTTACTGCAGCCCAGTCTCGGGGTATCTGAGGGGAACCAGCGTGGAGTAGTGGGGTGGTCTGCTTCTGAGCTGTCCCTGATGCCTGATTATAATCTCAGTCATATCATCAGAGGAGTGACAAATGATTTTAAGAGAAACGTAGATGGTGTGTCTATATAAAAATAATATTTCGTTTTGAACCCAATCCTACCAAGCCTCCTTGCTGCCTACACAGGTAGCTACCTTCCAATGCATCATCCTAACTGAAACAAAACCTCATTAGTGACTGATTTGGAACTCTGTTTGGAACGCAGCATCCCGGCTCAACACAATTAGCACTTCTCATACAAGTCAGTTCATTCCAATTTTTAAATTCCACGTCTGAATGATCGTGTTGTTAAGATATAATTTGATAAGGATTAAAACAATAAAATGTAATCTGATAATGACTCAGATAATAATAATTTAATTTGAAAATATTTTTACATTTTTGATAGCTTATGACTGCAAATAGCATTATCAATATGTAGCATACATATTTTGTTTTATTATTTAGGCTACTCATATAATTAATTTAAAACAAATTATTATCATTAGGTTTGCATGAAAGTCTAAATACCATTAAGAAAAAATTAATAAAACATGAAAAATATGTATATTTGTAGAATATATATATACATATATATTCTATATATATGTGTGTATATTCTATGTGTGTATAATATATACATTATACACACACAGTTTATATATATATATATAGAGAGAGAGAGAGAGAGCAGCAATAAGCTTAAAAGAATACTTTTTTTTTTACTTTAGACTATTTAGTCACGCATAAATATCTCCAAGCATTTACATCCCAAAATAAAACTCCCCTATAAAAAGACAAAAGTGCTGTTATTCTGAATACAGAGCGATGTGCTGCAGAGCAAGCTGTTGAATAAAGAAAGGCCACGACACCAAACGCATCTAAGCCACATTTAGCCGGAGGTGGATGGTGTCTGCGGCCACCCTGCGAGTGCGTTAGGGACTTAAACGTTTCACCTTTAACTAATTGTGTTTTTTAAGCTCTGGTTCCTGTAATTCTGCAGGACGAGGTGATCCTGGGAGGAAACATATGGTGTGGGACTTCTAAAGCTCTTAGCTGAGGCCCATCACACTGAGACGTCTTCGCAAACGGCGAATGTCACGAGCAGGCGGTGCGCGAGCTCTCCACTCACCCATTAAAGCGGAGGAGAGGACAAGAGGAGAGAAATATCCAAGGCTGCGCCATTTTAGCTGTAAAGAAGTTAGCGGTTCAAATAATGCCAGAGTCTCGCTCCCCCCGGTAAGCTGCGTGTGATCTGCTGGGACCGAGTGATCTGAGATTGCTTTTCCCACCAATCTCTTCCAAATGTCAGAGTTTTTTCTTCTTTCTAGAGGAAGAAGGATGAGAGAAGGCATACAGCAATATATGAGAGCACGACACACAGGTGGAGACGAACACCGCTGCCGGGATGGAAACGGCCAGGACCTGAGTGGAAGCACCCTCTGGAGACAGCAAGGGTTGGGCTGGAAAAATCCCAGGGTCCCACACACGCACACTTCCGTGCAATATAACAAAAGCGGCTGAGTCGCATCAGTAATGTAAGAAATGAATGTTCATTTTCAAGCCCGGACAGAAAAATCTCTGGAAAGGAACTGAAAACTAACTAAACGCATGTAGTATGCTGCTTCTGCAAAACTGGCATCGTTAAATTAATTGCAAAAATAATTAGTTCAGACAGATAGTTGTGACCTTAAAGTCAATGGTTGAGATGCTCAAAACAAAAACGAGGCAAAATCGCATAATTCAACATTTAATACAATTAAAAATTTATTATAAATATATATATATAAATTATAAATCACAATGTTTATCATTGAATGCTTTTGTTCATTATATTTACTAGTTTGCCAAGTTAGAGGCAGCATGACAGTATAAGCATTTAAAAACAAGTTAAACATGTTTAAATAATAAATGTGTATTTTATATAAAATTCTATTTGCAAAAGTCCAACAATGGGAAACTCCTTTTATTCATGTAGAGCCTGACTGTTCATTTTGGCAGCATAAAAACATCACGAAAGCATATAGTATGTATCATAATTACAGATATTATCTGTCCAAATTATTTTGCATGCAAATTGTACACTGCATATGAAAAATTTCCCTGTGTCAAGAAGACTAAAGCATTGATTAAACACCAAATGCACATACTTTGCTTTTCACTTGGTTTCTATAGCATCTCTTTATCAGTAACTGAAAAACACTAAAAGGCATCTAAATCTGTTCGATGTATTCACATGATAATTATGACTTCTGAGCTTGCGAATAGGAACTTTCCAGGAGGGTCTGAAGTCAGCGATGGCTGCATTTGATGCAGAACTGACCGAGGGAGAGAGAAAGCATGTAACTGCGGTTGGAGTAATCCAGTGTGTATACCACAGGGAGGAGCTGTGGTTCTGCCTCCATCAAACACACTGAATTAAGTCTCTCTGAGAGCTGAATGGAGTAAGTCTTGGCTCTGTGCCTCTCTCTGAGAAGTCAGAGTGCTTTTGAAAGGCTTTCTGAAGACTAAAAACTCCTAAGTCGTTCCTGTTAGCACGGACCGGAGAGACTAACGAAAAAAAATAATAATCCATTAAGTAATATTATTTGCAAAGGGTTACTTTGCATTTTAGAGGAAATTTCAATAATAAATAAAATCCATAAGTGGATATGAAAACAATGTTATTTTATCATCCTTTAAAAATCGATGCATCGCAATTCAATGGAGTATGCACTTTGGTGTTGGTTCTGCTCTCGAAAATACTTTAGATCACAAGATCAACAAGTCAAATATTTTTGAATGAGAAGTTAACATCCTGCTTCAATGAAACGTTTCATTCATTTCCAGTGGATTTATTTTTCTTTGCTTTAAACATGTCATCATAATAAACCCTCTCGTTCTTTTCCTGTTGTTTTAACCCCTGAAAGTATGCGAGTGTGTTTTGAGATGCATAAAGCAGTCAGACGGCACGCGGGGAGCTCCGCGAAGAACTCTCCGACCACATGTTTCACAATCTCCAGTCCCCCGATGAGAGAACTTCATCAGTAAGATGCCATTCCCAAAGAGTATCCGTTCTCCTCCGAGACGTGTCAAAGTCACTATTTCAAGCTCTCAACGCCTGATCCGAACCGCAAGGTGGTTCCTATTTGCGCTCGTGTTCTGTTATTGTGGGCTTTCGGTGGCACATGTGGTTTAAACGAAGCCTGCTGAAATATGGCGAGGAGAATCGCTCGCTGTTGTGTTGTTTATTTAGCCCAATGTGGAGCATTAAATAACCCAGGAGAAAGTTTTACTGCACAGAGGTTGCTCAGGAGACTTTTCACATATCTGATGTCTCAACTTCATCTCAGATGTTCCTCTTAAAATATCAAGGGAGACTTTTTTGACCAATGAGAAAACTGTTGCAATGAAAGCAACCAAATTCCAAAAATTCATAATGATTAAAAAATGTTCACTTTACTTTACTTTACTTGCCATTTCAAGGTAGTTAATTGAGATTTTAAGTCATTCACGAGAGGGAATAGTTTTTTACCCCACTTTTGTAGTGCTTAAAATCATTAGCTCTTGGAAAAATTAGATTTTAGGACGTTTTGAGATTTTCCCCTAAATGTCCAGCAGAAACATAAACTTAAAAAAAATTATGTAAAAATGTCAATTATTTTTTCATTTACTTACATTGCTGTCTAGGAGAAAACAGTTTTCAGGTAATAAAATAAGCTTAAGTTCATATTGACAACACTTCAGAAACTCTGAGAAGAAAACTGAAGAAGAAACTGAGATTCAAAAGTCTTAAGCAAAACTTTCCACACTCTCCATTTCTTTACATTGCCATCTAGTAGAAACAATTGAGATATTATACAAATCTCTCATTTGAGGTTTTCTCTATCCTGCGGGAACTTGTATCTCAAATGCATAGTTATGGGAGTATAAGAATGAGCGCACTGGTTAATTCTCCATCATAAAATGGGTTTTTATTTTTAATTTCTTTCCAAATCAATTGACCCCGCTCTTTGGGTCAGTCCTTTTCTGTTGAGATGTGTTCGGGGTTGTTGCATTATTTCTCTTGATTAATAGGGGCCCTTGGATGCAGTGCTCTGACCTCACATCAGTAAACGTGCTCCGAACACAAGCCGGTGGTGTCGGTACATCTGTGAGCGTTGTGAAGATGGCATATTTACTGCCTCTGCCAGCGGGGTCAAGCCTCGAGCCTGTTAAACGTAGTGGAGGATGTAAAAAGCAATTATTCGTCAACGTGTGACCTTTAAAGCCGCCATCGCCGGCTCCTATCTGCTCTTCATTATCATAGGTGATGATCTCCAACTTGTACTGTGAGTTCAGCAGACACCGTACAGTACGTCCCACTCAGAAGAGCGGCACCTACAGCAGTGAGCGTTTACTGGGTCATATGGACGTATTTGGTCATATTAAGCACATGAGCTCTGAAGGACAAAGGGTGAGATTGAGGTCAGTGTACAGGATTTTTAATCATTTAATTACTTCTATCTGCACAAGACAGAAGTGTTTTTGGCCATACATTGCACCAGTGGGGTCCAAAACAATGTTGCACCTGATTTATGTTCATTACTTGGGAATGAATAAATGAATGAATGAATGTTGCACAGAAAAAAAAAAAAATTAAACAGGTTTTGAAAAAAACGAAGGTGAATAAATGATGACAGAATTGTATTTTTATTTATTTATTTATTTATGCATAACGTAAGAAGAATTTGGAAACAGAATACTAAATAGAATTGCAAAAATGATCTCAAACAGGTTTTCCTAAAGTCTTCCCCCTTTTTTCAAATTTAGCATTAATACCTAGTACTTATTTTATATACATTACATATGATTTATCATATTTTTTTAAATGATATCTTTTTTAGGGGAAATTAAACATATGGTTACAGATGCATAATGAACTGGTTGTGATGAAAAGCTTTGTAATAGAAAAAATAAGACAAATCATTTTTGATTAACTTTTAATCACCATGTACAGTATGTGTATACTGTGCCAACTCTCTGTGCCAAGTCACCACTCAAAAACACCACGGAAACCAATCATAAAATGAAGTCCTAAAACTGTCCATTGTTGTAATTTCTAAGCTACCAATACCCACCCATTCCGTATAACCCTAGAAACTACACAGGGCTCTCAAAAATTAGACAGGTTTTTTTGATGTGGGTCGGGGGGTTTTGAGATTAAGAGAGGATAGAAGAGAATGTCAAGTTCTCCAGTCATCCTAATAAAAACACAGCAAATAAGATGTCGTCCTGTTTGTATTCATTATCAGTTCTTACATGCACACACTCTTGCATTAAACATTAGACAGCCTCTGATGTCTGCTTAACAGTTTAATCCCCCCCTTCACCATTCAGCCTGTCATAATAAAACCAGCCAAGCACACAAAGTCAAATATAAGCACAGAGAGGGAGGGCGTGCATGCGTTCTTTCGTTCGTGCTTCGCTTCGTTCGCGCGAGTCGGAGAGGAAGCATCGTGATCTTCCCCTCTTCACCTCGCACTCACGCAGGGCCGATCGCACCGTACGCCTCAAGTGTGACACTTCAATTCAATCTTCCCAGCGTGCCGAGGCCGGCCTATCAGCTGGCTGCAGGACGAGCGCGGCGTGTATGCAGCGGGACGATAGCAGGCCCTTCAAAAGACCCCCTCCTCTGGAGCCCCTACAATGGAGCCCACTTCTGTCAACAAAAGCACTGAACGAAGGAACCCACATATCTACTCTATGGAAAAGATTAACTGTAGCAAATCCCTTTAGCCTGCCCTCAACACCCCCTTCCTGATCAAAACACAGCCCTTCTTCCTCTTCTGGTTTTGTTTTTTCTATATGTGTAAGTCATTTTTTGGATGCTGATCTAGAAGGTGAGTGTTAAAAAATGAGGAGAAGGGTTTAAAAGCGACTGATGAAACTAATGAGAAACTAACACGATAAGTTAGTTTTTCGACATGAGAGTGATGAGAGCAATGGGATAGACTTTTATTAATCCCACCCATGTATCTTTTAGAACCTCAAGAAAATGGCTTTTTTTCAAACTGCTCAGAATTGCTAATATTCCCATAAGACAGAAGTAAGATGTCTCAATATGAACTCCAGAAATTCTCACCAAAAGCATCTCTTACGAAAATATCTGAAACGACGGTGATTCTTAAATGTAACATACCTGAAGCCTCCATTATGTTAAAAATAACGTTCCTGATCAATCCTTTTCTATTGTAGAATCTATCAACCTGATCTCACGGCAATTCGTACATATTTTACGCGGTGGCTAATTCGTACAAATTTGTACGAATCATACGATTTATTCTAAATCATACATATTTTGCGAGATGTCAATTTGTATGAATTTGTACGAATTTGAACGAATGACCTAAACGTAACCCCGCCCCTTAACCTACCCATCACATGGTTTTAGACAAATCGTACAAAATCGTACCAGTGAGGTCGTACGAATTGGCACAAATTTGGCACCTCATACGAATATGTACGAATTGGTCGTGAGACTGTGTTGAATCTATACTAGAAAAAACACAAATAAGATCTCATCAATATCTCAGATTCAATATCTCGAAAATGTGCTTTTTCCCTTGAGAGACACCAGCTGTCTTCACAAGATCTCATCTGTGTCAATTATTTCTCATCAACACTACTTTTCTAAATCTGAATGTCGTGAAAATAATTTACTTCCAGTATGTTTTTCTGGCTCTAATTGTTGTACGACATATCCATTGTAAGGAATTTTAGGAGAATCATCTAAATCAACCGTGATATTTTAAAATAAACAAAGCTGAGACCTCATTAAGTCTCCCAAGCTATAAAAGAGCAATTCCTCTTCCTCTGGGAAGTGAAAGAGTTGGACAATAGGAAAGAAGGGAAAAGCAGTGTAGCTGAATGCTTGAAGAGTGAAGCACTGAAGCTCTCAGAAAACTACTTCACAATGGCAGTGATCCATTGCAAATACAGTTTAATATAGAGAGAGCACATCCAACGGCTTGCGCGCCGCGTGGGTTGAAACCACATGGCCGTTTCTCCATTAATTCCGGAGAGAAAGCGCGAGAGAGTGAGAGAGAAGAGAGAGCATGGAAATACGAAGTGACTTGCATGTCACCAGTGCGAGGTGGAAAAGCTCTACAAACAGTTCAATACCGCTGCCACTGTCCAAACAGTCCGCTCCACTCATTAATTTTAAAAAGTTGTGTGAATCTGCCTTGAACAGTAAATATTTAACCAGCACTCTGCATCGGCTGGCCCTCGTAAGCTCAACTTTAAACACACACACATGCAGGCGCTCAGACACGCATGCACCGAGAGCGGCTGAAAACTAATTACCAGAGGCAGAGCCACTTGTCGGCCGCCATAAGAAATAGAAGGTCAAGAGAGTCAGTTCGGCTCTGACAAACAGTCACGCTACTGAATGATACAAATTAGCCATAGGGCAACTCTCGCTCTGCCATTACGCGCCAGGAGAGAAGAGAGCGGCGCGATCCATACATCAGCACGTGATCGTTAAGATGCTCGAAAAAGGGAATGCTATGAATACAAGAGTCGCTGGAATGAGGCGGACTTTCTTACAGGGGACTTAATGATGTGTTTCTCAAGCCCTTTAACCATATACTGTGAATATTCCAGCAGCTCCTTCAAACTTTGTTTCATTATTGACCTCTGGCCCGAGGAGGATCTGGCAAAGCAGATGCGGAGCGATGCTGTAACGCTGCACATGAAATGTTCTGGTGCAAAGTCGAGCATTGGCTTGATGGATTTCTGTGTTCGGCTCGACGATTTAGCAGCCGTGCCTCTTGGACTTTAAATGACAGGAAATATTTAACCTCCTCTTGTGACGGCGTGAGACGTATCCATCTGACTGGTCGGAGAGGGGAGGGAGGGTCATTTTGGGGAAATGAGAGCTGGTTTGCGGATGGAGCGATTGATAGTTCAGAAAGAGAAAAATGCTACTGGGAGAGCGGCAGTCTCTGGTGATCGCCGCAGACTGATGGATGACCAATGGGGTGTGATTTGCAGGGATGACTTGATAAAGAAGATGAGTGAACATCAGTAAGAGTTTAAAAATGAGCAGTGAAAAAAAAAGAAGAGAAAGTCAAGTATGAGGGAAAGTCACATTGTAAACTTCACTTCTTGAAGTTGTACTGCTGCAGAAGTGATGTGAAAAGATGAAGGCTTGGTGTGAATTGGAATTTGAATGAATTGGAAACTATTTTCATTGGCAAAAACAGACAAAATGATTGTATAAATGTAAGTTACTCAATATTAAATTGTTACAAACATTCAGATTTTGCAGAAATGCTGCAATGTTGAAAATGCTTTTGTTAGCGAATGCCAGGTTTATCAAGGGAACACAATGCATTTGTGAGAGAAGTGAGAGAGTAATGCAATACTTTTGCAAGACAATGCAAATCTTTTGGAAGAGAATGCAAAGCTTTACAAGGGAATGCAATACTTTTTAAGAAAGAACGCAAATGTTTTGGAAAAGAATTCTAAGTTTCTCAAGAGAATGCAATACTTTTGCAAGAGAGCGCAAATGTTTTTCAAGAGAATGCAAAACTTTTAGGAAAGAACTCAAATGGTTTGGAAACAACGGCAGAATTTCTTGACGGAAAGCCATACATTTGCAAGAGAATGCAAATATTTTAAGAGTAAACGCAAAATTTCTCAAGGGAATGCAACACTTTTTAAAAAGAGAACACAAATGTTTCAAAGACAACGCAAAAACTTAGCGTATGCAGCATTTCCTAGGGAATGTAACATTTTCTGCATCAGAATCCAAGGTTTTTGATAACACTTCAGAATAGGGGTCCAAAATAATGCATTAGTTAAGCATTAATTAATGGTTAATTAATTCACAATTAAGCATTAGTTGAGAAAAAACACACTACTAATTAATGATTAACCTAAAATTTGAATCATTAATTACTGTGTTTTTGCTTAACTAATGCTTCATTGTGAACAAATTAACCATTAATTAATGCTTAACTAATGCATTATTTTGGACCCCTATCCTGAAGTGTTACCAGGTTTTTCAATGGAACACAATGCTTTCGCAAGTGATTGTAAATGTTTTGCAAGAGAACACAAAGATTCTCAGTGAAATGCTATACGTTTTTTTTTTTAATTAAACATTTCTTGGGGAAACATCTCAATCACCATGATCTGTGAGGGCTCTGTATATTTCCAATAAGTTGCCATGCTACTCGTAATTTCTATAGTATAGATACTACAGATAACTGCAGATGTTACTGTAACCCCTTTACTTACAGTTTAAGTAATTTTTAGAGTTAAAACCTGATTACACTAACATTGTGACTAATGTCAGGTTACCACATGTTGTAGCATCTTAAATGGTACATGGCAGAAGCAATGGGAATATTCGCTCAGAACTGCAAAAATTCAGAATATGCTGTAAGCAAACATACATAACCTCAACATGTGATTCTGGGGAGTTTCTGGTGTCAGCACGTCTTCACAGTTTGGCTAATGTCTGACCCGGTGCTCACAGTCATGAAGTAATGGCCTGATTGTATAGGCCACCTGGTGTTCATTTAAACTATAGGAAATATCCCACACACACAAATCCACGCATGAATACCAGCGCCGAGCACTCCCACAGCCAGCTGCAGACCACTATTTGATGGAGAAAGCGTGTTTCTGGTTAGCACGGCCGCAGGAGTGAAATCCTGAAAATCCCAAAGTCAGATCCTCACCATTAACTAAATTCAATTTGTCATTTGAGTAATTATCCATGATGGTAATAGCCCAACGATCATTCCTGATGAAGGGGGAGAATAGAGGATGAAAGACAAAAGGAAAGTGAAGAAAATAAAGGTGGAAAACATCAGAAATTGTTCCTCAGCTGGTTGCTGTGATGTGGTAAGCGGGAGGACAAACACACACACACACACACACACACACACACACAAATGTAGTGTTTGTGCCAGTATGGACGGCTGTGTGAAGCTGTCCTGGGACTGGTGGGAGAGAGAAAGGCTCGCTAGTTCTTGGCAGAGCGGCTGAACATCTGCATTTGGGCGTCGCAAGGGGAAAACCACGTTCTTCAGAGAACCGGCCTCGCGAGCTCCGGGTAGAATACATTTGGAGGTCAGCGTGTGTGGAACAGGAATTATCAAAGAGAAAAAAAGTCAAATGAAAGGAAAAGAAAGTGTCCAAACATGCAGAACCGACCACGGAGTCACGACCCGGACACAAAGCGAGAGACAAAACGCCTGTAAATGTCAGAGCTGCAAACGCTGAATATTTGCACACTTATCTAACCAGCTCTGAGAATTCACCATAAGCTGTTTACATACATCTTTAATCGGCTCAATATCAACATTTCAAAGAATGCACAAGTGCTGAAATGCGAAGGCGATCCAAACCCGTGCAGTTTCCTTTTGCTTGGGTTGGATGGTCAAACACGGACATGTGTTGTCTAAATTAGCACTAGTTTCTTAATCATCACTTTTGTCTCGCGCACAGATAATCACATGTGCCTGCTGTCTTCCAGCTTCAGCAGAAACGTTAATTACGAATGATTAAATATCTCCCTCCCGCTTGGAGACGGAGGTATATCTCCGGCTCGCTGTCAATCAAACGCAGCATACGCACACCAAACCCTTTCCACCGCATCACAGAGCAGTATGTTCTCCAAAACTTCTTCTGTTTCTTTCTCACATTTCCAAACAGAGCTCGAGCAGAGGAGTTATCTGAATGCATAAACTTCAGGTGTCAACAGCGGAGGGACGAGAATAAAGCAAAAATCAATCAATAAATCAATAAAAATAACTTGTCTTTCTAGGGCACATCATTTCTGGGTCTGGAGAACGCGATTATGCCCATGCCTGGTTTTGCTAATTATGTAAGGGAATACTCGGATCCTTGAGCTGTCTATCAGAGCGCTACCCCAGGTGATCCAGAAATGAATGTTTATCTTGGACCTTCAAAAGGAAATGACATCACGAAGGCGTCCAGAAACCAGGAAGGAAAGATGCTGCTGATGATTATAGTCTGTGAGAAGAAGAGAGTTGAGCTACATATATAAAAGGAAAGACGATGTATATTAAGTATATTATTCATATTAATTAGGGCTGTCAAACGATTAAAATATATATAAAAAAAAACTATAATTTTTTTTATATTATATTTGTATGTGTATACTGTGTATATTTATTATGTATATATATAAACACACTTACCTTAAATATTTATGTTTATACATTTATGTTTATATTCTTATATTATATGATATATATGTAAATATTTTTAATATATAAACATAACATTTTTTATTAAATATATACATGCATGAATGTTTGTTTTTAAATATACAGAATAAATATACACATCATACCCACATGTTATGTAAACAAAACCATTTATTTTGGATGCGTTTAATCGCAATTAATCAGCACTAACAATAATATAATGATTTATTTTATTGGAAAACTTGTTTTATGCTCGAATTTTTTCTTTCTTTCTTTAATGTTTGTTTGTTTCCGGCAATTAATAGAAAGTTTTAATCAGCTGAACTGGAAAATATTTAGTGAGAATGTTAAGCTAAATATTGTACCACTGGGATTTTTTTCATTAATTTGACATTCTTTTGTTTTATTAAGCATTGAACAAATGAAAGACATTTTGTGAATTCCCTACGAAGCAAATTATTTAGTTTGGGGAAAAAAACTAAGAGTTGGAAAATGAAAACAGATAAATAAATAAAACAAACAAACATTGATTTATATAATATTAACACATGCAAATGATAGAAAAAGGTAATATACAGTAACAGTTCATATTCTGCATGCAATATGTAAGCCGTATATATATACACTGTATATAGGTTTAGATTTTACAAGCTATACATTAATAATTTTCATGCGAGTGTATATCCAAAAGACAAAAGAAAGCAAGCAAGCTGTACACAGGCACAAATGCCCCAGCAGGCATGGTTGTAAGGTACAGGTGATGATTTGTGTGGTTATAAGCACTAAAAGCCGCAGGACTGTATTTCCAGTCACTAGACTGTGGTTTACTCTTCTGTGAGATCCGCTCAGATAATACAGACCAATAATTTCACTCCATACAATCATGTGTCTGTCACTCAAAGCATTTTAAGAGAGTTTTATTAGCACCTCATATGTGTGTAATTTACGATCCACTAGCAAAGACTGACACGGACTAAAAAATGAAATAATGTTTTATTATTTTGAATCAAATATCACCTTGCCTTATTCTCAAAGTTTCGAGGGAGGAAATACAGTATATCTGTTCACAATGAGCTTGAGGCCATCGTTTATGCACCAGACACAAGCAGATATGTATTTGTACAAGTATACAGGAACAAATGGCTTTAGGGCTGCATGATATTTCTGTGATATACATTAAAAGAAAATCACATTTGGTAAAAAAGGACTATAAAACTGATCATACTTAGAGACGTAGAGTGTCTCTTAAAAGCATATTTAGCCAGCAAGAGTTACATGTTTCACAATTGTCTAGTGATGTTATCAGAATATAATAAATGCATTATATAAAGCATGAATGAAGCAAATATTATTAATACTATTACTTTTTGTCTCCTATTATTATTATTGTTATTATTAAAAATATTTTTTATTGCATAAAAATAAATGAATAAATAAAAAAAGAATAACATGATATACTACAGTATATTTTTTGGAGTACATAAAATAATTAATAAATTATTATAATAAATAGTTTAATTAATTAATTAATTTAATTATTTTTATTTATATTTTACATTTGGTCTCCTATAATCATTTATATTGTTATTGTCATAATTATGATTATTGTTATATTATATACACACACATATATACATACACAAACCTAAAATTAATTAAATAAAAATATATTATAATGGAATACTAAAACTGTATATATTTTTTGGTGTAAAAATAATTAATACTGTATTATCAATGTTAACAATATTGTGATTATATTTTTATATTATAATAAATATGATATACACTACATTATTACAATAAATTATAATAAATACACACACACACACACACACACACACATATATATATACAGTGTAAATAATGTACAGAGTAAATGATGTACTGTAAGTTACTGTTAGTACTGTAAGGTGATACCATGGTATTATCATCAGGGTAGTGTCTAAAGACCTATGGAGTTACCCTGGTTTCCCATGGTATATTTTTAAGGGTTATTATAAGTTTCTCTCTCTGTCTCTCTCTCTCTTTTCATATTTAATGCATCCCCCGTTTCTCTCGCCATCTGCCCTCCCCCCTCTAACATTCTGGAATTTTCATGAGACAGGACAAAAATGGGCATTTCCCTTATTACCATCTCACAGTGGAAATCAAATATGCAAGGGAAGTAGTGTATACACTAATTAGTGCGGAATTCATAATTACTGTGCTCATTGATGGAGATACATTTGAATACGTTCAGGCCCTCGGGGACCCGCGCAGGCTGTCCAGAATAGGCAGAGAGAGAACAGGAAAAAAACTGCCCTCAGCCCCTTTTTCTTCTCGAAATTAGGGATCTATGGCATGCTGTAGCGCAGCGCGACGAAAGATCCAAAGTACCCACAATTTCTTTAAATATAATTAATCAAGTAGAGCGTGTAACCTAATGAATGTATTTGATAACAGGGCCTATTCAAATATGAGCTTTATCTGGCTGCTGTTGGGTTTGCTAAACGCGTCTGCATCGGCAGGAAATGCGCGCCGTGATGCTTCCTGTTGCTGTCTCCTGCATGTCAGCTGTGTACACGCTCGTCAACGAGAGGAGGGGAGACATGTGACAGCAAAGACGCTCACTTTAATTGCTGTAGATTAATAACAATTAGAGATGCTGGGTAGAGCAGAGAACTCGAGATGAGAAACATCACAGCCATGGGATGACACACACACACACACACACACACACACGTGTCCAGCTTTCATGAACTCTTATTATCTTAATGACATTCAAGATCTTCAGATCAATTAGGGACATGAAAAAGACAATAATACAAAAAAGTAGTGTGGTGTTACCATGATGCAGAGATGGTACATGATAAAAAAGAAACTGGTTCTTAAAGGTACTGTATATATAATGTTGTAAAAATTATTACAGTATAAGTGCCATGTGCCATGTAACATCCATTATATGCATAAGCTATAATACACCTATATATAATAGGTATAATATAATATGTAAGCTATATATATGGTGTGGTTTTTTTTAATCAAATTTTTACCAGGGTTAATAAAAAAAGAAAAATCAAATAATAAGGTAATATATATACACACAGTTTAACTTACTTTTAATAATTGAACAATACTTTAATCAGAATAATTTAGCTATGGTGATAATTATTATTATTATATAATATACTGTATATATATATATATTTATACACACACACACACACACACACACATTTTTATATATAATTTAAATTATTATAATTATATATATATATATATGAATTTGTGATAATCACTTTTTTATTAATTTCAGATTGATAAAATGAAAATAAATAAAAAATAATCAAATAAAATAGTTTATAAACAAAAATACACCTACAACAGACCATTTTATTACAAATGTAAATATATATATATAAAAAAAAAAGTAATTTAAAACATGAACAATACCTATAATTGCATTTCAGATAGTAAAGCTGCATCATTATAAGTACATTATAGATTAAAAAAAGATAATTTTTATAATTATTGTACAATGGTATAGTAAACAGTTCTAAGAGTATTCAATAATAAATAAATAATGACATTTATTTATTTCAATGTATTTATTTATTTATGTTTGTTAAACAAACTGTTACCAAAACCTACTATGACATTATTTTAATGTCCTATATAATAAAAGTTTTATATACAAATAAAAAATCAGGATGAATCTATGTGCTGGTGTACGGACAGTTTTTTTGCCCCCAGTATGAAGTGCTGTACTGTGTTAAAGTCCAGTTGGGGGTAAACTGCCCTGGCAGCCGCTGCTGGTCCAGCGCCCAGAATCTGAAAGGATGATGCCCATCGCCAAGCAGTGCCCAGCGGGTAACTGGAGACATGAGCCTGGAACTCTGGACAGACTGCAGCTCGGAGGAACATGCTTTTTGTCTGAATTGATCCACTTTATAATCTGTGCACTATTGGTAGTCAGAGAAACTTGCAATGGATTTAAATATAGCCAAATATAGAGAGTTGTGAGCTGTGCTGAAAAAGCCCTTTAAAGCAGTTATTGTTTCATTCGGTTCAGCTGTCTCTCCCAGCACCTGTCTCCAGAGTGATAAGTCTGTCTGACATGATAGTATGTGTTTCATCTCCCCGCTGATGGTGTGACTGGAGCTCCTCATGAACTCCACCTCTGCGCTAATGACGCGGCTGGGAAGTTTTCTGTAATGAGGCCCCACGCAGGAGCTCTTGCAGTTGGGATTGCACATGCAGCCATATGTGGGGCCATTGTTGCATGCATTAACATACGGCAGGTCAAGTTAACATATGCAGACTAAGAAATGACTAATGACTTATCACATGCATATTATTTTTGGACTTTCCTAAGAGCACGCAACCTTTCAGAGGAGCAAGTGAGAACGCGAGAAGAAATGAAATTAGTTTGTGCCTCATCAACTGTCATTCCCATGAAGAAAGACAGGAGGAGGTAAAAATGTGAAATGACAGGTTTAGAAAGGAGAAGAACAAGTAGAAATGGTCTCAAGGATCTATCTATCTCTCAAAGAGACCATTAAACCTGCAAACTTAAAAGTTGTTTATATAAACATTCATACATTTTACTTCCTTACATTTACATTTGAATTATGATTACATTTATTTCAGGAACTGAACTGTAAATTAATATGCATTCTCAGCAGTCACAGCATAATGTTGTTATGTTAATAATAAT
>JAUCNO010000082.1:643125-658589 GCA_032353835.1 Enteromius viviparus | reverse complement strand
GTCAAGTTTGGACAACGTGGACAAAGAGGCAAATCTATAAATAGTATCCTCATAGTCAACCTGTGACAGGAAAAGGCTGGCTGGTTTTCTTGAAACCAAGGAAAAACAGCACTTTAGTCTATATAAAACGGTGCAGCCACCTTTAACAAAAAAGGGTTCTAGACCATCACGTCCAGGCGCCTTTTTAGGGTCTATAGAATTAAGTGAATTCATAACATCTTGAACTTGTAGGGCTTCGAACTCAAATGATAATTCAAAGATAGAGGATGTACTAGGTGGGAAAAAAATGTGTCACTTGAATTTGAAGGAGATTGCTGATCAAATAAATGACCTGCCTCATTTCCAATGATCAATTTCTGAGGAAAGTCTGAAATCTTTTTATTCTGCAGTACTTTAATTGTTTTCCAGAATTTAAAAGGATTATTAAAATGATCAGAAGTTGCATTAAGATAATAATTTGATTTAGAGGCAGAATGGCTGAGGTACATTTATTTCTCAAAGTTCTAAAACGTTGCCAATCTACATTACTGCTGGACCTCCTTGCAAGGGACCACTGTTCATTCCTTAATTGGATTAACTGGGCTAGTTCTTGTGAAAACCAAGGATTATCCCTATTCTTTTCATCTATGCTTATATATATATATATAATTTTTTTTCTCTCCATATTCACAAAATATTTACAATTCACAAAGCAAATTCAAAATGTATTATATAAACACTAACATGTTCTCAAAATAGGATTTGCACATACGCAATAACATTTACATTTACAAAATGAGAGTTTTTATTATGCATATTTATTTTTGTTGAATCTTATTTTCTAAATGCATTAATTTTGAGACTATTTTAGCTCTGCCAGTAAAACGTTTTGCAACAGAATCAATGTAGCTAACAGACACGGAGCGATCCAAACCTTCCAGAAACATTGAGCTCTTCACACAGCACCTGTCCAGTCGAATCACTGAAATATAATGAATTATTAATTATGATGACTGACCGCTGAATGCTATGATTTCACTCGTCTTGAATGTAGAGCTCAAAACGTCTGACATGAATGTGACTGTGGGGGAGGTCAAAGGTCATTTTTGCTAAAAAACTAAACGTGAAACGTTACGAGTTGCTGATTATGTAAAAGTTCTGGGCTTTATTTTTCATATTGCATGATAGTTGGCAGCAGAAAGCTCTTTCTGTGTACAATAGCAGTGATGTTGAGAAGCTCGGCTCCTCGGAGTCTGTGAAATAAAATGTTGTAAATATCTGAAGCGTCTCTCTGATACGTGATCGGCGGTGTGTGAGCATGCGTTTGATCTTCTCTACATCTAGAGGGGAAATCTCACTCGTTCTGAGAATCAGAAAGCACTGCTGTGAAATGTGCCTCTCACTGCAGTGCATTGTGGGATACTTTATTTCAGTACTCTGCATATGCAACAGGGTTGTTATAGGTTTATTATTATATACAAACACTAAAACCATAAAAAAGGTCTTTAGTTGAAATGCAATAAACCTGAACTGAAATGAAATAAATATTAAACAAAACCTAATTTATTTGCAAAGATGACATTTCTCATTTTTTAGTTTAACTTTATGTACTAAAATAACTAACTAAAACTAAAAGTGTAGAGGCATTAAGAAAAGATAAAATTAACTAAAATTGTAAAAACAAATTATAAAAAAAAACTAATAAATACAAAAACTTGCAACAAATAAAATTCAGAAAATTAAGTTACTAAATCACTTTTACTTAAACTACTCTAATTGGTAAATTACTAAAACATGAAACCAAAGTAAATAAAAAATAATAATCAGTTAGTAACTATTATAGTTTTTATTAATATTTTGAGATGTTAATAAAAGTTGTAATAGTTACTATATTACTATTACCATAAAAAAAAACAACTAAAGTTATAATTTCCAATTAAAACTTTCAAATTAAAAACAATAAAAAATACTAAAACCAGACTGCTGTGCAGGAATGTGTGTGTATTTACAATTCATGCATTTATCCAGAGCCACTTGCATTATCGTGAAGGTGTGCATTGATTTGATTTAATGCATTCAAATGCAGCATACACTTCTGCTCGTGTGCTCTTTAGGAGTCGCAGTCTCTGAGCTACAGTGTGCTAGTTTGTTATGGATGTTAAATCCTGAGGCTGAAAGAAGAATCCAGAACACTTTCAGCATCATGCAGCGGTGAGGATGCAGGTGTTGCAGATGCTTTATTAACATGCATTTCTAGTCTGAGATCTGGATGTCTCTGCTGCCGCCTGCTGTTCTTCACCAGATCTGAAGGAGACTGAGCTTCAAGACGTTTTACAGGAATATTTCCTGAGAATTCTGGGATACACTTGATTTTAGGTTTGTTGCAGTTCAGTGTTATAACTGGTTACGGTTAGGGTAATATTAATTAACATAGATTTAGGGTTAGTTGCCTGTAATTCTAGTAAATGAATGTTAAGTACAGGTAAAATCAGTGTTGGGTGTAATTAGTCCTTGTAATTAAATTAGTTTTCCTTTGAAACTACAGTTACGTCTCATGTAATGCTGTGTATAGACTGTAGGACATTTAAAGTGGATTTAACGTTAACATTTATAGTCTAACCTTAAAATGCATGCTTTATATGTACCCTTCTCACTTTAAATACTTGGAGTTAATTTAGTGTCTAAATTTAATAATTTAGCTAGTTGGTTATTAGCATATTACTGGGATATTGTTTACTTTTTCTTAAAAAGCACAGTCTTCTGTGAGACCTTTTTCTAAATTCTTAAACTGAACTACTTTGCTAGTATAAATAAGCAGTAATTAGGAGTATATTAATGCAAAATATATAATAAATAGAGAGTTGGAGCCTAATCTGAAGTTTAACCAGAATAGTAGTTATGTATTATTTGAAAGAATTAAAAGAACGTTTCATGTCTATACTTTTTGGAGAGAGTAATTTGTACAGTAATCTAATTATACTGTTGAAAATGTAATTAGTAACTAGTAATTACTTTTTTACCTAGCACCGGAAACAAGGACAGTTAAAAATATAGTTAACACTTTATTGCAAGGTGTCCTTGTCACATGGACTTACTTCTATAACAATAAATGATGCATAATTACATGCAAATAACCCAAATCCAAACACTGATATGTCTCTGTATGTAAATAATAATACTGGAGCAAAGACACATTAAAATAAAGTTATTTTTAGTTAATTTGAAGTCTTTGTTTTATTCTTCATATATTTGATGATTTTTATGTCATTTAATGTCATGATTTTTGTGCCTAAAGCTCGAATCAGAAAACTCTTCAGGAAATACTTTCATTATTCAGTTATATAAATAACAACAGCAGAAACATTCTTCAAAATATGTATGGTTTATAGATGTTTCCTGTACACTCAAGGCTATGAACAATAAAAACACTTTTTTACTTCATTATACAATATTTACATGTTTGCAAAAAATGGAGTCAGTGTCGTAGGTGCTCTCCTATCCAGAACTTCATCTGATGATCAACAAACACCAGCGACGTCACGTTCAGCACTATATCAACATTATCTACAGTACTATATATATATTACAGCATACTGTACATCTCAAACACATCAGCTGCTAAATAATACTACAACACTCCCCGACCAAACGTGACTGCAGGAGCTGAAAACAAATCACGTGCTTGTAGTTTGATGGTTATTTAAAAAGCAATGGCAGGATCCAGGCTTTAATACATTAACCTGCACTTGTTTCTGTGTTTAACATGCAGAACAAAACCAGGAAAATATCCACTAAAATACATCAGATCAACAGCTCTTATTTAGACACTGAAAAAAGATGGATTGAATTCACTCAAGTGGTTGAAATTATTTATTTTAGCTACATTTAAATGAATTCAGCTGACTAACCTTCAGGTGAATTTGTTGATTTAAATGTAGCTAAAATAAATAGTTTGCAACCACTTACCTCAAAAACACTGAGCAGCTTTTTATTTAGTGTAGAAGCTTGTTTCTGCCACAGGATTAAAAAAAGGAAGGGTGATTTTTTTCAGAATTAATACATTTTCTAGCAATTCTGAGATTTATATTTTATATTTTATAATTTTCCTTGCGGTTCTTGCCTTTTCTCAGAATAGTGAGAAAAACAAGTGTGCGATTGTCTTTTTTTTTTTATTTCACTGTGAAAAAAAAACAACCTGAATTGAATTCTGAGATACAAACTCAGTATAAAGCAGAAATCGCAAGAACTAATGTCAGAATTTTTCTTTGATTTGTGAAAAGAAGTCTGTATTGTGAGATATAGTGTTTATTTTTTTAATCCGTGTCAGAAACAGGTTTCAGTACTTATTGCTGATCATGAAATCCCGTCAGGTCAGAAGCGCTGATTCAGTCGATGTACTGCGAGAGCCAGCGGAAGCCTTCGCCGTAACCCTGCTTCTTCAAGACGCTGCACATGAAGACCTCCAGCGGCCGAACGTTCAGCTCCTTCAGAGACACGCTGCCCTGAAAACACAGCTGTATGTCACCATGCTTCCTGACTACAGTACACACCACCCGTCAGACCTCAACAGGAAGATTTCTAATGTTTTTAAATGCATTTATTTGATCCAAATTTTTTACTATTTAAAAAAAACGTTTTCTATTTTAATATATTTTTAAAGTGTAGTGTATTTCTGAGATGTTCAGCATCATTCCTCCAGTCTTCAGAGTCACATGATCTTCAGAAATCATCATCATACACTGATTAACTGCTCAAAAACAATAATTATCTATAAAATAAAATCTATATGTCAAACAATCACATCTAAAATAAAACTTTTTGTTAACATAGGTGTTCTCTATATTTATTATGTATATATAAATACACACTCATACATATATAAAAATATTTTTCTTATATATGCATGTGTGTGTCTTTATGTATAATGAATACACAGTACACACTTATCAAAAACTTGGATGCAATTAATCACAATTTATATATATATATATATATATAAATGCTTTCTATTTTAGATAAATCCTCTATCAATAAATCCTGAAAAACTGCACTCAGCTGTTTTAAATATTTATACTAATAAAAACTGTTTCTTGTGCAGCAAATCAGTATATTAGTATTTCTTAAGGCTCATGTGACACTGAAGACACAATTGCAGGAATAAATTACACTTTAAAATATATTAAAATAGAAAATTATTTTAAAAGTTAATAATTTTACTGCATTTGTTGTACTTTGGATCAAATACATGCAGGCTTAGTGAGCAGAAGCGATTTCTTTTATGAAACATAAAATAATTTCACTGTTCAAAAGCTTTGATTGGTGTTGTGTCTGTGATTGGCTGACCTTCCCAGTGGTCTGTCCGTCCAGAGCGAACGCCTCTCGCAGTCTCATCTCGCTCACAGCCTCCGGACGGTCGATCTTATTCCCCAAAACCAGCACGGGCACGCCGGAGATGGTCTCGTCCGACAGCAGAGCCTGAAACACAGAGATGAAGCTCAGAGAGAGAGAGCAGCGTCTGCCGGAGATCAGCCGCAGCAGAGCACACTTACATCCAGCTCCACCTTAGACTCCTCCAGACGCTCGTGATCCGCGCTGTCCACCAGGAAAACCACACCGTTGACCGCTGGGAGGTAGTTCTTCCACACCCTCCGCGCTGCAGGGCAAAAACACCATTCACTTACATATTCAAAGCATTTCTCAGGTGATTAACCCAGGACCATAAACAGACATCAGAAAATTAGTTTATTGCTATCTTTTTGGGAATCAAATAATACAATGTCATATATATATATATAGCAGGAAAGATAATTTACTATTTTTTTATTTTAAATGTTGCGCTCTAAAATTGCTATCAGATCAAAGCCTGTCTCTAACCAAGTTATGATCCAAATTTGAAGTGGAAGTCACAAAAGCTGTGGTTCCTGTGAGGATTTGTTTGAACACTAAACTGGAAATAACCGCTGGGTTACATCCAAACACTTCTGATGCGGTCACAATATCACTTCTATTACTAAACCCTGACTGTCAGACCATTACATTTGACATATCACATGACATATTATATATATATATAGTTCTGTCAAACAATTAATCACATCCAAAATAAAAGTTTTTGTTTACATAATATGTGTACTGTATATATTTAATAAAAACCCATGTATGTATATGTTTAAGAAAAAAATATTACATTTATATATTAAATGTAATTATATATGATATAATTTATATAAATAATAAAATAAATATATACCTTGAAAATGTGTAAATAACATATTCTGTATGTGTGTCTTTATACATAATAAATGTACAGAACACACACACTCATATAAAAAAAAATATATATATATTTAATTATTTATTTTAATTTTTTTTATTTATTATTAAACATTCAGATACAGATTACAAAAAAGCAAGCATTTAATTCATAAAATTGCTTCGAACTCAAAGCAAATCTAATAAGCTAATGCTGAACAACAGCTTTTTTACATAAGCTCCGTTCAATATCTCTAAATATGAACTCGATTTGAGTAGATTTCTCACTACAGCAGACTTAAAGGCTTCCTGTGAGCTAAACAAAAGTCCCTTCATCTAAATATTCACAACAAACATCTTTAACAAGAAACCTGCTTCTCCTCTCAACCTCTCAAGTGTTTGTATCGCGCAGGATACGCTTCTCCTTTCAGGGTAAAAGTTATCATATTAAAGTTAAAGTGAGATGATAGTTCTGACCTTGTACGTGACCCCCCAGATCAAATGTAGTGAATGTCATTCCTGCGATGGTCAGCTCCTCTGATGCTGAAAGAAACACAATCAGCCCTGAGCAATGCCTGATGGGAATTACCCATTACTCACAGCTCTGTTGTGACTCTTACTGGGGTGTAATGTGGGCACGTGTTGTCCTAATCTATCGTCTTTGAGCATGTGCAGGAGAGTCGTCTTCCCAGCGTTGTCCAGCCCAAGAAAAACCAGCTTTCCAGACTTCTTATACAAACCTGTAAAAAAAAATATATATTTTATTAAGAAAATATTACAAAAGTACTTTTAATTGATGAAAAGTGACAGTAAAGACATGTATAATGGTACAAAATATTTTTTTTATTTCTGATAAATGCTGATCTGTCTTTTCTGTTCTATTTTCATCTATTCATATCTGAATCCTGAAAAATAAAATCCACAAAAACATTGAACAGCTGAACTGTTTCCAGCACTAATAATAATATTAGAATGATTATTATGCTGAAAATTCAGCTGTGCATCACAGAAATAAATTCAAACAGATATTCACTTAAACAAGAATAACAGTAATTTTAAACTGAAATAATATTTCATCATTTTTACCAGACTTACTTCAGAAGCATTAAAAGGTTATATCCAAGAAATAATACTGGAGTGACTCAATCTCATGAATGGGTCAAATGTATGTGAACTCACCTAAAAACTGCAGCACTCCACTGAAGCCTCTGTAGATCCAGTCAAATATAAAGGACATCGCAGATGCTTCCTAACAAAAACACAGTGCACTAATATTCCTCTACTGTAAATATATGCACAACAAACAAACAAACAGAGCATGTTTTAGACATGGAATAACTACAAATAACATTTATTACTACTTTCTGTTACTTTTTGTACAGCTGTGATATGTCATAACATCAGCATGTTTTCCACACCTGTCAGTGGGTATGTACTGTATTATTCAGTATATATTTCGACTGTATGTTGGGCACTATATCATGATATTAGTATGTTTTTCCACACCTATTAATGTGCATATAAATATGGGAAACATTAAGTACCATTGCATATCGAGTACAGCGCATCTGGAAGGATTTTAAAGCAACTTTCTCAGTCTGGAGTATTGTTTGAAGAATTTGGAGGAAAATAATGAATTTACTCTGTTTTGGAAAAAGGCTTGAAGATAACACAGTGTGGAAAAGTGAAGCTTTCCAGAAGAACTGTACTCTGTGGAGTATACTGCAGGAGATCAGCTGATGTACAGTAAATTATGAGGTTTCATGAACTTATCGAATAATACTCATTACAGAATGAACGGACCAAAAACACACATAGCATATGAGAGAGATAGACAGACAGTCATGACGTGTACACACACACACACACACACACACTCACTCCGTTAATCCCAGGCCTGAATAAAGCCTCCGGTTCTCTCTCTCTCTCTCTTTATCTCTCTATCTCTGTTTTCATCATCGCTCACCGTTTCTCAGACGGGTGTCGCGGCTTCAGGGTGTCGTCGGTGAATTCTTCGGGTTTTACCGTTATTCTCTGAAAGCGCGCGAGCCGCGGAGCGTCTCTAGTAACCTGCAGGATCTCTCACATGAGCGCGCACGGCAGCCTGACCCCACTTCCGCCTTGAGGCACGTCACCGGCGGTGCGCAATCCTATTGGCCAGAGAATGTTGCTAATTTTCACTAACATATTAACATAGTTGATTAATTAAACCCGCTTTGTGTGTGTGTGTGTAAGTCAAGAGAATAATTTTACAATGCTAAAAAATATTAAAAACGAATAAATTAAGAAAAAAAATTAATGTCTAGAGACATTTTAAAATGGCGTATTTATTTATGCGCTTATGTCAATACGATTTAAGATACTGATACAGATTTTTTTTTATTTTTTTTTTTATTGAGGACATTGATTTTTCTTTAAAATGTTTTTGATGGATTTATTAAATGTAAAAATACCAACATCACCAAAATATATCTGGCATACCTAAATAAATACTATTTTTTAAGGCAGAAACGTTTGTGTGTTCTGCTGGCTGCTGATAGTGAAGTAGTAATTAAAAACGATTCAAATACGTAGTCCCGTAATCCTTTCCTTTAAATCGGATTTATTTTCAATAGTTACATACCCATGTCCTTTTTACATTTATTTTTTAACTTCTCGTGCATTGCACCTATCAGTTTTTTTTAGAAAATACATAAAAAAGGGAAAAAAGTAGTTTTTGTGTGTGTAACTGCAGGTAGAGAGCGGCCAGACGGTTTGTTCGTCTTCTCCCGCAGCACAGTATGATCCTGTCTGGACCTGATCACAACCTGTAAGTACAGTTTTTCGAAACGAACGCTCTGATGCAGATTTATTCACACTTCTATCATATGTCTGTAAAACACCAACCTGTGCGCGCAGGTGCTGCGCTTCCAAGCACTGACAGCTAGATGCCGCTGTTTACACATGATTCCAACACCACATGACTTCCTTCCGTTTTATTTAATAGACTGATAGGAAATACATACAGAAAATCATAAATAATAGAAATCTGTGATGTTCCTCTGGTTATAAACATATACATGTTTAAACACATCGAAACGCTGAAATTAGTTACCTGAGTTATTCTAGCCTGGTATATACACTACCGTACAAAAGTAATATAGTGAAATATTATTTAAATTTAAAATAAGTGTTTTCTGTGTGAATATATTTTAAAATGTAATTTATTCCTGGGATATAAAGCATCATTCCTCCAGTCTTTCAGAAATCATAATAATATGCTGCTGTTTTATTATCAGTGCTGGGAACAGTTGAGCTGCTTCATAGTTTTTTTTTTAGGATTTTTTGATCATTAAAATATTAAAAGAGAAGCATTTATTTAAACTGGATAATAATGTTCAGATCTGCTGTTACAGTAGTTTACTGTTTCACTACTGTTCAGAAGTTTGGGATCAGAACATTTTTATTCTTTCCTCTTTGAAAGAAAATACTTTTATTAACAAAGCATCTATTAAATCAACAAAAAAGTCAGATTTAGAAAAGTTTTATATTTGCTAAAAAATTATGTTGTTTTTTTACTTGTTATTCATCAAAGAATCCTGAGAAAGAAAGAAAAAATCACAGGTTCCAAAAAAAATATTTGTCTGCACAACTGTTTCCAGCATTGATAATTCTATAATAAATCATCATATTAGGATGATTTCTGAGAGGATCATGTGACACTGAAGACTGGAGGAATGATGCTTTGTGTCACAGGAATAAATTAGATTTAAAAATATATTCACACAGAAAACACTTATTTTAAATTAAAATAATATTTCACACATTTTTCTGGATTTTTAATCTAATAAATGCAGCCTTGATGAGCAGAAGAAACATCTTTAAACAGCATTAAACCATGAAATACAGGTGTGAGAAGTCATTTCAGATGTCCTTGATGTAAACTTGGATCCTGACCCAGGGCTCACTCCAATCTGACGTATATTTTGAACAGTGCTGAACAGAACCAGGAAGCTGTTATTACTGCTCTGGAAAAAGGTTAATCCTCCCCCTGCAAAGCTACGGCCTGAGGAACCGATGTACTCTGCACCTGGAACGAACCACACATCTTCTAAAAGACAACCTTGGACAATTCCACAAGATTTGGGAGCCTTTCTTCTGTTACAGTAAGAGCAATTCTATTCCTTAAAGCAGTGTATCGAAACTACAAGTTGTTTTGTCACTGTATTGTAAATTTGCAGGCTGTTTATTTATGTCTTAAATAAAATTAATCCTGGAATTTGTAATTATTGCAAGGTTATTCGATGACTAAATTAAAAACTTATTTGACAAAAAAAAACAAAGCATTAAACATCTTACTGACCCCAAATATCTGAAGGGTAGTGTATATACTGTCTGCATCTCATATTAAAGCATCTATCAGAAGATCAGATCTGTGGAGTTTAATAAAGTGTGTGATAGTAATAACAAGCTCAAAATTAAAAGTGCAATACTTGCTGAGGGAAAAGTGATTAAAAAGGTGAGATCATTGTTTAAAAACATTGTAATTAGTTCCTTACTTAAGTTTGGAATAATTAGGATTTTTTTCCTGATCACCGAGATTATTACATTTTTAATAATATTATATAATAACATAATATATCTCACTTAAAACTAATATACATGCAAATATAAATATTTATACATAATCTTAACCTCACATACTTTAATTCAATATACATGCATATGTATATAATTGTAAATATTTTATATATTATTTAAAATACTTTTTAATAACATTATATAATAACATGATATAGTTACACCTCACATCATTTCTTTTTTTCTTTTTTTTTTACTAAAAATCAAAAACACCTTCAAAATTGCGCAGTAAGGTTTGTTTATGTTGTTGTAGTTGAAACCTTCTATAGAGCAGGAAATGTCCTCAGTTCCAGGAAGATCTCACTCATAAGTTGATCCTGTAAACATCAGTTCACAGCAGCTTGACGACCAGATGCTGCTACAGTGATGCTGGTCTCCATGGCGACGGGGCGAAAGTCAAGAAAGAACATCATGGCATTAGCAGCAATTACCTGTTCAACCACCAGCCATTATAGTGATTAAAGCCAGTTACTAATTAATTAAATGTGCTACAATTAGATGTTTCTTTAAACATACAGATGCATGATATAAATCTGACAGCCACAGAGGAGTATTTAGAAAGTCTTTATTCTGAATGGGTTTGCATTGAAAGGCTTCATGCGTTCACACAGTATTTAGCATGGACTATCTAACATACAGACTTTATATAGACCTTGATGAATCAAACTCCATCAGTAACTAATACAATATATGACAGAATTATGACAAGCTGCTGTTTTCCTGGCATTTATCTTCTCGTCAGCGCTGATGCTCATCTTCTAAGTCTGTCTGTAATAAAACCATTTATCAGCTGGAAAAAGAAAAAAAATATTTTAACACTGTACAAAATCTGTCTGCTACCTTATATAATATATTTAAAAAAAGAACTACATCATGTTATTATATAATGTTATTAAAAAGTATATCAATTTATTAAATAAAATATTTACGATTATATACATATGCATGTATATTGAATTGAAGTATGTGAGGTTAAGATTATGTATAAATTTATATTTCATGTATATTAATTTTAAGTGAGATGTGTATATATTATATATTATTAAAAATGTAATTATTCTATAAAACATTTAAACATATATGTACAAATATTTATATTTGCATATATATTGTGAGATGTGTAAATATATCATGTTATTATATAATATTCTAAAAGATTGTATTACATTATTATATAAAATATTTAAAATTGTATACATATTTTTTATTATCTTAAAATATGTATAAATATTTATATTTGCATACATATTAAATTAAAGTATGTGAGATGTGTAAATATAAATGAATACAAATGAAATTACTATAAAAATATTTAAAATATTATATATGAATATTTATATTTGCATGTATATGTGTGTGTGTGTATTTATAAAATAAATATGTTAGTCAGACATTTGTGAATGAGCGATAGAACAGAATAACATTGTCTTCATTAATTAGCTATTATTGCTGATTTTACTGTACATTATTTCATATGTATCTAATAAAAGGTTTGTATCGCTGACCTGAGCTCGGAGTCGGCTCTGCTTCACCGTACGGAGGAGCCTGAGAACAGATCTTACAGGATTAGATCAAAAACATCATTTACTCTCTGTCTTTAATGGAACATAAAAAGAGAGACATTTCTGACAAGTTCAGCTGCTTTCAGGCGAGAAACTTAAAGTAACTGTTCAGCCAAAAATAAGAATTTGCTGCAAATGTACAGTAGCATTGCATCAGTGTCTCAGTAATGGAAGTGAATGGGTGCCGTCAGAATGAGAGTCTGATAAAAACATCACAACAACCCACAGCACTCCAGTCCATCTGGAGAAGACTAAAGATCAAACTAATCCAGCATTAAGAGGTTTTGTAAACCGTGCATGATCTGTGCAAAGCTCTCCTGACTCAGACCAGAACACTTCTTCACTGGAGGAAGAGTCATTATGATAGACTCAACGTATTTCAGTTAAAGACTTCATAATGTCTTAATGCTGGATTAGTTTCAGCTTCTGTGTTCTCCAGATGTTAAATGATGGACTGCGAATTATTGTGATGTTTTTATCAGACTCTCATTCTGACGGCACCCATTCACATCCATTGCTGAGACATTCCTCCAGATCGCACGAAGAAACAAACTCGTCCAGATCTTTGAGCTCAAGCACATAATGAGTTGAATTTCTCACAAAGCAATCACACGGCTTCAGGATTTCTGTGCACTCCTCAAATGAGACTTTAATTTGAGTTAAATGACACTTTAATGAGACCCTAATTATGTTTCCGATGTTGATAGCTCCGGCTGGAAACCATTTTTGGATGAAACTGAGTCTAAAAAGATGATCAAACTCTCACTGCACTCTTCCATCCAGGTCATCTTTAAACAGTTTGCCATCGCGTGAATAAGGATAAAATCCGAACAGAGCCTGGTGTTGCTGGAGAAGAATGCAATCAGAGGTTGATTATGCTCAAAAGTTCCCAAAGGCCTCCTGAAAAACTGAGAAAACACTCACTGAATCCACGACGGCTTGGGCTTCTCCGGCCGAGCAGCAGAAGGGACTGACAGAGACGCAGCTGTTCATGCTGAAGAATAGACATTACAGACATGAGCAGAACATTAGAGTCAGTCAGAAACTAGTCTCCTTCAGTCTAGAGACATCTGAGGTGAAGCCAGCCAAACCATCCCAGACCTTCAGCTGCGGATCGCTAATATCTGTTCTCTAATCTGTCATCAGAAACATGATTTCCAATCTGAGCGTGACGATGAAGGCCATCTCGCTCACTATCTTCTATATAAAGACATCAGATGTTTGAGTGTTTGTATATTTCATTCAGATAACCTGCAGCTGAATAACAGCAAGAAATACATTCAGGAGACATGCTTGGAGGGCCATTAAATAAATGTATAAATATATAAATAAATGCAGAAATAAATGTATAAATATTTATTTATTTAAATGTTTATTTATTTATTAATTACTTTGTTTCATTTATTTAGCAGAAATAAATACAGATAAATAAAACAGACATTATGAAATCTATGTTTAATATGATAAACATTAGAAACATTTACTTCCCTTCTCTCCAAACAAATATATAAACAATTATACATAAATAAATATATTAATAAATATTTATACATTTATCTATTTATTTAATTATGTATTTAACGTTTTTTCATATATTTCAACATTTGTTTTATTATTTAATTTTGAGTAATTTGGCCCTCCAATATTTCTAGTGTTTATAATATTAGACATATAGATTTCTTAATGTTTGTATTATTTATGTGTATTTATTTCTACTAAATAAATAAACAAATAAATAAATGACAAAAGAAAAACACCAATAAATAAAAATGAATTTATTTATATAAGTATATTTTGTTTATATATTACAACATTTATTTAAATATTTTATTTTTGGAGTAATTTGGCCTTCCATACGCATTTGCTTTATATTAAATAATAATAATAATGCCGTCCTTATAGGGAAATGCTCCCTGTTTAGACAGCACACTAGGTTTTGGATTCATGCTGTTGTCTGGAGTTTCGTTTCAATTAAAATTCATCTGTTTTTAAGCAGGGGTCCCGAGTTTAAATTTAATTAGGCTTCTTTTAAACTCTCACTGCGTGTGAATTTGTTCCCCCGCAGGTTAAAGTCTTGACATGTTGCATGAATTATATCTGACAGGAATGTTTTATATTCTGATAAATCTGTGAGGGACAGTCAGTGATGTCTTTGAGCTCTTTAATAAAAATAGAAAGTTTATGATTAATAATTATGAATTTGAAATATTAATTATGATAATAATTCAAAAACATTTTACAAAATATAGAAATTTTTTAAAGCACTAAAAAAATGCAAATAATTTAATACTTTATATAAACGTTTTAAAACAATTAAAACAGAAAATATGTAGTATGTTTATGATTTTTAGAGCACTTAAAATGAATTTAATATTATTTAGAAATCATTAAAACATTTAAGACAATTTGTAGTATTTTTAAAACTTTTAGAGCACTTAAAAATTCTAATAAAATAAAAATACATTGAAACTGAATTACTAAAAAATTCACACTTTAAAACATTGAAGAAAATATATACTATGTTTAGTATTTTAAATTAATTATTCAGGTTAAAATTCAATAAAAAGTATCCAGTACAAACAAGCACTTCAAAGACTTTATAAAAATATACAGTATATTTGCTAACTTATAAATATTTTTGTTTATGTTTATTACTGTTATACACTGTAAAAAAAAAGTATTTTTACAGAGAAAAAACAGTAGAATTTTACAGTCAAATCCCAGGTTGATCAGAACTGTGAATTTCTATAAAATTGCATGCATTGACACCAAATGTACATTTTACCTGTTTTTAACTGATTATGTGTGTTACTGAAAAAAATGCCATTGTACGAACGTGATAGTATATTGTACGAACGTGATAATTTTATTGTACGAACGTGATAGTATATTGTACGAACGTGATAGTATATTGTACACTGTAAAAAATTGCGCCGTTAAATAACAGTAACTTACTGGCAGCAGGGTTGCCAGTAAGTTACTGTTAATTTACAGTCCTCTACCGTTATTTTACAGCTCTTAATTTTTACAGCATGTTACCGTTATACTACC